>CM040122.1:111201960-111653320 GCA_022559845.1 Amorphophallus konjac | reverse complement strand
ACCTCTACCATCACATCTCCACGATCAACAATCTCCCGAATAAGGTGAAAGCGCCTGAGAATATGCTTTGACCTTTGGTGAGATCTCGGTTCCTTCGCCTGGGCGATGGCCCCATTATTATCACAAAATAATGGGATGGGAGCTGATATCTTGGGAACTACATCAAGTTCCAAGATGAATTCTTCATCCAGACGGCTTCCTTAGCAACTTCAGCTGCAGCAATATATTCCGCCTCCGTCGTCGAGTCTGCAGTCGTGTCTTACTTGGAGCTTCTCCAACTGACTGCCCCTCCATTCAACATGAATACAAATCCAGACATGGATTTACAGTCATCTGGATCTGATTGGAAACTAGAATCTGTGTAAGCTCTAAGTTGTAGGTCCTCTCCTCCATAAAGCAGAAAAAGATCCTTAGCCCTTCGCAGGTACTTAAGGATACTATTTACTACCTTCCAGTGCTCTTCGCCTGGATTTTCCTGATATCTGCTGACAATGCTTAAAGCATTGGCAACATCAGGCCGTGTGTACATAGCATTGCATACATGATTGACCCTATCGCCGAAGCATAGGGTACCTTATTCATGTGTGCGACCTCCTCAGATGTTTTAGGACTTATCCCCTTGGATAGGTAAATTCCATGTCTCATGGGAATGAGACCTCTCTTGGAATTTTCCATCCTAAACCTTTTGAGGATAGTGTCTATGTACATGGATTGAGATAATCCTATCATCCTTTTAGATCTATCTCGATAGATCCTTATGCCCAGCACATAGGATGCTTCTCCCAAATCCTTCATGGAGAAGGTCTTGGACAACCAAGACTTAGTTGATGTCAACATCGCTACATCATTCCCAATGAGTAAGATTTCATCAACATAAAGGACCAAGAAGGTCACTGAGCTCCCACTGACCTTCTTGTAAACACAGGGTTCATCTTCATTCCGAATGAAGTTGAAAGATTTGACAGCCTCGTCAAATCTTAAGTTCCAGCTTCTAGATGCCTGCTTTAATCCATAAATGGACCTTTGAAGTTTGCATACTTATTAGGATGTGGCTTGGAGGTGAATCCCTCAGGCTTGTACCATGTACACCTCTTCTGACAGGTTTCCATTAAGAAAAGCTGTCTTCACATCCATTTGCCAGATCTCATAATCCAGGTATGAGCTATGGCAAGGAGGATTCTGATTGACTTAACCATGGCTACCGGTGAAAACGTCTCGTCATAGTCAATGCCTTGCCTTTGATGATATCCTTTCGCCACTAGTCTAGCCTTGTATGTGTCAACCTGTCCATCTGCACCGATTTTCCTTTTGAAATCCATTTGCAGCGATAGGGACTTTCCCTTCGGGTACATCAACTAAGTTCCAAACTTTATTGGTGTACATGGATTGGATTTCTGAATCCATTGCCTCTTGCCATTTCTCGGAGTCTACACTATGGATCGTCCTCCTGGTACGACTGAGGATCATCATCCTCATCGATACATACCTTAGAGGACCCCTCTGAGACATGTCCAACATATCTCTCAGGTTCTCTCGGTAGTCTACCAGATCTCCGTAGTGTCAGTGTTTCACCTTGAATAGGATCAACGATACCGTCTCATCTAACGAGTTTGTGTCTATGGGTTGTGGTTCTTGGACCTCATCCAATTCTATCTGGCTCCCACTATTTTTCTGGAGTAGATATTCACTTTCCAGAAATACAGCTCTCTTGGCCACTAAGACCTTTGCTCAGAAGGGTGATAGAAATAATATCCAAACGTCTCCTTTGGATATCCCACAAACCTACACTTATCAGTTCTCGACTCAAGCTTATCACTCTCGTTCTTCTTTACATGAGCAGGACACCCCCAAATTTTAATGTGATTAAAATTTAGTTTCCGCCCTTCCATATCTCATATGGTATAGAAGGAACTGATTTACTTGAGATCATATTCAATAATAAGCCGCAGTCTCTAACGCATAGCCCCAGAGAGACAAGGGTAGTCCTGACATAGACATCATGGATCGGACCATGTCTAACAAGGTCCTGTTTCTCCTCTCGGATACACCATTATGCTGTGGTGTATACGGTGGAGTCCACTGAGAAACTATTCCATGGTCTTTAAGATAAGAAGTGAATTCATGGCTTAAGTATTCACCTCCTCGATCTGATCGAAGAGCCTTAATACTTTTGCCTGTCTGTTTCTCTACTTCATTCTTATATTCCTTAAACTTCTCAAAGGCTTGTGACTTATGTCTCATTAAATACACATAGCCATATCTGGAGAAGTCATCAATAAAAGAAATGAAATAGAGATAACCTCCTTTTGCTTCTATGGACATGGGTCCACACACATCCGAGTGTATGAGCTCGAGAAGGTCAACAGCCCTCTCACCATGTCCACCAAAAGGAGCCTTGGTCATTTTCCCCATGAGACACGACTCACAGGTATCAAATGCTTGTATTCGAACGAATTCAAATACCCATTTGAGTGTAAGTGAGAGACTCTTTTCTCACCTACATGACAAGTCTACAATGCCATAGATATGCAGAATTCACTTCATCAGCATTGGAAATTTGCATAACATTAGAACGTGTATCTAATACATAAAGACCATTGACTAATGAACCATCGGCTATAATCAAACCATTATTCATTATAGAGCACCCAGTGCTATTAAAAGTCAATGTATATCCAATGTTATACAAGCCAGAGATTGAAATAATGTTCTTAATAATATTAGGAACATAATAACAGTCATTCAGCTCCAGAATGACTCCTGATGGTAAACTGAGGCGTTGCAGTCCGACAGCTTTGGCAGAAACCAAAGCTCCATTTCCCATCCTCAGTTCAATCTCCTTTTTGCCCAATCGCCTTCTATTTGCCAGCACCTGCACAGAATTACAGATATGAGATGCACATCCAGTATCCAATACCCATGATGTGGATTCCATATATGACAAATTAAGGTCTATGACAAAAATACCTTCATTTAGAATTGCCTTGCAATTCCTTTTCCAATGCCCAGTTTCCCCGCATCGAAAAATTTGTCTTCCTTTTCATTCTTCTTGCCCTTCCCTTTGTCAACCTTGGCGAGCTGCTTACCCGTGGCCTTTTTCTTTCCCTTCCCTTTGTTACTTGTGGTGGATATTTGGGTTGCCTTCCTTATCTTGTTGGCCCGGCCAACAATCATTACAGACGAAGATGATTTATCTTTCTGCATGGTTCCTTCAGCACTCTTTAACATATTGAGCAGCTCTGGGAGAGTTGCTTCAATCCTGTTCATGTTAAAGTTCATGATGAAGGAAGAAAAGGAATTGGGCAATGACTGGAGTATAAGATCAATGCATAGTTCAAGATCCAACTTGAACCCCAATGCATTGAGTCTTTCAATCCACTCCATCATTTTCAGTACATGGGCCTGTACTTGATGAACCCTCAGACATCCGTGTCCTGAAAGCCTTTTGGAGATGTCATACCTCTCAATCCTACCCTGCTCCCCGAAGAGCTGGCGTAGATTGAGAAGTATACTTCTACAATCAGTCTTTCAAATTGCCTCTGTAGCTCGGGAGCCATAGAGGCCAAATGTAACATTGGGCAAGGGAGGAGTCCTCAGACCACTTGGCATAAGCAGTAACTCGCCCTCGTCGGCATCAGGAGCTGGCTCAGAATGAATCGTGTCAACACGTACGCAATTACGACAGCCAATCCGAGTAATTCGGTCCAGTTTAATCTATTTGCATCCAAGATGCCACGGAGGGGGTTGGATGACGACATTGTAATATGGATAAGAAATAAAAGACAACTTAGCATGTGTTCAAATTCTAACTTAGATGTGGTTTTCTATCTTAGTTAGTCCCACTATTTTTCGATCAAACTATATAACCCTCAGTATATAGAACGGGAGATCAACGAGATCAACCTAGTGGGTAGGAATCCCAACGAGACTGATGTACGACCTTGTGGAAAGCACAAAAAGCCATACACCATCTCAAGGGCAGTCAACAGGCACTTGCATCTAATGCAATATCCGATATTCGGCCCCCGAGAAATCATCCCCTTGTGGAAAGCACAACAAAGGATATTCTCGGTTAGATCTAACCATTATTACTACATAGCAATGAGTTCATGACCCGACCCTTGTGGAAAGCACAACAAAGCCGAGTTCAATTCCTCACCCCATTGAGGCCGAGCCTTGGAGTTTAATCCCGCCCCCAAACTCATGGACCTTGTGGAAAGCACAGCAAATCCATGAAATGAAGACGTTCATTCACTCCATAATGATGGAGGGCCACGATGACTCCTAGAGCCACGCTTACCAGATCTAAAATTTAATCGCGAGGGAATTTAATTTGATCTTGATCTCACCCTAGGTGGTAATATAAATATATCCAATATATTTACCGTACCTAGTAGTTTGCACAAAATAAATGCATCCAATGCAAAAATAAACGCAAGTGATCATGGACTTTAACCCTAATGTAACTAAGACATCCGGCCCGCTTCCAAAGTAGCTGGATCGTCCTCGTCGGGTGTGCTCCGCGCTTTCAACTCGACGCCGCATCAATTACAACTTTTACACGGCACGCAGGCCGGAAAAATTAAATTACATGTGACTCAAATTCCAGCAAGCCCTCTAGGGCGAGTACAACAATGGAGGAAGATAGAAGTACATTGGAATTTTAACAGAGAGAGAAAGGAGGTTCGCAGACCCTAATTAATTACATTAATCTAAGTCCATGATCACTTGCTAACCCATTCAAATAAAATCAATCAAGGGTTATTTTCTGAAAATAATCCTTACTTTTGAATTTAAAATGGGATGTGCAAACAAAAATAGGCTAACTTTGTTTAATTTTAAAATCAAAGCATGATTAACTAAAATTAAACAGACAAGCAGGCCAATACAAGGTAAATAAAGTAAAGCACGTAAAGAACCATCATTTTCTATATGGACATGTAATTGAGATAATTAATTAAATTTAAATTTAAATTTAATTATCCAATAATCAAATTTAAATTCAAAATTTAAACATGCCAATAATTTAAATTTAAATTCAAACTAATTATCCAATAATTTTGTTTGAAAATAAATTTAAAATAATGCAATTATCCTCAATTAGTAATTTTCTAAAATTTAAAATTTGAATTTAACAATTATCTAATAATTAAAATTCAAATAATTGAATTTTCTACATTTAACTTCAATAAAATTTAAAATTTTAATTTTTCTAATTATCTAATAATTAAAAATTCAAAAACTTAAATTTTACTGAAGTAACTTCAATTATTACCATTTTATCTCAAGGTAAATAGTAATTATCTCACCTCGGTAAATTCAACACGGTTAAATAAAAATTAACTTTTGACATTTACCATCGAAATAACATAATTAACCTACTAGATAAATTTCTATTTAATTTACTGTACATTTTCATATATATATCTAATATATATATTAATGTTACTAGAGCACAGTAAATTAACAGGGTTAAAAACAATTTTTTAAAATTTTTTTTTAAAAAAAAATTTCTGTTTGGATGCCCAGCATCCAGGAAGAATAGAGATGTCCAAATCTCTTTCTACAAATAATAATTGAAGTATTTAGATTGCCCCTAAAGCATGATTCTAAACGGCGCTAAAAACACCGACCAGAGCGCGAACCTGCTCTGATACCACTGTAAGGTTTCGCACAGCACCTACGGGTGACGCAGCGGATAACAAAAATTTTATTTGCCCGATCCCGGTGTTATGGAAGCTTAATCTGTGCTCTAATCGGTGTTTCTATAACCCTAATTACGGGTTGCGTGTTTCACCTTGCGCGGAACGACGCTGTCCGCTAAGCCCGATGTAGAGAAACCGAGCCGCACAGCTGTACGGCCTCTAGAGTAGATCCACACGGACCCTTGCGCAGCGACGGTACCTCCCCGGCGTAACTTTCCCCGACTCTATCACCTTCTGGAGAGAGAGAGAGAGCAAAGGGGAGAAAGGGGGGAGGCTAATCCTCCTCTTAAGCTTATGTGCTTGCTTAAGCTTAAGAGGTTGGAAGAAGTGACGGCTCAAAAGAGCATCACGTAGGTGGCTATATATAGAGTTTAGGTTATTAGAAAAGGGTTCTAAAAGACCGAAACTGTATATATGTCCTATCCACTATTATACATATGTATTAAGCTCTATTTACACTCCTTTCCAAAAGGAATTAAAAGAATTAATACATACACTTGTATAATAATAATCCGTCACCCAAGAATCCATTGTGTGTGATCTTCTAGGCCCACAGTCACTATAATTTAAGGTCCATTAACTTCTAATTCTCAATTAGAAGTAAATTAAACGTATTCTTCGCTTCTACTAGAGCTGAACAATAGTTTAATTTATTCCGAACCTTTGATCACGTTGGGTCAAGCAAATCATCGTGATCCTAGAGGACCCCGGGTTTAAACCAGCCTGTCTGGTACCTGTAACTCCACAGTTACCGCATCGATATAATCCCTCGCTCATTCTATAAGTCTGGTACGATCGAGGGTATGGTTACTGTCAAACCCCATGATCGTGCCATTTGACTATGACCTCCTTAAAGTGTATGACGTCTGTCCTAAACGAACTCATACGACCCTGGCCAGGGATTTAACGGAGCGTCAATGTCATGACCCATTAACTGTCTGATATATACCCGACAGTGAGCGATTCCTTCTTGACCATTGATGATCTTCACACGTATCCTGGAGTGGTTAATGACTCAGCAACTCATGACTTATGGTTAAAGTCACTTAGCTAAGTAATTAAACCATTCCAGTCCTCGTGTAAGATTCGATCAATGTCTCAGGTCAAAGGACCAACGATGCTACTGTGACCGTTGGATCTTTAGTTGACATAAGGTATAATCAACCATCTGAAGATCCAATAGCGAATCAGTTCAGTGCACATCCTCCAAGGACATACACCTACACATATGTGTTGGTGTCCCGCACCAATGACCATGAGACTGGTCACTGACACATCATGTGTACTGGTTTAATAGGTAATCAAAGTCCCCGAGTGATTACCCTCCAACCAGGAACAATTTAAGGTATGTGTACATGTAAAGTCAATCTCATGTTCGAGATCCCATCTCGAGCTGACTTTACAACCACATATCCTAGGGACAACGTAAAGTAACACAATTGCATATTTACGCTCAAACACCACTTTATTAATGAACAAGATCGTACAACTATTGGGCCTACCCGACCTGAAATTGGCATGTAGCACACCAACACTAACACATTAGAGTAGCTATTTCCTTGAGGTTATCTATTTTGTACTTCTTCAATAAGTTCTTTACATACTTGGACTGAGAGATGAAGGTGCCATCTTCTGTTTGTGTAACCTGCAGTCCAAGAAATAGTTTGAGCTCACCCATTGAGCTCATTTCAAATTCATTACTCATTATTTGAGAGAATTCCTCACACAATTTGGGGTTAGTTGACCCAAACACAATGTCATCCACATAAATCTGAATGATAAGAATATCTGGATGGCTTACCTTGGTAAACAATGTTTGATCAACTATACCTCTTGTGAAGTTCTTATCGGTGAGAAATTTGCTCAACCTGTCATACCAAGCTCTAGGAGCTTGCTTTAAACCATAGAGAGCTTTATTGAGCTTGTAAACATGATTAGGGAAATCTAAACATTCAAACCCAAGAGGTTGTCTCACATATACATCCTCATTAATTTGCCCATTTAGAAAAGTAGATTTCACATCCATCTGCTGAAGATTTATTCCTAGGGAGCATGCATAAGCCAATAAAATTCTTATTGCTTCTAACCTAGCTACAGGGGCAAAAGCCTCTTCAAAGTCAATTCCAAATTCCTGATTGTACCCCTGAGCTACAAGTCTGGCTTTATTTTTAGTAACATTCCCTACTTCATCAGTTTTATTTCTAAATACCAATTTAGTCCCTATGACTGTTTCATGATCAGGAGGTGGAACCAAAAACACACCTTATTCCTGTCAAATTGATTGAGCTCCTCATGCATGGCATTAATCCAATGCACATCTTGGAGAGCACAGTCAATGGACTTGGGTTCTGTGTTTGATACAAAAGCATAAGCATTCAGTTCATGTTGAATTCTTAAGTGGCCTCTAGTCCTAGGAGGGTCATGCAGATTTCTAATAACATTATCTACAGGATGATCCTTGAGATATCTAATATTTGTAATTGGACTATCATGAACTTGATTTACCTCCCCCTGAACTGTAGGCTCCTCTTCATTAAGCTCTTTATGTCCTTCTTCATCCTCGGATTTGTCTGCAGGATCTCCTTCCTTCAGAATTTCACCATTGTTTTCATTCCTGCATTGACCAACATTAGAATTTACCAAGGATTTATCAAAAACTATGTGTGGAGATTCATCAACAGTCTTAGAGTTCAGATTGTACACTCTATATGCTCGGGTGTTTTCAGAATAGCCAAGAAAAATTCATGGTTCTCCTTTAGGCTCAAATTTATCAAGGTCCTTCTTATGATTTATGTGAATGAAACATTTACAACCAAAGACTTTGAAGTGAGCAATAGAAGGTTTCTTACCTTTTAAGATCTCATATGATGTTTGCTGGGTAGAAGGTCTTACCATGGCTCTGTTAATTACATAACAGGCAGTGTTCACTGCTTCAGCCCAAAATTTCCTTGGTAGACCACCTTCGACAAGGAGTGTACGACCCATTTCCACTAGGGTTCTGTTCCTTCTCTCCACAACTCCATTCTGCTCAGGTGTCCTTGGTGAGGAGTACCTGTGGTTGATTCCATTTGACCTGCAGAATTCATCAAATTGTGAGTTTTCAAACTCACCTCCATGATCAGACAAAATGTTTTTAATTTTCTGATTTGTTTTATCATAAAACTCTTGAAATTCAGAGAAAGCATCACTCTTATTAGATAAGAAATAAACCCAAGTATACCTAGAAAAGTCATCTACCATGACAAACCCATACCTCCTCCCTGATAGACTGACAGATCTAGTTGGCCCAAAAAGGTCCATATGTATCAGTTCATAGGGTTTGGAAGACAGATTTTCAGTTCTAGACTTAAATGACTTTCTAGTTATCTTTGATTGAGTGCATACATCACAAATTTTATTTTCTTTCTTGAATGAGACTTCAGGAAGTCCTCTAACCATGCCATGCTTATTTAATTTGTGCAAAATAGTGTAGCTAGCATGACCTAACCTACGATGCCATAAAAATGCTATGTCTTCTCTACTAGCAGTAAGGCAAAGGTTAGTGTGTTGAATTCATCTAAATTTATCATGTAAGTATTATTTATTCTTTTTCCAGAAAATTTGACAATATCAGAATCAGGTTCAAAAACCTTGCAGCATTGAGAATTAAATAAAACATTGTAACCTTTATCACATAACTGGCTGATGCTAAGTAGATTATAGGCTAACCCTTCAACCAGCATAACATCATCAATGCAGCAGGTAGAACACTTACCTACCTTACCTGATCCGATAATCCTACACTTTGTGTTGCTTCCAAAGGTGACAAGGCCTTCTACTTTCTCAGTCAGCATGCAAAATTTGGCCTTATCTCCTGTCATATGCCTGGAGCAGCCGCTATCCATGTACCACAAGTTGTTCTTGGCTGCCAGGCATACCTGCATACACAATTAGGTAGAGAAGTTTGGAACCCAAGACTGATTGGGCTCCAATGTAAATGAACTAGAAGCAAAGCAGGAAAGCAGATGTTTCGGAATCCACATTTGTTTAAATGAACTTTGTTCAGTGGATCCTACAGATTTTCTTCTGTTGTTGTTCCTTTTCTTTTTATTGTTCTTTTTCTTATTGGCAGCAGCATGATTATTGACAGTATTGTTATTTCTGTGCCAGTGCCTTGGCCAGGGTGTGTTCACAAAATTTTGGCCATAGTAGTTCCTGGGCTGGCTATGGAAATATTAGTTTCTAGATGTCCAGTGTCACGCCCCGAGCGCGGAAGATACCCGGAGATGCGCGACGTGTCTATATCAATCATGTCAATCAGAGTGGTCGTGTATTCGACACAAAGACAGAGATGCGCAAAATAGCAAGATAACCCAATCCTTTATTTCATAATGGATAGACTATTACAAATCCAATACTCTGTTTAACAAAAAAGGAAAAGAATACATATTTGACTCAAGAAACTATGGAAAAGACTAGACGACACTTGTAGAAGCTCTATCACTTTCACTCTTGACCATTCCCATCCGATTGACTTCCATCATCGTCGGACTTACCTGAAAAGTACAAAGGGACAAACGGAATGAGCGAACGCTCAGTAGGAAATTATATCTCAAGTACTAGCAAGGGGTTTAAGTAATTACATTTTTATGAATGCAATAAAGCTATGCATGCTCGCATAAAACGACAAGATAGAGAGAATGTAATATCAAGAAAAATAAGATGAACTTAGTCATGAACTTTCAACAAGATAACAAGTTTATTCGAGATATTCAAGCAAGTACATTTACAAGTCATGTCAAGAACTTTGGCTATCATGTATCAAGCAAGTAAATTACCCTTTTTCGGGCCACGCATTTCATTTCATGTCAAGTACGAGTCAAGTACAAGATGTGTGTGGAATGTCCAATCAAGCAAGTCAAGTACTCGGTATAATGCCAGATACCTTATCATTTTAACTCCCATGGGCACAAGTACTTTCGGGTGCTCCTCCCAGGACCAGATCGGGCCCTATATGCGCAGGCATTTATCATGTGTTTTGACATCCACTCTTGTTTATAGCCAACATAGAATTTCAATAATCAAGCTTGTGGACACGTATGACAACTTTGATAGAATAGAGTCCAAAAATATGACAAGGACATAGAATGGCGATCATAACGGTATAATCATGATATCGATAAAACTAGGTAGAATATGGTTCCTTTAACTTAGGTACCATGACAAATCAATATGGACATTCTTTATATAGAATTGAGGTCCATATAAACATAAGATCAAGCAAGATACCCTCATTCTTATCATAGAATTGGGGTTTACAAGAACGACATGATATGGCATGATATCATCATCCCATCAAGAATTTCTTATGATATACTCTTTGTATAATCATAAGGGCCGGTATACCATGTTTCTTTAGAGTGACATGGCATCAATGGTGTAATGGGTTTTTAGGGTACAACCAGCTCAGTCGGCCTTGAGGGAATCCAAGGCTACGAGGAGTCTTACGGAGGTCTCTATGACTAACTCGCTAGTCCAAAGGAACGGAATGTCCAATGGAGAGCTTGTATGTCAATGAGAGTTGAGTGTCATCGATAAAACACCGTGAAAAGTGGGACTATACTCACGGAGTGGAGAATAGTGCCGATATATATATATTATGATATATAAAACCATCGGTTAGCAAATCAGAGGAAAAATCAGTTTACAGTAAAATAACGACTTAGGTCAAGTCGTTTCTCAAGTAATTAACGCCTAACAGAAGGGCGTTTACATATGGTCCGTTTTGCAGAATTTTCAATAATTTCAATAATTTATCTAAAACGCGCCTTCGTCAGGGGCGTTTCTTCAAGAGTTGACGACTACTGTAGCAGGCGTCTTTTATTTACAATATTTTTCAGAACATATTTATTTTCAGAAATTATCAAAAACGCGCCCTTGGCAGGGGCGTTAATCATTAAATTCTTATTTTCTCAGAATATATATTCCAGGATTTTAACAGATACACGCCCTAGTAAGGGGCGTTTATTTTTAATTCACGCCCTGTGATGGGGCGTTACCACAGGGAAAAACGACCTAGTTTAGGTCGTGAATTCAAGAAATATCAGGAATTTACATGGGTAGCAAGATTTGCACGATAATCAAGGATAACAATCATATAGTCATGACAGGAAAAATTGGCAGGAATTCACATGCAGTATATCAGATTTGATGTTTCATGTTTATTGACTTTTAACCGTTAACAACTATTGATTTGATTACATGTAATTGTATGGATAAGCAGTTCTTAAGATTTACATGAAATTAACGCCTGTGTATAGGGCGTCAAATATGAAATTGACGACCTTGGTAGGGTCGTTACTTGTAAATTAGCGCCCTAGTCTGGGGCGTGTATTTCATAGTCACGCCCTTGATAAGGACGTTTCTTTCAAGAAATTAACAGAAAGTCGTTCAGAAACTATAGTAAACCAAACCATGTATATGCATGATAATTATTGTACTGTATCAATTTAGTTTGGGCTACAGTGACTTGAGAAAATCCTACCTTGATAGTCGATTGAAGATGAACGTGAGGGATTTTAACTAGAAGAAGATGCTGCTCTGTTAAATGTTCTGAAGCTTCTGTAGCAACAAAGTCACAGCAACCTAGATGAAGATGGACGACCTACAGAGGATAGAATACGAAGGTATTATGCTTCGTAATAACCTAACCGAAGATAAAGGAGGAGAATAACTTACTGGTTCTCCTAGGAAGACAGGGCTCCTTAACCTGTAGAAGAGATATAGATGAAGAACATTAGTTCTTCACATACTACGTTCATAATGAAAGGAAGAAGAAAAATCGAAGAACTTGATGTTCTTCACGTACCTTGCAGATTCCGAACGCCAAATAGCGTTGAAGGGTTCGAGCAGTAGATTATTTATAGGGATTTAGGGGGTCCTATTAGGGCTAGAGTTTTATTGGGAGTAATATATCCCTAATAGAGTCCTTACCACCTTTTAACTCTTTCTAATACTTATCCATTACCCTGGATAAGTTTCTGGGTCGAACGTTTCACGAACTGAATTAACGCCTTAGGTAAGGGCGTCGATTCTTTAATTAACGACCTAGTTCAGGTCGTTTCTTAAGAAACGTCTTGGATAAGGGCGTTCCTTGTTTAATAAACACGCCCCATATATGGGCGTTTCTATTACTTGCCTATTTGGTCGTGAGAATTGACGACCGCACGTGTGGGCGTCCTTTCTTTAGTCACGCCTTTGATAGAGGCGTTTCTTTTTGAATTAACGCCCTAATAAGAGGCGTTATTTTAATTTGCTTTACTTCATCTAATTAATCCTATTCTCATTATCTGTATTACTACTGTAATATATATATGTTTTAATTTATTTCAAATATTCATTTATCAGGGTTGCTACATCCAGTAACCATACCCATTGACCCAATTTCTACTGTAAGGTCTTTGATATTGAGCACCCTAGTGTGTAAGACCTGTAAACCTACCCTGAGTTCTAGACCAATCTGACCTATTGAAGTAGGTTGGCTGTGCATTGTAGTGGGTCTGATCTCTGGGTTGATAAAAATAATTGGGTTGACTCCTAGCAGCACTCTGTCTCCCCTGTACTTTAGACCCTGCTGACCTATACACAGGTTTGTATTGGGTCTTCTTCAGAGGTGGAGTTGATGGTGGAGACTTGGTTACCTTGACCTGGGGTTTACTGGACTGTGTAGGTTGACCCCTAATCTGAGTCTGAGCCCTAAGATTCTGCTTCGATGTGTTGGCTCTACTAGGCTCATTAACCTTTCGTTTGCCCTTCTCCTCAACACTGGGCTTTTTCAGATTAGCAGTTTTGTTCATCAAATTTGTTGAGTTCATGCTAATTAGAGGTCCCTTTTTCTTTTGAGCAACAAATGAAATTGTTCTCATCCCAAATATTTTTGTTGCACTAGAATTAAATCCTAGGCCCTCTTTTCTAAAATTAACCTTTGACCCTAACAAAGCATTTAAGTTATCTGTTCCTTGGGTCATTTTCTCAATGATTTTCATTTTATCCTCATTATCTTTCTGAAGTTCATCAATAGACTTTTTCAGCTCATTGTTGACATTGAGGATAGCTTCATATTTTTCAGAGATGATTTTTACTTCACTTTCACATTTTTGAATCTTCAGCTTCCATTCATCAATTTCATTTTCAAGCCTTAGATTCTCTTCCCTAGAAACCTTTAACTCAATTTTGATGTCCTCTACTTCAGAGCATGTGAGTTTCAGTTTATCATTTTCAGATTCCAAACATGCAATTTTATCAGATAGAGTTTTATCATTTTGCATGGAATTGATTTTTCTTCTAAGATGCCTATTCTCTTTTCTAATATCATCAGCTCTATCAGCTATGTCATGATAAGCATCTACCCAATCAGCAATTGTGAAGTTTTCAAATCTAGTGATTACCTCATCTGTGTCCTCCTCTCTATCTTCGGAGCTTGTTGCCATAAGGCAAATGGACTGTTCAGATTCGGCTTCACTATCTGAGCTGCTGCTGAAAGAGCCTTCATCTTCATCACTCCATGTGCTGATCATAGCTCTTCCCTTCTTGGTTTTCTTCTTTGACCTGTCCTTATGTTTCTGATTGTCTGGACAGTCAACTTTCAGATGCCCTGGTTTCCTGCATTGATAACAGACATTAGCTTCATTTTTCTTTGCAGATTTAGATTTGTACCTTTTATCCTTTCGGCCACCATTGTATTTCTTCTGGCCGAACCGTCCTGCTCCCTTTCTGAGAAATTGCCTGAACTCTCTAGTCATCATGGCTATCTCAGATCGAGTCACATCTTCTTCTTCATTTAGACTCTCCTCTGATGATGAAGAGCTACTGGAGCTGGATTTTGTTGATTTGGTGGAACTAGCCTTTAGCGCTATCGGCTTCTTCTTCCTCTCGGCTTCATCTGTCCTTGGCATGTTTATCTCATATGCCATTAGTGAGCCAATCAGCTCATCAACTTTAGTATTACGCAAGTCCCTTGACTCCTCCATCACTGTTGCTTTGGTGTGCCAAATGGGAGTCAGGGAGCGCAGAATTTTCCTCACTACATCATACTCTGTCTGAGGTTTCCCAAAACCTCTGAGGCCATTGGTTATGACAGTCAGCTGAGCGTACATTTCGCTGATGGACTCGTTCTGCTTCATCTTGAAGGCTTCATACTCAGATACAAGAAGATTGGCCTTCTGCTCTCTTACTTGAGATGTACCTTCATGAATTACTTCCAGCGCATCCCACATCTCCTTAGCTAATTTGCAAGCAGACACACGGGAGAATTCTGTAGGATGCAGAGCGCACTGGATAGCATTTATAGCACTCCAATTCAGCGTGGACCTTCTGATCTCCTCCTTGGTCCATACATCTTCATTCGGGGACAGCTCATAAGGTCCCTTGCTAACAATCTTCCAAATCTCATAATCCTTAGCCCTGAGGAACACTTGCATACGGTTCTTCCAGTATGCGTAGTTTGATCCATCAAAGAATGGGGGCTTCGTTGTTGAGTGACCTTCGGCAATCATCCCTCGAGCATCCATCTCTGCCTATTCTCTTCGGGCGATGAGTCCCTGCAGAAGAGTTAGGCTCTGATACCAAGTGTTGGGTTAGATGGACGCAGTCTATCTCCACTGAGTGTGGATCTAGAGGGGGGGTGAATAGATCAACTTGCCTAATTTAAAACTATTGTAAGTTCTAAAGCGGAATTTAGGCAAACATCAGTTAAGCTAAAGGAAGAATGCTAAGCAAAGGGTCGACCCATGAAAGCCATTCACCATATCTATATATCGAAAGCTAGACATGAGCATGAGCGATGAAACCAAATAAGCTAAGCAAGAATTCCCATCGCACACAGATCAAACAAAAACACAAACACACTGCACACATAATTTTTAGGTGGTTCGGTCAATGACCTACGTCCACCCCACACTCAACCGAGTATGGCTTCCTGCTGCGCAACACAGCTTACGTCCGCTGGGCTTTACAGCTTGGCCAAACAATCCGCTGATACACAGCTTTGCTTGGCACTACAGCTTGCCGACCAGAGGATCTGATCCTCTGCAACCGCTGGGGAAATACAGCTTAACCCGTCCAGTGGAGACTACCACTGCAAGACCGCTGACACACAGCTTGAGGAAACAATATTCGGAAATGATAGACAGAATCAAAACAAAAAAGGAAAGCCCAAAAGTAATGTAGCTCTAAAGAGCAAAGCTCAGCTCTGGTTTTGAACCACGAGACTGAGATACAAACTCTCTCACTCTCACTCTCACTCTCAATCAGCTCTCTATTTCTTCTTCTTCTCTATTTCTTCTTCTTCTCTACTTCTTCTTCTTCTCTGTATCTTTTCTCTCAGTGGATCGAAGGAGCCTTGCTACTTTGGCTGTATAGACTTTCTATCCTTCTCTTCGATCTCCCTTCTTCTGTGGAAGAAGGCATGTATATATAGCAGCAGCAGCAGCAGGCGTGTGCTCTCCACGTTTCCCGCCAAAGCATTTGGACCACGTGGCAGCATCCAATGGAGTGTCAGAACACGTGTCCTCATCTGGATACCTTGTTCTTCTCGGATCACGAGCCAGGTACCTCGGATCACGTGCCCTTCATTTGTCTCTGCATTCCCTGTCAGACAGACAAGAACATATTCAGTTTAACTGTAAACCCTGTACAGGCTTTGCAACCACGAGTGCAATGCAAAGTATGCACAACGCAGTGTATAGACTCAATGATCGTAAAGGCTTCATGAGAAGGAAAGCAGTGTATAGACTTAGTAAATATAAAGGCTTCATAAGAAGGAAAACCAGTGTACATACTTGCCCAAAGTATAGACTTTATATGAAGAGGCAACGACTGTACATACTTCCTATATGAAGCAGCCACTATACATACTCAAGGTGAAGACCGATGCCAATGTATAGACTTTACTGAAGACAACAGACTCGAGTGCAGTGTACAGACTTGACTATGCTCACCCAATACCAATGTATATACTTGATGCTCAAAGAGTGGCTGTACAGACTTGATAACGATGCAGAATGAACGGATGTACATACTTCTTGTGAAAGCCCAATGTACAAACTTTGAAGAACAAGCAGCTACAGTCCAATGTGTGGACTTGTCGTTCACTGGTGAGTGTACAGACTTCGAATGAAACACCAATGTGTAGACTTACCACCGACCATTGTGTAGACTTGAAGAAGTGAGACGATGGCTAAGACACTGTACAATCGGATGTATAGACTTTACTTAACACAGTCCGATGTACAGTCTTGGAATTTCAACTGAAGGGTGTATAGACTTGACTAAACAGTCCAGTGAATAGACTTAAATAGCTGAGGCCAGTGTACAGACTTGCCACCGACCAATGTGTAGACTCGATCAGCATAAGGCACAGTATAGACATCAACTCTGCACATTGAATGTATAGACTTCAAGTGTGAAGACCATTGTATAGACTTTGGACTCGAAGACCAATGTGCAGACTTTGGATTTGAAGACCAATGTGCAGACTTCAAGTTTCACTGTGGATGTACAGACTTTAGGAAATCAAGCGATGTGTAGACTTGAAGCTCCACGATGGATGTATAAACTTCAAATATCACTGTGGATGTATAGACTTCAAATATAACTGTGGATGTATAGACTTCAGGAAATCAAGCGATGTGTAGACTTCAAAGAAGTTGGCGATTCAACGTACAGACTTGATGAAGCGAAGCCAATGTATAGACTTGAGTGTAGCTAAAACCTTGATCGTAGGAATAGGTTGGAGTGTATAGACTTCAGGCTTCAGAAACGAGTGTACAGACTTCACTTAAGAAACGTAAGGAAAGACTCCAATGTATAGACTTTGCCTTGAACGAAAGTCAGTGAAGAATGAATAGACTTTCACGATGTGTAGACTTTGGATACGTGAAAGCTACAGTGAAGGAATATATACACTTGACCAATTCAAAGGAGAATCGAGTGTACAGACTCTGAGTCCAAACCCAACGGCTGTACAGACTTAGAATGTGAAGACTGATGTACAGACTTCATTAATCAAAGCATAAATGAGACGCTGTACAGACTTAGCCTAAGACATGCATGAACTGACGCTGTATAGACTTAGCCTAAGACATGCATGAACTGACGCTGTATAGACTTAGCCTAAGACATGCATGAACTGATGCTGTATAGACTCAATGTAAACAAGTCTGCTAAAGGAGTCGACCCATCAGAGGATGCGTCGACCCATGACAGTGAGAAATGCAAACAGCAGTGTATGAAATGCAAAGAACACATAGTCAATCTGATAGAACAATTTCATCAAAGCAAGAGCAGTTGCCAATCAATCAAAACAATGGTGTTGCCAATAAAATAAAGTAAGTGTCAACATCATCAACATAGAGGGGTCACAACTGCGGTCGACCGCCAGAAGCCACAGGTCGACCGCCAGCCCCAATGCAGCCATATTTGACTTCGATTTCCACCTCGTGGCCAGCCCCTTTCCATGGATTTGTTTAATCAAAACTCACCTAATCTCCCATGATTTGTGGATCTGGTCTGGGGGGTGTCCAAGGACCATTCAAGGTCTATAAAACCAACACATGAAGGGTTAGAAACGCTAATGTTTCAAGGCTTCAAGAGATATCAAGGGAGGCCATTCGCGGACACTGTAGCACCTCCGTGAATAGTGTTTCGGGCAGGAGTTCTTCATCCATTCCAAGGCATTCAAGTCCAGATCTAAAGCCATCTCAACCTCCAAGGAAGAAGAAGCAATCAAGGCTCTCAAGGGTGATCTAAACTACATCCTTCTTCCTCTTCATCAACTCAAGCAGATTCAAGGAAGCACAACTCATAAGGAAGAAGAAGCCATTGCTGTTGAATCAAGAAGAGAGCTTTGTGAAGAAGATAGAAGCCTCTATTGGTGATCTACATCCATAGAAGAATCTGAATCAAGCTCCAGCAATCTCAGACAACATTTTTCTTCTTGAGCTTATTTCATATCTTGTTTGGATAGCTTGATATTTGTTCTTTCTTCTTCATTTCATTTGAACAATCAAAACTGAAGATCGTCCCTACCGGTGGTTAGTAGGAAGGCAATCGGAAGTTATCCGATCTGCGGTGTTGACGTCCCTACCGGTGGTTAGTAGGAAGGCAATCGGAAGTTGTCCGATCTGCGGTGTTGACGTCCCTACCAGTGGTTAGTAGGAAGGCAGTCGGTGGTTCTCCGATTTGCGGTTTGGTGTGCTACACTAGTGAAGCCTCACCGGATTTGGTGAGTGGTGGACGTAGGACTGGAGATTCAGTCCGAACCACCTTAAAATTTCGTGTGTTGTGGTTTGCTTGTGCGATTGCTTTATGTTAGATGCATGCTTAGGTTCAATATCTTTATTGCGTAATCATCTTGTCAAGCAAATCATTTGTGTTCTTCGTCAAACTAGTTATATTCCACTGCTTATTTCATCATCTAGCTTTAAAGAGGGTTGCATTGTGAAAAGAGGGGCAGATCTATTCACCCCCCGCTCTAGATCTGTTGTCCACTACACAACAAGTGGTATCAGAGCATAATCTCTCATTATGGGGTCCAACGACCTTGAGGGAAATGGTGGATCAGCGTCCAAGGGTTATTTACCTGAAGGACACTCTGTGAATAGACCTCCTTATTTCACTGGATCTAACTATCCTTATTGGAAACATCGCATGCAGGTGTTCATTCGCGCTCAAGACTACGAACTTTGGCGAGTGATCAGCAAAGGTCCGTA
Source organism: Amorphophallus konjac (assembly GCA_022559845.1). Classification (NCBI taxonomy): domain Eukaryota; kingdom Viridiplantae; phylum Streptophyta; class Magnoliopsida; order Alismatales; family Araceae; genus Amorphophallus; species Amorphophallus konjac. The sequence continues at coordinate 111,633,867 of CM040122.1, read as the reverse complement.
TGAGCTTACAGATAATGAGGACTTGTGGACCAAAGAACAAATAAGATAATCCAATGTCAACTGGAGTGCCAAACACATCATACAATGCTCACTCCATCCAGTAGAGTTTTCAAGAGTGGTGACCTGCGCAACTGCAAAACAAATGTGGGACAAGTTAGAGGTAATCTACGAAGGAACCTCTCAGGTACGAGAAACAAAAGCTAATATCTTAGTTTTTGAATACGAAATGTTCCGCATGAAGCCTGATGAATCAATTCGAGATATGTATGCTCGATTAACTGTGCTTACTAACAGTTTGACTGATTTGGGAAAGAAATATTCAGAACAGAAAATTGTAAGAAAGATTCTCAGATCACTGACTCCTGCATGGCACACAAAGGCTACTGTTGTTGAAGAATCCAGAGATCTCACAACAACTAAGGTAGATGAACTCATTGGGTCATTGATGACCTATGAGATCAATATCAAGAACAAAGAGGCTGAGACACCTAAGAAGAAGTCCCTAGCTCTTAAAGCAGGACCCAGCCGTCAAGGCTCTTCCGATGAAGGTGAGGATTCGGGAAGTGAGCGAGATGAGGATGACGTAGCCATGCTCACACGTAAGTTCAAAAAATTCCTGAGAAAGGAAGGTAAGAGCTTCATGAGAGGAAGGTCAAAGGTAAGAAATGGTTTCAAATATAATTCTGAAAACTCTAAGAAATCTGACAAAATCATTTGTTATTCTTGCAATAAACCAGGGCATTTCAAGAATGATTATCCCGACACATTCAGAAAAGCTGACAAATGGAAGGGCAAGAAGAAGAACAAGGCCATGGTGTCCACATGGAGCGATGAAGAGGAAAGTGATGACAGAACTAGCTCCTCGGACAAAGAAAAAGAAGATCTCTGCCTCATGGCCAAAGGTGACGAAGAAACTGAGGTAAATTCTCCATTTGAAGATTATACAACTGATGATTGGGAGGAAGCATATATACAACTCATGGAAAAATATGAAATGTACAAAAAGGAGAATAAATCATTGAAAAAGAAAATTAACTCATTTGTGCATGATAATGATAAGAATGCTCTACTTGAAACTGAAATTGAAGATCTTAAGAAAATGATTGAGAATTTGGAAGAGGGAAGAAAAGAAATGGCTGACTTGGAAACTGAAAATGAGGACTTAAGGAATGAAATTGACAGCATGAAACTCAAAATGTAAATATATGAAAATGATAGCAAATTAAGCAATGAGAAGTATGAAGCTGTCAAACATGTCAACACTCAACTCTTGCAAAACATTGAAAACCTACAAAAAGAGTTAAAGGACAAACAATAATCTTTAGAAAAATTTGTGGATGGAAGGGAAAACCTAGATGCATTGCTAGGAACCAGAATGAACTTCAACAAGGAAGGGTTGGGTTTTGAACCTACAAATAAAAGGCCAATTGGGCTCAAAACTGTCACATTTGTTTCGTCTTCCAAAGCTTCCACCTCAAACACTACTCTCACACAAAACCAGCAAAAACAAAAGGAAAAAGGGAAAGAGAAGATTGAAGAGGCAGTCACCAACATTCTCAAAAAGCCTGTCCAAAAGCCTAAGAAAGGTCGACCTTCCCCGTAGCATAGGTCAACACATTCTTGGCCATTACATGCTCAATCTTCCAGATATCACCAAAACTGGATTGCCCATTCATATAGGCCAACACCACCATACTTTTGGAGAAATTATGATTCATGTGTTCATCAATCCTATAACCTTCAATCTCCTAGGTGGCAGAACAATCACTTTCAACCCAAGAATAACCAATGGCCACAATGGGTTAAGAAGCCAACTTCATCAAACTTTCACAAAATCCAACAAAGAGCCTCTAAACAAAAAGGAAATGTCAAGGCTGAAAAGAAAAACCAAATCCCTGCTCTAAGCAAACAAAACATGAATGTTAGGAAGGTCTGGATTCCAAAAGAAATGGTTTCATGTTTTGAAAATCTGAAGAGTTTGATGGGACCCAAATTTGGTTGGGTTCCAAACACAATTGCTTAATTACTTGTGCAGGAGTATCTTGCAGCCATGCATAACATGTGGTACCTTGATAGCGGCTGTTCAAGACACATGACTGGAGACAAATCAAAATTTTGTCTCTTGGAAGAAAAGGAAGGAGGATACGTCACATTTGGAGGGAACAATAAGGGAAAAATCATTGGAACAGGTAATGTAGGTAGGGATCTCTCCAACTCCATTTGTAACGTGCTGCTAGTTGAAGGTTTGAAATACAACTTACTTAGTATAAGTCAATTGTGTGATAAGGGTCATAAAGTGTTGTTTGACTCTCATGAATGTAGAATTCTTGAACCAAAATCTGACAAGGTAAAATTTTCTGGTAAGAGAGTCAACAATGTTTACATGATTGACTTAGATGATCCTGCTCATTTAAATCTTTGTCTTGCTGCACCAAAATCTGAAATTGCTTGGTTATGGCATCGTAGACTAGGACATGCAAGCTACAATGTCTTACATAAACTGTTAAAGCATTCAATGGTGAAAGGGTTGCCTGAATTATCATTTAAACAAGAAAACAAGTTGTGTGATGCATGTGCCCTAGGTAAACAAACAAAAACATCTTTCAAAGGAAGATCTGAAAATACATCATCCAAACCACTCGAGCTAATTCATATGGACCTATTTGGCCCAACCAGAACTGCTAGCTTAAGTGGTAGAAAATATGGATATGTCTTGGTGGATGACTTTTCTAGGTTCACATGGGTTTTCTTTCTCACATACAAAAATGATGCTTTTGATGAGTTTCAGGCACTCTACATGAAGATAAAGCAGGACGGTGAGTTTAAAATTTCCAAGATCCAATCTGATCATGGTGGTGAATTTGAAAATGCTAACTTCTATAATCTTTGCAGAGCTGAAGGTATTTCACACCACTTTTCTTCACCAAGAACCCCAGAGCAAAACGGTGTAGTTGAAAGGAGAAACCGAACACTTGTAGAGATGGCAAGAACCATGCTTGCTGAACGGCAACTTCCAAGGAGGTGTTGGGCTGAAGCGGTAAACTCAGCATGTTATATTATCAACCGCTCTATGGTAAGGTCACACACCAAAAAGACTCCTTATGAGTTGCTGAAAGGTAAAAAGCCCTCTCTCTCTCATATGAAAGTGTTCGGATATAAATGCTTCATCCACAATAATGACAAAAGAGATTTAGATAAATTCGAGCCCAAGAGTGATGAAGGTATATTCCTTAGATATTCTGATAGATCTAGGGCTTATAGAATTTACAATATCAAGAGTCAAACTGTGGAAGAATCACCCCATGTTTCCTTTGATGAATATCATGATTCTAACAATGATAACTCTTGCAGGAAAAACGATGAAGATGGGGAATTCCTAAGCATAAAGGACAAGAGTGATCCTCCACAAGAAGAAATAAAAGAAGCTAATGACCTAGCTGAATCAAGTAATGCAAGGGATCAAGCTCCAGGAGAAGGTAACGATTCTACAAACATTAGAATTCTTAAGGATCATCCTTTAGAAAATGTCATTGGCAGCTTGAATGACCCACCTAGAACAAGGTCACATTTTAAAATTATGGAAGAATTAGATCAACTTGCTCTTGTCTCGCAACATGAACCCAAAAATATTGATGAATTATTAAAAGATGAAAACTGGATAAATTCAATGCAAGACGAGTTAAACCAGTTTGAAAGGAATACATTTTGGCATCTTGTTCCTAGACCTTCATCACAATCTGTCATAGGCACTAAATGGGTCTTTAGAAACAAACTAAGTGAGGATGGAAAGATAAAAATAAACAAAGCTAGATTGGTGGCTCAAGGGTATAATCAAGAGTTTGGGGTAGACTTTGATGAATCTTATGCCCCAGTTGCTAGACTCGAAGCCATCAGAATTTTACTTGCCTTTGTGATGTGACACAACTACGGGGTGATGGAATGTGAACCCTAGGACTTAATTTACAATAACAATCACAAGAGTCGAGAGCAACTTGAGAGTCGCCGCTACACCGCGCACACCCGCTTCCCGTGGTGACTCGGTGATGCCGAGTCGAGATAGTGGAGAAGGCCCCTGGCTGGTTAGAGGACCAGCACCACTAAGGTTGACCCTCTCGAAGGTATGAAGCCCACAAACAAGGGCGGCCGGGTGCCTTGGGGACACTAGGTCACTCACTCACTAAGGCCACGGTGACCACACAAGAGTTAGTGGTTCCGGGAACGGGCGCTCTCTCACCGACCAGCGGACAAGTTTGACGGATATGAAATGAACAGAAATAATGGAGCAAGGGCAGGAGCTCACCTGGTTGGTTTGAAGAAACCAACCCCGATCGGAGACGAGGGCGAGCGGGGAAGTGTGGTTCCCCGCACACTGCGCCGGTGAAGCTTCAACCCTGTGTAAAATGATTACAACCACTACACCTCACGCAGGAGGGTGAACTTGGGGTGGGGATAATTAAGTACACTCAAACACTACCTCCACGCAGGGAGGGGCGGTAAGCCGGCCAGGCGGGGGAGGGAGATTCGCCGGAAGACGCGTAGGTGAAGCCGAAACGGAAGCTCCCTGCTCGCTGTGATGGCTGACAGCCAGTCGATGTAGAGACCGTAAATCATGTTCCAGAATTATGTTGGAGGCGAGACCAGCCTAGAATTCCTCGTATCTGGTACGCAGATGGCCCTGAATTTCCTCGATTTCTTCTGCTGCAGCTTCCGGTCCGGGTCGGGCTTTGAACAGAGTGGCAGGTTCTGGCCACAGTTACTATCTGGCACGAACAGTGACTTGCAGAAGTTGTCCCGGCAGCTCCCGGGCACCAAATCTTGAACCGTCGAAGTTTCTGGAACCGTGGACGGACCCTCTTCGCTGGAAAACTGGTGGGGAAGCCGTCTGAGGTCGGGGTGGACTGGGGGACGCCGATGAGTGGCAGCAGGTCGCTGCAGGTTGTGGGAGGCAGACCCGACCAGTCGAGGGAGAAAAAAGAAAGCTCTGACCTCCGAAAGCCGAACGCACTTCTGCTTCTTGATCCAGAAAGAGGACAAGTGGAGGAAGATATTTGTAGAAGGACTCGTGACTTGAATCTTCCACCGTCGGCCGTGGTGCAGCTTCGAACCGGGTGGCAGATTCTGGCCGCAGCAGCTACCTGATTCAGACAGCGACTTGCAGAAGCTACCCCGGCCACTCCCAACTCTGAATCACGAGCCGTCAGAGTTTCTGGAATCGTGGTCGAGTCTACTTCGCAGCAAAATCAACGGGGAAGCCGGATGAGGTCGGAGGAGACCGGGGGACCCAAGAAGGTGCTGACAGGTCGTAGCAGACTTGGGGAAGCAGCTTGGAGCAGTCAGAGGAGAAACTCTTTAACTCTGTCCCACGGAACCCGAACGCAGTTCTGCTTCCTGATCCTGGAAGAGGATAGGACGTGGAAGGACTTTGATGAAGAGACCTGGGCTTGGTTCTGCTAGGGTTCGCCGTGGCACAGCTACCCTTCTGGTTCAGGCACTCTGCAGGGGGAGCTCTACGCAGCCGAGGGAGAATGGGCACCACGAGCTGTAGCGACGTCGGAATGGGATGAGATCACCTCGCCTGCGAAGCCAACTGGTCGACCTTTCCAGCAATGTATGGTACGTCTTCAGAGGTCTCCGTATGACTCCGTGACAGCTTCTGCAAGATGACCCTTCCTCTGCCACCTGCAGACTGATCAAAAGGGGGGAGAGGGGTGGAAGAACTTGGTTGGCCAAAGGAAGAACAATGGGAAGGGGGTTGGGGGGCTGCGACCTAGGGAGGTGAAGGGGCTGGGAATGAATGGGTGCAGTCCCCAAAGGGAGGAAAATTCAAATTTTAGCTTGGGAGGGGTGAAGGGGGTGCTTGGGGAAATGAGGGGGGTGTATGGGGAATACCAAGGGGTGCCTTGGAAGAGGGGAGGATTAAATGGGAGAGTTAATGTGGCCTTGGGAGGTGAAAGGGTGGGTGATGTGGCAAGTGGAGAGTGGGTAGGTGAGGAGAGAGGGGGCTGGTCGGCCTAGAGAGAGGGAGGGGAGAGGAGAGAGAAAAGGGTCGCCCCTTCTTGAGAGAGAGAGAGAGAGAGAGATAGAGAGAGAGAGGGAGAGGTGCACTTATGCTCAAGATATTCAAATTTTTCATTCAGTCATTAGTTTCAACTGGTGGGATTGGGGTCCTATTTATAGGAATCCCACAATTCAACAAAAGTCCCTGACTCTTAGACTAATGACAACTAACCAAGGGGGAAAGGGGCGCCCCTGGGCCAAGCCCATATAACTGGGCCCATTAACCAATCTAACTGACGTAATGATAATAAACTTAGGTAGAAGACTCATTAACCTAGGGACTTGACTCAAATAAAAGAAAAATTACAATGATATGACTCCAGAAAAATATGAAAATTACATAACTTGACTCAAGAAATCAAGACGAACACATTGGCGATCATCGGGACCCATGGAGGAATGGGAAGTGGTAAGCGATGTCCCCATCATACTCCCGGGGTGCAGAGAACTCGACTCTGTCGAGTGAGGGTCCTCCCTGCTGCGGTACTGCTCCAATAGGTCAGGATCCAGCTGCTGGAGATCCTCCCGACTCACCCAGGCATCGTCCGAAGGTGGCCGTCCCTTCCACCTAACCAGGTATCGCTCATACGCCTTGCTCCGCGTGTTGGTGACATGTTCATCTAATATCCGTTCCACTTGATCACGCTGGTATCTCAGGCTGGATGGAGCTCTCTGAGGTGTGGGGACGCTCTCAAGGGGTGGGGTAGGCTGGATCTCCTCACTGGGTGTCACCGTGGGACCCTTGTAGGGCACCAGGTCAGCCACATAGAAAGTGGGGCTTACTCCGTACTCTTCAGGAAGGTCCAACACATAAGTATTTGTGCTAAGGCGCCTCAACACCTGAAAGGGGCCGGCTCCACGTGACCTCAACTTTGAGACATTCCCTGGGAATAACCTCTCAGTTCTCACCATCACAAAATCACCAAGTTGGAATTCTTGGTGGCGGCGGTGGGAATAAGCTGACTTCTTGTAAATCTCATTGCTCTTGTTGATGTTTTTGCGAATATCCTCATGCAACTCTCTAAGGTGTTGACTCCCAGTGGATAATGGGGGTCCTGGACAACCAAAAGTGGACCTAGCATGCCATGGTGCTACGTAGACTTTGATGGACCTAGGAGGACCGGGACATCCATAGGTGAACCTATTATGCAAAAGGGTGTTTGATGTCGGGGGTCCCGGACATCCATGAATGTTTCCTTCATGCTTAGACTTCACGATGACTGACTTTGGGGGGCCTGGACATCCAGATGTAAACCTATCATGCATCGGTCCTAGTGCGTGAGTGACGCAAATGATGTGACTAGTCTGACCACATGATGCGAAAGGTTGTGATACATGGTTTCCTATCAAGATGGTCCCATTTGTGAGTTTTGGGGGTTTCCACTCATGGGGATCGAAGCGGTTCTTGGGATGGGTCACTCCCTTATTTCCAAGGTTGATGTCACCCTTGGTATTGACTCTCATAGTGTGGGCGGAATTTCGGAATGGGTGGGTTAGGACTGACATGGTGGGTGAGGGTAGGAGGGAGTGGGTGGTGAGTGATGGGTACTTGGAAGCCCATAGGGGGTGGCCAAACAGATCAAGATGGGTTAAGGGGTGAGTGACGTGGAGGGGGGTTTCAATCCAAGTGATCGCCCTAGGGTCCCTAGCACACATAGGGAAGTGGAAGTCATGACCCTGGTGGGACCCAATGCAATGCTCCTTGTAGGAGGGTAAGGGGGTGATGTAAGACTCATTAGGCTCGGGTAGAAATAATAGGAGTTTACTCATGCAAGGACCCTTGGTGTAAATGGAGGTGATGGTCCCGAGGGAGGAGTGTGAGAAACTAAGGTACCCATGTGGCTTGCTTCTAAGGCCCACATGTTTGTCACCTCTATTTGCCAAAGTACACTCTTAATCAAGTCCCTCATGGCTCCCACAAAGGAGAACGATTGGTAGGTTGTGTGGAATGGAGGAGTGGGCAAAATTGGGTAATGATTCTCCATAGAGGGGTGCATGATGTGGAGGAGGAGGTTTTGCTTAAGCCACTCAATGAGAGGTTCCCCTAAAATCACAGTTCTTATGGAAGGGTGGGTGGGGGGACTTGGTTGGTCATCTGGCAACTCAAGGGGGAGGATGTTCCTAGTTAGGCTCGTTGTGGTCTCTTTGGATAAAGAGGAGCCTTCTTGACCCAACCTTTGGCATTGGGCTTCATATTCTTCCTCCCAATCTAGGGAAGCCTCATATTCCTCAATCACGCTCTCATCCTTTTGGGGTGTGGGGGTTTTGCTTTCCAAAGGAATGGGAAGGTCTTTTGTGGATGGGGTGATGAAGGTTGGGGTATGGTGCACCCGGGGTGGTGAGGGTGCTTGAACTTGGGTTGGGTTTGGGAGTGGAAGAAGTGGAGACCTAAGTTGGGGTAGGATTGGGGTTGGTAGTGGAAGATGGGTGGGTCGAGGAGGATTGGGTTGATTGATTTTGGGAGGTGTGTCCCTTTTAGGGGAAGATGGAGGGGTAGTGGTGGGGACTGTGGAAGCTTGTGGGGTGTGGGTTTGATGGAGAATTTTAGGTTGGGTGATGGCCGTCATGGGCCTAGGTGGAGTGAGGGTCACTTTGGTTTGAATGGTGGTGGTGATCGGGATAGGAATCATTTGGGGTGGTGGAGTTTGGGTCCTAAGGGAAGTCTTGGGTTGACTGGGAGGAAACGGGGGAGTGGGAGTGCTCTTCGGGTTATGGTCCTCACGGTAGAGTTGGGGAGGTATTGGAACCTAAGTTGGGTCTTCATGTCTTCCCAGGTATGGATTGGTTCTTCCCTCCTAATCCTCTTCCTAGTTTCCACACTCATCCAATAGGTCTTAGCAAGGTTGGTAAGGTGCATTTTTGCGAGCCTAACTTTCCTATCTTCCGTCATAGGGTACCAACCAAAGTATCGGTCCATAGCACTCTCCCATTTTAGGTAGACATGTGGATTATGTGACCCATCAAAGTTAGGAGCCTCAACCTTAATCATCCTCAAGAGGTAGTCATCCGGGTCCTCCCGTGGTCGCCTTTCAAAATGTCTAGGTTGGCGGGGCCTCTCATACTCACGGTGGAAGTCATCCTCAAGGTCCTCCCTATCAAGTTCAACTGGTGGAGGGGGTGCCCTTTGGGCATGGTTCCTAGGTGGGGCCCTAGCTTCATCGAGTCTCTCTAGGCGGGTGGAAATCCCAGTCATTTTCTCCGAGAGGGCTTGAATGGCAGCCTCAAGTCGATCCATTGGAGCTTGGGAAGCCTCCCTAGGGATGTTTGGGTAACCTTGGGGAATGGGATTCATGGGGGAACCGAGGTAGAGGGGTCGGCTCGGTACAAGGCACCACTACGGGTGGACATGCATACGGATGATGAAAATGCAAAGACCCTAGGACCTAGGCTTGTAGAGACAAGTCTAGAACTTGCTCTGATACCAAGTTGATGTGACACAATATGGCAGCGATGGAATGTGAACCCTAGGACTTAATTTGCAATAACAATCACAAGAGTCGAGAGCAACTTGAGAGTCGCCGCTACACCGCGCACACCCGCTTCCCGTGGTGACTCAGTGATGCCGAGTCGAGATAGTGGAGAAGGCCCCTGGCTGGTTAGAGGACCAGCACCACTAAGGTTGACCCTCTCGAAGGTATGAAGCCCACAAACAAGGGCGGCCGGGTGCCTTGGGGGCACTAGGTCACTCACTCACTAAGGCCACGGTGACCACACAAGAGTTAGTGGTTCCGGGAACGGGCGCTCTCTCACCGACCAGCGGACAAGTTTGACGGATATGAAATGAACAGAAATAATGGAGCAAGGGCAGGAGCTCACCTGGTTGGTTTGAAGAAACCAACCCCGATCGGAGACGAGGGCGAGCGGGGAAGTGTGGTTCCCCGCACACTGCGCCGGTGAAGCTTCAACCCTGTGTAAAATGATTACAACCACTACACCTCACGCAGGAGGGTGAACTTGGGATGGGGATACTTAAGTACACTCAAACACTACCTCCACGCAGGGAGGGGCGGTAAGCCGGCCAGGCGGGGGAGGGAGATTCGCCGGAAGACGCGTAGGTGAAGCCGAAACGGAAGCTCCCTGCTCGCTGTGATGGCTGACAGCCAGTCGATGTAGAGACCGTAAATCACATTCCAGAATTATGTTGGAGCCAAGAACAGCCTAGAATTCCTCGTATCTGGTACGCAGATGGCCCTGAATTTCCTCGATTTCTTCTGCTGCAGCTTCCGGTCCGGGTCGGGCTTTGAACAGAGTGGCAGGTTCTGGCCACAGTTACTATCTGGCATGAACAGTGACTTGCAGAAGTTGTCCCGGCCGCTCCCGGGCACCAAATCTTGAACCGTCAAAGTTGCTGGAACCGTGGACGGACCCTCTTCATGCGGAAAACTGGTGGGGAAGCCGTCTGAGGTCGGGGTGGACTGGGGGACGCCGATGAGTGGCAGCAGGTCGCTGCAGGTTGTGGGAGGCAGACCCGACCAGTCGAGGGAGAAAAATGAAAGCTCTGACCTCCGGAAGCCGAACGCACTTCTGCTTCTTGATCCAGAAAGAGGACAGGTGGAGGAAGATATTTGTAGAAGGACTCGTGACTTGAATCTTCCACCGTCGGCCGTGGTGCAGCTTCGAATCGGGTGGCAGATTCTGGCCGCAGCAGCTACCTGATTCAGACAGCGACTTGCAGAAGCTACCCCGGCCACTCCCGAACTCTGAATCATGAGCCGTCGGAGTTGCTGGAATCGTGGTCGAGTCTACTTCGCAGAAAAATCAACAGGGAAGCCGGATGAGGTCGGAGGAGACCGGGGGACCCAAGAAGGTGCTGACAGGTCGTAGCAGACTTGGGGAAGCAGCTTGGAGCAGTCGAGGAGAAACTCTTTAACTCTGTCCCACGGAACCCGAACGCAGTTCCGCTTCCTGATCCTGGAAGAGGACAGGACGTGGAAGGACTTTGATGAAGAGACCTCGGCTTGGTTCTGCTAGGGTTCGCCGTGGCACAGCTACCCTTCTGGTTCAGGCACTCTGCAGGGGGAGCTCTGCGCAGCCGAGGGAGAATGGGCACCACGAGCTGTAGCGACGTCGGAATGGGATGAGATCACCTCGCCTGCGAAGCCAACTGGTCGACCTTTCCAGCAATGTATGGTACGTCTTCAGAGGTCTCCGTATGACTCCGTGACAGCTTCTGCAAGATGACCCTTCCTCTGCCACCTGCAGACTGATCAAAAGGGGGGAGAGGGGTGGAAGAACTTGGTTGGCCAAAGGAAGAACAATGGGAAGGGGGTTGGGGGGCTGCGACCTAGGGAGGTGAAGGGGCTGGGAATGAATGGGTGCAGTCCCCAAAGGGAGGAAAATTCGAATTTTAGCTTGGGAGGGGTGAAGGGGGTGCTTGGGGAAATGAGGGGGGTGTATGGGGAATACCAAGGGGTGCCTTGGAAGAGGGGAGGATTAAATGGGAGAGTTAATGTGGCCTTGGGAGGTGAAAGGGTGGGTGATGTGGCAAGTGGAGAGTGGGTAGGTGAGGAGAGAGGGGGCTGGTCGGCCTAGAGAGAGGGAGGGGAGAGGAGAGAGAAAAGGGTCGCCCCTTCTTGAGAGAGAGAGAGAGAGAGAGAGAGAGAGAGGGAGAGGTGCACTTATGCTCAAGATATTCAAATTTTTCATTCAGTCATTAGTTTCAACTGGTGGGATTGGGGTCCTATTTATAGGAATCCCACAATTCAACAAAAGTCCCTGACTCTTAGACTAATGACAACTAACCAAGGGGGAAAGGGGCGCCCCTGGGCCAAGCCCATATAACTGGGCCCATTAACCAATCTAACTGACGTAATGATAATAAACTTAGGTAGAAGACTCATTAACCTAGGGACTTGACTCAAATAAAAGAAAAATTACAATGATATGACTCCAGAAAAATATGAAAATTACATAACTTGACTCAAGAAATCAAGACGAACACATTGGCGATCATCGGGACCCATGGAGGAATGGGAAGTGGTAAGCGATGTCCCCATCACTTTGCATGCTCCCTTAGAATAAAGCTGTATCAAATGGATGTCAAAAGTGCTTTCTTGAATGGCTTGATCAAAGAAGAAGTCTATGTTGAGCAGCCCCCTGGCTTTGAGAATTCTAACAATGCAGATTTTGTATACAAGCTAGACAGGGCGCTTTATGGACTTAAGCAAGCACCAAGAGCTTGGTACGAGAGACTAAGCTCGTTCCTCATTGAAAAAGGGTACACACGAGGTAAGGTAAATCAAACACTTTTCACCAAGAAGCAAGATAAGAACATCTTGATTGTGCAAATTTATGTTGATGACATTGTGTTTGGTTCTACAAAATCTAAAATGTGTGAGGAATTTACTAACCTCATGACTAGCGAATTTGAGATGAGCATAATGGGAGAACTTCAATTCTTTCTCAGTTTGCAGGTCAACAAAGGAGAAGATGGGTGCTTCATAAATCAATCCAAATACATCAAGGAGCTGCTGAAAAGATTTGACATGGCAAACAGTAAAATCATTGCAACTCCTATGAGCACCACAACATCACTAGATTCGGATGAAAATGGTAAATTAGTGGATGCAAAGGTCTATAGAGGTATGATTGGTTCTTTACTTTATTTGACTGCATCTCGACCAGATATCCAGTTTAGTGTATGCCTTTGTACTAGATTTCAAGCTAGTCCTAGAGAATCTCATTTGACTGCTGTCAAACGTATCCTTCGATATCTTGCCGGCACTCAAGATTTGGGATTGTGGTATCCGTCATCATGTGATTTATCTCTTATATCTTATTCTGATGTGGATTACGCTGGATGCAAGCTGGATCGTAAGAGCACTAGTGGCTATTACCAGTTTCTAGGTGGGTGTTTAGTTTCTTGGGCCTCCAAGAAACAACACTCGGTTGCCCTCTCAACCGCGGAGGTAGAATATGTTACTGTGGGGAGCTGTGGCACCCAAGTGTTATGGATTAAACACCAACTCCAAGACTACTTGGTGGATCTTGGTTGTGTCCCGATTATGTGTGATAACACTAGTGATATCAACCTTGCAAAAAATCCAGTCCAGCACTTTAGGACTAAGCATATTGAGATTAGGCATCACTTCATTAGAGACGAGGTCAGTAAGAAAAATTTTGAACTGCATTTTGTTGATATTCTAAATCAAAATACTGATATTTTCACCAAGCCCTTGTGTAATGACAGGTTTTCAACACTCAGAAGGGAGCTTGGTCTTTGCCGACCTCAGGCCACTAAAAATTGAAATGATGATCATGTTCAATTTAGTTGTGTGTTTTTGCAGATTGGTGTGTTCATGCATTGTTTATATGTCAATGTGTCATTTTGCATATGTGTCGTATTGCATGGTTTGTGTAGCATCATTTTTGCATGGCCATGGTATATCAAATGTTGATGTATGGAAAGGCAGGTTATGCTTGCCTAGACACACTCAATATGCGTGAGGTTTCACCTCCGCCAAGTACCATGAGTCATTGTCGCATATAGGCCATATAGTAAGGGGGAGTTGTCACTTTGCAGCATTCATGCATATGTTTCATTTTCATTCTGTTGCATTTAATAAATGTACAACCATGTGTTGGGTCATGCATTTCATGCCTGCCAAATTCATGTTTGATCATGTCAACCCCTGCATGGTTCTACTCTCTCACTCCTTGACGTTTGTCCTTACATTTGCTTGCAAACATAACTCCTTGAGTGCATTCTCTGCATATCTTTAGGGGGAGTTTTGTTGCTTTTCTTATCTCTTGCAATCTGAACTTCACTGGCTTCCAGTTTAACAATACCGTTCATGAGACAGACGGACATATGGAGTAAGAGCTTTCTATTATGTGCCCTGATGATTATCCATTCAATGACATCGGTGCAGATTTAATGATTTCCTTGAAGTTTTGAAATATTGGTTCTGAAATCATCTATGTTCTTGGTTTTAATAGACCTTAACTAGAGACTGCATATTATGCTTTGAATGACTATCCTGCTATCTGAAAATTCAAATTTCATGACAATCTTGGTGATACTCTAGAGCTTAGTATTGGTGTTAAACATCTTGATGAGCTGGACTTCTTGAAAAATAAACTTGACAGAGCAATGATATTGTTGCACGGAGAAATATGTCCCATCATCAAATCAAGTGACGAATGACATGTCATGATGTGCCCCTGTTATCTCTGTCTTCATACATTTGGCATCTAGGCAGAGCAATGGCATAATCACTGAGAAACATATCTTCCCATCACAGAAATGAGTTTGGATATGTCATGACCTGACTTTGCTATCTCTGTTCATTTTGAAGCATCATAGTCAGTCTTACCAAATACCTAGGAATACTGGCGTCTAAATAACGTGTATTCTTATGGCTAGGAGGCATGTACTAGACTTGATTGCTCGTAAAATATGAGTCTTGTGCCTTCAAATACAAAAAATACTGAAAATTACATTTGCTGCGATCATAACATTCCATGCTCTACTCATGTATGTTTAGTCTCAATACTAGTTTTTGTGTTATTCCCTTAGTAGTTATTGAATATGGATATATAAGATAAGGGAAGGTTAAATATTGCAATGATATGCACCTTTAGTTCATTTCTATTAAATCTTCGATGTAGATGCTCTTCGAACTCTGTTGATGATATTCGATTTCATTAGCTTTGACCCGTACATGTTGCTCGCGATATGTTTCAGGTTTGCATATCATGGCTTGCTCTTCCCTCTCCTTCACCTCTGGTCTCACCGACCTTTGTCACCAACTCTACTTTATCCTTCATTTTTACTGTTGGCAAAGGGGGAGAATTCTTTGTGTGAGTCCTTTGTAAGAGGTATGGATGAGTGAATGGTGTACGGGGGAGATTCACTTTGTGCATCTCATTTGTGTATCCAATGCATAGCATTCATATCTGCATTCATAATTGCATTCACATGCTATTACTATCATGGATCTTGAGCTGCATATGTTACATATATCATACACTTTGCCATCTTGGCTATTTCTGCCATATAATGACTCATAGTGTTGCCATCATCAAAAAGGGGGAGAATGTTGAACACATGTGCACCATGATTACTATTATGGTTTTGATGATAGTAACTACTATAAGTCACATTGTGTTTGCATATGATGTCATTGTGTATCTGTTTAAGCAGTTTGTCATTTCATCGAACAGGTTGCGGGCATGTACACTGCATTCCAAGTCTATACATTGGACAAAGTCTATACGTTGGACAAAGTATGTACATTGGACGGAGTCTATACGTTGGACAAAGTCTATACGTTGGACAAAGTCTGTACATTGGACAAAGTCTATACGTTGGACTAAGTCTGTACGTTGGACAAAGTCTATGCGTTGGACAAAGTCTGTACATTGGACGAAGTCTATATGCGTTGGACAAAGTCTGTACATTGGACGAAGTCTATACGTTGTACAAGGTCTGTATTTTGGAAGTCTATATGTTGCTGCACACAAAGTCTATACGTTACTGCAGATGAAGTCTGTACGTTGGTTGCATGCACAACTCAAAGTCTGTACATTGCGGGCAGATGAAGTCTATACGTTGCTCCATATGAAGTCTGTACGTTGGTTGCATGTACAACTCAAAGTCTGTACGTTGCACAACATGAAGTCTGTACGTTGCGATAGATGAAGTCTGTACGTTGCTGCAGATGAAGTCTATACGTTGGCTGCATGCACAAAACAAAGTATGTACGTTGCACAAGACAAAGTCTGTACGTTGGCTGCTAGCACAACTCCAAGTCTGTACGTTGGTTGATGGCTGCAACACAAGTCTATACATTGGCCGGCTACTTCACACGCAAAGTCTATACATTGCGTTCTGTTGTGTTCGTGCATCAAGTTACCAAGTCTGTACGTTCATGAAGCAAGTCTGTACAGGCTCATGCATGCTCAAGGTGCAAAGTCTGTACAGAGTTCATACATGCACACAAAGTCTACACGCCCAAGCCTTGATGCAAAGTCTATACAACAACTACAAGCTTCATTCAAATAGCCAAGGCCACTGCACAAGATGAGAGTCAAAAGACAAAGATTCAGTTGGTACTTTCTAGACCAACAAGGATGAAGTTACAGACATGAACAGGCTGCTAATGGACACAAGCGACGGAGCTGAAGCGGCTAACGGACCGACCCGGGCT
Organism: Amorphophallus konjac; assembly: GCA_022559845.1. Taxonomy (NCBI): domain Eukaryota; kingdom Viridiplantae; phylum Streptophyta; class Magnoliopsida; order Alismatales; family Araceae; genus Amorphophallus; species Amorphophallus konjac. Next base: position 111,617,659 of record CM040122.1, on the reverse strand, counting down.
GGACCAGGGTCTGCCCAGCTGGCGGTCGACCGCCAACACAGGGGCGGTCGACCGCCCCAGCCAGGGACCCCCCGACTGCAGATCTGTCAGCTGCAGGTCGACCACCAGCCAGTAGCGGTCGATCGGATTTCCCAGGGATCATCCGTTTGCAGGTGTTTCAGTAGCGGTCGACCGCCAGAAGCCACAGGTCGACCGCCAGCCCCGATGCAGCCATATTTGACTTCGATTTCCACCTCGTGGCCAGCCCCTTTCCATGGATTTATTTAATCAAAACTCACCTAACCTCCCATGATTTGTGGATCTGGTCTGGGGGGTGTCCAAGGACCATTCAAGGTCTATAAAACCAACACATGAAGGGTTAGAAACGATAATGCTTCAAGGCTTCAAGAGAGATCAAGGGAGGTCATTCACGGGCACTGTAGCACCTCCGTGAATAGTGTTTCGGGCAGGAGTTCTTCATCCATTCTAAGGTTTTCAAGTCCAGATCTGAAGCCATCTCAACCTCCAAGGAAGAAGAAGCAATCAAGGCTCTCAAGGGTGATCTAAACTGCATCCTTCTTCCTCTTCATCAACTCAAGCAGATTCAAGGAAGCACAACTCACAAGGAAGAAGAAGCCATTGCTGTTGAATCAAGAAGAGAGCTTTGTGAAGAGGATAGAAGCCTCTATTGGTGATCTACATCCATAGAAGAATCCGAATCAAGCTCCAGCAATCTCAGACAAGATTTTTCTTCTTGAGCTTATTTCATATCTTGTTTGAATAGCTTGATATTTGTTCTTTCTTCTTCATTTCATTCGAACAATCAAAACTGAAGATCGTCCCTACCGGTGGTTAGTAGGAAGGCAATCGGAAGTTGTCCGATCTGCGATGTTGACATCCCTACCGGTGGTTAGTAGGAAGGCAATCGGAAGTTGTCCGATCTGCGGTGTTGACGTCCCTACCGGTGGTTAGTAGGAAGGCAGTCGGTGGTTCTCCGATTTACGGTTTGGTGTGCTGCACTAGTGAAGCCTCACCAGATTTGGTGAGGGGTGGACATAGGACTGGAGATTCAGTCCGAACCACCTTAAAATCTCGTGTATTGTGGTTTGCTTGTGCGATTGCTTTATGTTAGATGCATGCGTAGGTTCAATATCTATATTGCGTAATCATCTTGTCAAGCAAATCATTTGTGTTCTTCGTCAAGCTAGTTATATTCCGCTGCTTATTTCATCATCTAGCTTTAAAGAGGGTTGCATTACGAAAAGAGGGGCAGATCCATTCACCCCTCCCCTCTAGATCCGCTGTCCACTACACAACACTTCTTGCTAGAGTTGACCGTCTTGGTAAGAAGTGTGCAAAGGGTTTTATTGAAGGCTTCAGTTAACCCGTTTCCTTGTGGGTTGTACGGAGTGGATGTCCTCCAATCAATCTTAAACTTATTGGCTAGTTTGTAGACCTTCTGATTCTGGAAGTGGCTTCCGTTATCGGAGACAATTCGATAAGGCACACCGAATCAGAATATAATGTTTCGACATACAAATCTGACCATGATTTATCCTGTCACTTCTCTTAGAGCCACAACCTCCGCCCATCGGGAGAAGTAATCTATTACTGCTAAAATATATCTGCATCTTGATGAAGATGCGGGTAGTGGGCATACAACATCGGTCCCCCATTGAGCAAAAGGCCAGCTAGACGCCGCTGGATGTAATTGTATCGGGGGTCTTCTCGGGATTGCAGCATGCTCCTGACATTTATGACATGGCTTGGCTTATTTACAGCAATCATCGAACATAGTCATCGAACATAGTTGGCCAGTAATATCCCAGCTTCTTGATTTCAATTTTCATTTTCGACCCGGCTTGATGGGCACCAGTTGATCCGGCATGAACTTCCGTCCTGACCATCCAAGCCTCCTCCATATATAAACATAGTAGGAGTACCTTTCTTCTGGCATTTGCAACAATTCGGAATAGGGTTCCGTTCCTGACTTCATAAGAGTCTTTCATTCTGATCAATCTAATCTTCTCTTCCCTCTTGTTGGGCAATTGCTGGTGTTTAAACCATTTCATCAGGGGCTCTCTCCAATCAGGTGAGCCAACTACTTCTATTATCGTAGCTTCATATTCTTGTTCTCTTGGCTCCTCTATCATACTGGGAACCTGGCGCATGTTTATTACTATTTTATTGAGGGATTCATCTGGCGGGACTGCCAGCGAGCTTGCTAGCTTTGCTAGTGCATCTGCCTGAGCATTTTGGCTTCGGCCGACATGGCCTATCTTGATAAAATAGAATCGCCCCATGAGCTATTTCGCCTTGGCGCAATAAGGGAGTAACTCGGGCTTTCAGACATCGAACACCCCCTGTATCTATTTGACAATTAGCATAGAATCACCAAACACTTGCAGCATTTGAATCTCCATATGGAGAGCAATCTAAAGACCAATGATCAAGGCTTCATATTCTGCTTCATTGTTTGTGCAAGGCTTGTTGATCGAGCAAGATGTATGCAACACTTCTCCCTCTGGGGACTTGAGGATGACGCCTGCTTCGACTCTTATCCTCGTTTGCCCTGATTGGGATGTATATGTTCTGGAAGCCTGTGGATGCACTTTCGGGATCTCTTTTTGTTTATTTTGTTTGTTCGTTTGTTTAGTCATTTATTTGGTTTGTTTGGTGCATGGGCATGCCAGTCACGAAGTGACAATTTATTCGGGCTTTGAAGAAGCCACTAGTGCACGCCGTCTGACTGGTCAGATGATAGTAGATATCGTGTCGGGAGAAAAATCCGTGATGGGAATCGACGCCGAGCATGTACATTTTATTTTGCATTTATGTCCTTTATTTTATTTTTATATCCATGGGAAAGCATGTGCGCAATTGTAAGACTTTGTAAGCCAATGCGTCATTGTAATGCCCTGGATTTTTTGGATCCTTGTTCATGGGTCCCGGATCTGGTTTCTTGGAGTGTCCGACTCCGTTGTGTCCGAAATTTCGTTTCGGACATCTTTCGTGTTTGGATCGGCGCGATCCGGAGTTGTTTCGGAGGCCCGGAAGCGTTCCGCGGCTTTTCCGCGTGTGTTTTCCGATTCCCGGTGTGTGTTTCGGTAATTCCTTCGGAACCTCGTTACGGGTGAACCGGGCTGTTCACTAGGGCGCGAGTGGTACCGTTGCGATCGGTGTGTTTCGAGGATCGCAGAAACGTGATTTTCTATTTTTCGGTATTTTTGAGAATTTCCGGATTTTCTATATAATAACCTCCTTTTTCACTCTCTCCCCTCTCATTCCTCTCTTCCCTCCCTCTCTCTTCTCTCACGCTCCCTTTCTCCCCTCTCTTCTCCGGCGGCCGACGGAGCGGGTCGGGGGCGAGCTAGTGGCGGCGCGGGCGAGGATGCGGGCGGGGACGGGTCGAGGATCGAGCGGTGGAGGCGTGGTGGAGGCGGTTCGTGGGATCGTGAACCGGCGAGGGTTTAAGTGGCGTTTCTTCGTTTGATCGGCGTCCACGGTGCGTCGAATCTTCGGTGGAGGTAGGGAGATGGACCCTCAACCCATGTACTTCAATTCCCGCGAGTTTCGTAGGCAGTGGTGAGCCGAGCGGGCTAAACGGGGCGATTTGGGAAAAATGCATGTTTTTGGGGTGTGAGTCGAATCTTGTGTTTTGATCGTGTTTTTGGGGTTTAAATGGGTCCTCTCGGTGCCAGAGGGGTTGGGGAATGTTTCCCCCTTTGTTTCCCCATCACCCGGGGGTGATCGGGGCGTGGAATGGGTTTTCCCGCCGTTTCTACCATTTTCGGGCGCGGACTGAGAACGCGCTAGCTTCCAGTAGCGCGTTCTTGAGTGTCGCGCTGCCCCGACGGGGCGCGTTCATCGGAGAAGATGAACAGTAAGGCGGTTCTTGTCGCGCTCTAGGGTCCTAGCGCGTTTTTGGTTGTCGCGCTATAGGATCATAGCGCGACCTGGTCTGGTCGCGCTATGGACCTATAGCGCGTTCTTGCTGAACGCGCTAGGTTTGCATAGCGCGTTCTTGCTTAACGCGCTATGCATGTGTAGCGCGTTCTTGGGGTGGCCTGCCGGGCTGCCCGAGACGGACGGTCTGCGGCTGATCGTGCTCCCCTTGGGCCGTGTGTGTCCTGGACACCCCGTGGAGTTTCGTGATCGTGTCTTTGGGTGTCCAGAGGTTTGGTTTACCTCGATTAGCGTTCCCGTGAGTTTAAGGGTCCGAGTGACCTTCTAGTGTTCCGATTACGTTGTGTTGGTCTCCGGTCGACCCGGTTGTGACCCAGTGGTCGACCCTTGGCCTTGTGAGTCTTCGCATTGTGGTTTTGGACCTAGGGATTAGGCCAGATTGACGGCTCAGTGCTGTCGTGTGCAACGGTCTTGACTTCGAGTCTTGTGACTCAAAGGCCGTTGAGTTGTAGGTCTAGTGGGCTGTCCAGAGTCTGGTGGCGTCGTGCCACCTGTTACTCCGTGTTACTCGTAATGAGTGCGTGCGTGGTTTCTGTGTCCACGTTCTATGATCCTCCACTAGTCGTAGCTTCCTGCGCACGCGAGTGCGGACCCACCTGGGAGTGGTGGAGAGCGCGACCCGGTGAGACGCGGTTTTTAGGCTGGTTTCCGTCGGCCCCTTGCCTTTGCCACCAGAGTCCGGTGGGGGGGAAAACCAGCTAGAGGACCCGACCTAGAGCAGATGGTCTGTGTGTGCACACGTAGTTGGGGGCTTAGGACACGTGCTGACGAGCGCGACCCCAGCTAGTCCTTGTTGTGGTACTTGTTGCGTGTCTGAGTCTCACGCCTGGGGCGTTGTAGCTAGACACTTGTGACGCGGTGTAAGACGTCAGGGGACGCATCCGGTCGTTCTTCTAGTGGGTGGTGCTCCTGTCACGTGACGTGAGTTGTTGTGTACCCGGTTTTGTTTCCGTCCGTGAGACGGGACTTCGTGAGGGGTTTCGGGAGAGTTCCCGGAGTCGAGGTCTGGGGTTTCCGGTGAGTTTCACGGAGGGCCTTTTCCCAGATAGTGTTGTGTTCACGACGGTGAGGTCGTGACCGTGTTCCCTGACCGTGTGGTTTTGGCTTGGGCCCTTTTGGTGAGGGCAGGCCTCCGCTACGGAGGTATCGTGACGTTTTCCTAGTAGCGTGGCTAGGGCGGCTCGTGTTTAGTGGTCCCCGATCGTGGAATCGGGTGGTCGGGTGCGTGGCTTGGTTGTCCCCCGATGGGAGACTGGGTCGTGTTTTCTGATACAGTAGGACTAGCTGTAGAGCCGAGTTTTGACCGGCCACCGGTTTGCTGTTCCTGCTGTAGTTGTAGCTCTCCTTTCCGCTACGCCGTTGTTTCCAGTTGGGGTTCCGCGGGATCCCTGCTGAGTCTCTGTTTTGGAGACTCATTCCCTGCTTTTCAGGTGTGACGGTTCTTCCTCATGGTTCGAGGACGCGGAGCAGAGGTTCTTAGTTGCCAGCTTGCCGGGCCGAGTGTTCACTCGGCATGTGGTACGTTTTACTGCTTTAGACTGTACTTTCTGTTGGACTGGACTCTGTTGTTGTTGTTTATTCTTTTCTGTTAATTGTTGGTTGTCCTGCTCTATTTCCTATTTCTTTGTGCCTCCACACTCCTTTTAGCCCTTCCGAGCCCTCCCGGCTCGTGGGCGGCGGTTCGAGTCTCGGGTTATCGGGCCTTCCCGGTAATCGGATTCTCGGGTCGTCACAGCTGGTATCAGAGCATGGTTGTGGACGTACATGGGAATTTGAGATATTGCAGTGATCAGAGTCCGTAAGGTCCAGTACAGTCAGCAGTTGGCATAGGGTTTCATGCATGTTTTTCGCTTTGTTTCTCGCTTGAGAGTTTGAGTGCGTTGTGCGGCGCTGTGAAGGTGGTTGTTGTTCACGGCTTTTGTGCCGGCGTGGGGTCTAAAGATCGAGGTCGAGAGCTTTCTCCCTTGAGTGGTGGCCCTGGTTGTGTTGCGTTGGGCAGAGGTTGTCGGCGGTCGTGTTGCAGTTCGGGGGATTGTAGCGGTGGTGCATCGAGAGATGTTGTGACCATGGTCCGATGAGACACTTGGTAAGTGTTGTCGGAGGAGCTGACCTGACGGAAGTGATGGTTTTCTTGGTGCTGAAAGGTGCTATTCCCGGCATGCGCGAGGCTCGAGGTCAGGTCGAGTGCGGAGTTTTCCTTCCGCTGGTCGGAGGTGCGATTGGTCTCTCCTCTGGTTGGAGAGATTGCATTTGGCCAAGGTTCATCGTCTTGCACTGTGCGTCCGGATTGGTTGGCCTTTGTGCGCCGTGAAATCCGTGCGAGACGTGTTTCGTGTTTTGGCAAGGTGGTTGAGTGTGAGAAGTGTTGCTCGTTCCCTGATGTGTAAGGGTGTTGGCGCTATTCCGGAAGGACGGGTGTCGGCTGGGCGGTGTTCGTGAGAATTGCGGTTGGTGTTGTGGTTTCCGATGTGCGGAGGATCGGAGTTTGCGGGGTTGCAGATGGTTGTCGGGATGGTGGATCCCGAGTTGGCGTTGTGGTGGCTGTGTATGTGGATCAGAGTGCATGGATCGTAGCGTTGGTTGTTGCAGGTGGATTTTTGAGGAAGTGTAGAGCAACAGAGGATTGGTTCATCGATGTGCGTTGTCTCCGACGGTGTGAGACGTGTTGGTTGCTGTGCCGTTGCTTGAGATATTGTGGTTTATGGCACAGGCAGGTGGAGAGTTGGGGAAATGTGCTGGCGATGTTGCCGCATGAGTACCCTGTCCTTGCGTTGGAGGTTGCGTTCGTGGATAAGATCGTGTTCTGGAGAAGTGTGCCGCGGGTTGTAAGAGGTTGTGTATCCCGTGACTCTGTGATAAGAGCGGGAGTCGGGATTGGCAGGCATCCTCTTGGATTAATTGAGATGGAGATTTTGATGAGATAGGATTCGATGAGACAGGACGGTGGTTGATGCCTGTGTGTGGAGGTCACTGATGAGATGTTGGCGTGGGATATTGATCCTCAGTCTGTGGCCAGCAAGGGAGGATTCCCCGTAAGTCTGAGTCGAGTGACGTGAGGACCGTGTGGAGATGGAGTCATGTGGTTTCGCCGTGCTCCCCTGAGAGGGTAGAGTTGGCGTGAGGTTCGAGATTGGAGGTGGTGTTGGTCTGTGCGTGAGTCAGCAGATGGCCTGTCATGTGTTGGATCGTGCCTGCTGGGCCGGTGGAGGTTTTTCGTTGGCGACTGTCTGGCGACCAGTGGATGGTCTTTTCAGAGACAGAAGATGCTGGTTGTAAGGGGCTCGAGAATGGAGAGAGCCGAGTGCCAGCAAGGCCTTTTGGTGGCCATTTCTGAGGTATGAGCTGGTGGAAGCTCAGTGATTGGTTACCCCTGGTGCAGGGTGTGAGATCGATCGGCGGGTTGTGAAGCTAACATTGGTTGGTCCGCCGGGCGTGGGCGTTGACCGGTGGATTGGTTCTTGTGGCGAGGATTGCGTTCCCTCGGTGAGCGAGAAGGTGGCAGCGATGCCGTGAGTGGTTTCCGTTGTGTCCGAGGTGATACTAGACTTGTGCTCTTGTGTTATGCCTGCTCTGGTGGCCGGTGTGTGCGCGGTGTGCGGAGCGTGGCATTGTTCGTGATTATGGTCTGGCTGTATCCCTCATGATTGGTGCTTTTGCGAGGATCGAGGTTTTTTTATGTTGGGGTTCTGACGGCGTTGTCAGTGGGTTACGGCGTTTTTCCCCTGTGACTTGGTGTTAGTCCTGAATTTCGAGGACGAAATTTCTTTAAGGGGGGAGGGCTATAATGCCCCGGATTTTTTGGATCCTTGTTCATGGGTCCCGGATCTGGTTTCTTGGAGTGTCCGACTCCGTTGTGTCCGAAATTTCGTTTCGGACATCTTTCGTGTTTGGATCGGCGCGATCCGGAGTTGTTTCGGAGGCCCGGAAGCGTTCCGCGGCTTTTCCGCGTGTATTTTCCGATTCCCGGTGTGTGTTTCGGTAATTCCTTCGGAACCTCGTTACGGGTGAACCGGGCTGTTCACCAGGGCGCGAGTGGTACCGTTGCGATCGGTGTGTTCCGAGGATCGCAGAAACGTGATTTTCTATTTTTCGGTATTTTTGAGAATTTCCGGATTTTCTATATAATAACCTCCTTTTTCACTCTCTCCCCTCTCATTCCTCTCTTCCCTCCCTCTCTCTTCTCTCACGCTCCCTTTCTCCCCTCTCTTCTCCGGCGGCCGACGGAGCGGGTCGGGGGCGAGCTAGTGGCGGCGCGGGCGAGGATGCGGGCGGGGACAGGTCGAGGATCGAGCGGTGGAGGCGTGGTGGAGGCGGTTCGTGGGATCGTGAACCGGCGAGGGTTTAAGTGGCGTTTCTTCGTTTGATCGGCGTCCACGGTGCGTCGAATCTTCGGTGGAGGTAGGGAGATGGACCCTCAACCCGTGTACTTCAATTCCCGCGAGTTTCGTAGGCAGTGGTGAGCCGAGCGGGCTAAACGGGGCGATTTGGGAAAAATGCATGTTTTTGGGGTGTGAGTCGAATCTTGTGTTTTGATCGTGTTTTTGGGGTTTAAATGGGTCCTCTCGGTGCCAGAGGGGTTGGGGAATGTTTCCCCCTTTGTTTCCCCATCACCCGGGGGTGATCGGGGCGTGGAATGGGTTTTCCCGCCGTTTCTACCGTTTTCGGGCGCGGACTGAGAACGCGCTAGTTTCCAGTAGCGCGTTCTTGAGTGTCGCGCTGCCCCGACGGGGCGCGTTCATCGGAGAAGATGAACAGTAAGGCGGTTCTTGTCGCGCTCTAGGGTCCTAGCGCGTTTTTGGTTGTCGCGCTATAGGATCATAGCGCGACCTGGTCTGGTCGCGCTATGGACCTATAGCGCGTTCTTGCTGAACGCGCTAGGTTTGCATAGCGCGTTCTTGCTTAACGCGCTATGCATGTGTAGCGCGTTCTTGGGGTGGCCTGCCGGGCTGCCCGAGACGGACGGTCTGCGGCTGATCGTGCTCCCCTTGGGCCGTGTGTGTCCTGGACACCCCGTGGAGTTTCGTGATCGTGTCTTTGGGTGTCCAGAGGTTTGGTTTACCTCGATTAGCGTTCCCGTGAGTTTAAGGGTCCGAGTGACCTTCTAGTGTTCCGATTACGTTGTGTTGGTCTTCGGTCGACCCGGTTGTGACCCAGTGGTCGACCCTTGGCCTTGTGAGTCTTCGCATTGTGGTTTTGGACCTAGGGATTAGGCCAGATTGACGGCTCAGTGCTGTCGTGTGCAACGGTCTTGACTTCGAGTCTTGTGACTCAAAGGCCGTTGAGTTGTAGGTCTAGTGGGCTGTCCAGAGTCTGGTGGCGTCGTGCCACCTGTTACTCCGTGTTACTCATAATGAGTGCGTGCGTGGTTTCTGTGTCCACGTTCTGTGATCCTCCACTAGTCGTAGCTTCCTGCGCACGCGAGTGCGGACCCACCTGGGAGTGGTGGAGAGCGCGACCCGGTGAGACGCGGTTTTTAGGCTGGTTTCCGTCGGCCCCTTGCCTTTGCCACCAGAGTCCGGTGGGGGGGAAAACCAGCTAGAGGACCCGACCAAGAGCAGATGGTCTGTGTGTGCACACGTAGTTGGGGGCTTAGGACACGTGCTGACGAGCGCGACCCCAGCTAGTCCTTGTTGTGGTACTTGTTGCGTGTCTGAGTCTCACGCCCGGGGCGTTGTAGCTAGACACTTGTGACGCGGTGTAAGACGTCAGGGGACGCATCTGGTCGTTCTTCTAGTGGGTGGTGCTCCTGTCACGTGACGTGAGTTGTTGTGTACCCGGTTTTGTTTCCGTCCGTGAGACGGGACTTCGTGAGGGGTTTCGGGAGAGTTCCCGGAGTCGAGGTCTGGGGTTTCCGGCGAGTTTCACCGAGGGCCTTTTCCCAGATAGTGTTGTGTTCACGACGGTGAGGTCGTGACCGTGTTCCCTGACCGTGTGGTTTTGGCTTGGGCCCTTTTGGTGAGGGCAGGCCTCCGCTGCGGAGGTATCGTGACGTTTTCCTAGTAGCGTGGCTAGGGCGGCTCGTGTTTAGTGGTCCCCGATCGTGGAATCGGGTGGTCGGGTGTGTGGCTTGGTTGTCCCCCGATGGGAGACTGGGTCGTGTTTTCTGATACAGTAGGACTAGCTGTAGAGCCGAGTTTTGACCGGCCACCGGTTTGCTATTCCTGCTGTAGTTGTAGCTCTCCTTTCCGCTACGCCGTTGTTTCCGGTTGGGGTTCCGCGGGATCCCTGCTGAGTCTCTGTTTTGGAGACTCATTCCCTGCTTTTCAGGTGTGGCGGTTCTTCCTCATGGTTCGAGGACGCGGAGCGGAGGTTCTTAGTTGCCAGCTTGCCGGGCCGAGTGTTCACTCGGCATGTGGTACGTTTTACTGCTTTAGACTGTACTTTCTGTTGGACTGGACTCTGTTGTTGTTGTTTATTCTTTTCTGTTAATTGTTGGTTGTCCTGCTCTATTTCCTATTTCTTTGTGCCTCCACACTCCTTTTAGCCCTTCCGAGCCCTCCCGGCTCGTGGGCGGCGGTTCGAGTCTCGGGTTATCGGGCCTTCCCGGTAATCGGATTCTCGGGTCGTCACAGTCATTCCCTTAGATTGTGTGGGTTTTTGTGCAAATATGTAGTAGGTCCAGCTAGGAGGCCCTCACCCCTTTCCCATTGGTCCATGTCATCCTTGTGGGGCTGGTCAACCATCCTAGGTGGCCATCTAGAAGGTTGGAATGCCAATTGACCACATGGGAGACAAGTGGTTAAAATTTTCAAAGGTAGGCTACCTACCTTTCAACCCCTTTCATCTAGTCAAGGGGGCACCCCATTCCACTTGTATTATTTTATTTTTTGTGTGTGTTGATCACACTTAATCCCAGCCATCCATTCCCCATCCCTAGATCCAATGGTGGAGATTGGATTTGAAGAGTAGCATATAAATACTTGTATTTTCCAATTGAAAATTAGTAAAAAGAAGAAAATTCATTGTGTGCATTGGAGCTTCTTGCGCCCCTCTCCTTCTCCCCTGGTGTTCTTCCCTCCCCAACCCCAATTCTGGAGTGAATCTATCTTCTATCTCCTCCCCCTCAATCTCTGAGTTCATCTCCGGTGCCGCCGCCGCCGTTCGTGCCGCCATCGAGCCGCCGTGAAGTCATCTTCGGTATTCTGTCCATCTAGGACAGGAGCATCTTCCCCGAATTTCTGCTCCCACCTCCCACCTCCTATGGAGCTGAAATTTTCAGGAGTGGTTCCCCTCTCGAACCCCTATCTTCAAAAAAACATTCAAGCCAAAATTCCTCCTTTTGCTATTTTTCCATTTGCGGTCTTCAGGTCATCCCAGATCTGCCAGGATTCTGTCTATAGTGACAGCAACCCTGAGTTTCCCATATCCGAACCTTGTTTTGATTTTTCCTGGAGCCCCAATTTTACTGGGAGTTCTGTCCACTTTCCTTTCTACCACCAATGTTTCATGGAATTTTGAAAGCTCATTTCATATTTTTAGAAATTCCCTTTCCGAACCATCTACAGTTCTATCAGCCTGTTTCCATATCCGACCACCAGTCAGTCGAAAATCCATAATAAATCGTATCCTCCACCAATCCTCCACAAGAATTCTTTCTGTTTTCCTTGTTCAAACCTCTACAACTTTGGTGAAGAGCTCAGGAGCTGAATCGGACGTCTACCTCACGGTCAATGGTAGTTCTCAGACAACTCACCTGCTGATCTGAGAGTTCGGGTACTGTACAACAGAAACTTCAAAATTCAGTAAAGTCCAGATCCGGGCAGATCCAGTCGAACCCTCTGGGCCTAGATTGAAGGATTTCAAGAGATCTTTCCAACGATAGCTCCTGTGTCCCAATCCGAAATCGGGATTGGTCGCAGCGGCCGATCTCGCCGGGTCGCGCGTCTGAAAATAGCAAGTGCAGATCCGTGGGAAGCTTTTCCGACCGGTGCCGATCGGAGCCGCCCGGTCTCTGGCCGGCGAACCAGCGTGCCGCCATCCCAGGGAGCGCTTCCCCTGTTGTGCCTCTTAGGCACATGCATGTGCTATGTTGATTTGATGATAGCAATGCAGTTTTGTTTTGATGATAGCAACACAGTGAGTGCTTTATGAGATTGTGTTTTGATGATAGCAACATAACTTATTTTGTGGAGAATGCATGTGTATGACTGATATATTGGTTGTGCATGTGTGTTACTTTTCTGTCTGCATGTAGTTTGATGACTAGCAAGTCTATACACTGCAGGGTAAAGCATTTCAGAGTCTTTACATCGTTCATGCATGTGCACAGTTCGTGGACAAAGTCTGCACATCGCCCTAGATTGCATTAGCAAGTCCATACATCATTGGGGCTCTTCATGCATGTGCATAGTCTATACATTGTGCATCTCGTTGTAAAGTCTGCACATTCATGAAGTCTGTACAGCCATGCACTTGAAGCATTTCTCAAAGTCCATACAATGCATCTTCTTAGCATCTCATTTAGAGTCTAAGGCATTATCTATACACTGGACTTAAAGTGTGTACAGCGTCTGTCTCTGTTAGCGTCTAAGGCTTTGAGCAAAGTCTATACAGACCCCACCGTCACATTCAGCGTCTTAGGCTTGCCAAGTCCATACATAGGACTGTTCATGCTTTCATCGTGAAGTCTGTACATTGCATGACTTCCACCAAGTCTATACATTGGTAGGTGGCAAGTCTGTACATTGGCTTCACATTTGCTTCGAAGTCTGTACAGACTTTCTCATTTGCACAATGCATTTCATTCATAAAGTCTGTACACTGTCCATGTTTCATATAGCGTCAACTCAGCAAGTGTGTACATTGCTTGGTTAAGTCTATACGCTGCTTCATATGCAGTGAAGTCTGCACATTGCTGAATGCTCTTCAAAGTCTGCACACTGGTAAAGTCTATACAGACTGTGTTTGCCCAAGTATGTACATCGTTCTCCAAGTCTGTACATTGGTCGTGCATTCAAGTCTTTCACAAGTCTGTACATCAGACGCGCATGCTCGCCTGTCCCTTCGGATGCTCTCCTGGGACCGAGTATGTCCTCCAGTGACTGCTAATGCTTCCCTAACTTTGAGGATGCTCCCTTGGAGGAGCGATTGCTTCCCAGAGACAGCATGTGCTCCACATGCTCCCCTGATGCTGGTGATGCTGTCCAGAGGCCATAGATGCTCCCCTGAGACTTCATATGCTCCCGTGCAAGAACGCACTAGTCTCTGGGTATTTAAAAGAATTGTATTACATGCATTCGCTTTCACAAGTCTATACAATGCATTTCATTTTACAAAGTGTCGACACCAAGTTGATAATCCGATACTCTGTCTAACAGGTGCTCTGCTCGTGAAGCTTAATGAAGGCACGTGATCCGAGGATAAGAATAGTGCCCAGATGAGGACACGTGTACTGACAGCCTGTTGGATGCTGCCACGTGGTCCGAACTTTTAGGGCGGGAACTGTGGAAGCCACACGCGCCCTTATCCACCTGCTGCTGCTATATATTGAAGCCTTCGTCCTTAGTTGAAGGTTGATCGAAGCCTTGAGAGCAATAGTAGAAGAGCAGAGTGCAGAGACTTCGATCCTGCAGAAGAGAAGAAGAAAAGAGTGAAGAAAAGAAAGAGAGACAGAGAGCAGAGAAGAAGAAGAAAAAGAAAGAGAAAGAGAGATCGAGAGTTGAGAAGAAGAGATCAGCTGAAGATTGTCTCAACTGGACCGTGGATCAAATCCAGGCCAGTCAGCTCTTGTAGAGAGCCACATTTGTGCTTCATTTCTTTACAGCTTTTAGGTGATGTAGTGTCTGTTTTTCATTTTCTTTTGAACTCCTTTTTATCAAGTTGTTAGTCAGCGGGTTTTGCAGAGGTGCTGCCTCTGGACGGCTAAGCTGTATTGCCTAGCGGTTTGCAGTGGAGGACTCCACTGGACAGCAAGCTGTGTTGCTCAGCGAGGCGAGGAGGATTCCTCAGACGGCAATCTGTGTTGCCCAGCGGTTGTATGGCAAGCTGTGATGCCCAGCTATTCAAGCTGTGAGTCAGCAGGAAGCCACACTCGGGTTGAGTGTGGGGTGGATGTAGGTCTGCTGGACCGAACCACCTAAAAACCTCTATGCAGTGATTTGATTTCTCTATATATTTTTGCTTCCGCTAGATGTTTGCATAGGGGCGCTCCATCTGTTTGCTTACAAGTTGAACAGAAGATTTAATTAGCCTTCAGATTATCTAATCTGTCTTGTTAGCATTCTAGTTGTTAATTGGGTGAAATTTTTAAAGGGCTATATTCATTCACCCCCCCCTCTGAATACTTGCACCGAACCCAACACTTGGTATCAGAGCGGGTCTCTGACTAAACAGATCTAATAATCTGTAGAGGATCCTACTAGTGTTTGGTGCATTTCAGAGTGTGTTTTCAGTGCTCGGTATTTTGTTTCATCAACTTGTGTATTTCTTTGGTGATCTGGTTCTGCTGCATTCCCTATCATCTGGTCTACTGCGCTGAATCTGTTTGCCTCTTACTCAAATGGGTCGACCTCCGGTGTATGACGGTTCTAACTTTGATAGTTGGCTAGGAGGCCTATGTGCGTACGTAGACTCCATAGATCCCAAACTATGGAGGCTACTATCTAAAGGCCCACACAAACTGCCTCATGATGAGACCAAGTGGTCTAAAGAGGACAGTATAAAGAACCGTGACAATGTCATAATCCTTAACATCTTAAGAGCTGCAATCATTACTGATATGTACCCTTTTGCTCTCAGGTGCACATCTGGAAAGGAGATATATGACGGAGTCGTTTCTGTGCATAATCAACAAGGTGATAGCTGCTTGATGGCCAACCGGGATGATGAAGATGAGACCTCATCTCAGGTAAGCTCTGAATCAGATGGATACTCTTTCGATGAATTGATAGAGATGTATGAAAATTTGTTAGAAGTATCCAAGAAATTAAAATCTGAAAATAAAAATTTAAGAAAAGAAATAAATAATTTGAAATCTGAAATGATTAAAGAAAAAGATGAGTTGAACAGGTTGAAATCTGAAAATGAGAATATTAGAAACAAACTCATCGGTGAAAACAATCCTTGCAAAGCTTGTGCCATTCTCGAAGACATGATTAATGATTTTGATTCTGATGACAATTTTCAAAAAGAACAAATCAAATCTCTAAAAGAAGAAAATATCTACTTGAAAGATCAAAATAAAAAGTTGATAGTTCTGAATACTGTTTTCTCTGAAAGATGGATGACAATTGAAAAAGAAAAATCTATTTTGAAAGAGTATATCAATTGCAGTGACGAAGAAATTACTAGCTTTGTAATACACACTGCTGATTTGGAAAAAGAAATTGTGTTATTAAAAGAAAAACTGGCTAGTTGTGAAAAGGAGAAAGTTGATTCAGAAAATCTTATAATCTCCTTGAAAAGTAAAATTACTGAGATGAATGGTACTTCATCTAAGGTTGCTAAGGATAAAGGCAAAATGAAAATATCCTCGGAAGATGTAGTAAGTGATCAATGTGAGAAGATTGATAACATTTCTGAAATTAAGCAAGCTAAGAAGAACCAGCTGTATACCACGTTTATTCGTAGCTCTGGTTTAGCTAGCACTTCAGCTTCTTCTTCAAACATGCATGCTGCTAAGGAAATTCAAAAACGAAATAAAAACCAGAAAACCCCAAAAACTCAAAGGAACAATCTGCATGCTAAAAACTCATCTGATAAGTGCCATGTTTTAAATAAATCTAATGGTTCTTGTTCTTGTCATTATTGTGGTAAGCATGGACACTTTATGAGTGAGTGTTTTGTGATGAAACAAGATGACAGAAAGCATGCTAGAAAAGTTCTGTCTGATCAGAGAAAGGGTAATCTGAATGTTAAAGAATTTCATGCTAGAAATCATGTTTCTAGGAGACAGAATCTCAATTGTTTTTGTTGTGGGAAGTTTGGCCACATTGCTGCTCAATGTTGGCAGAATCCGAGAAAGAGATTCAACTCTAAACCTGTTAATTTTCATGTTAACAAAAAGATGTTTGACAGGAATAACCTTGGCTCCAAAGGTAAGCACCCAAGGTGCTTCGAATATGGGAGGCATGGCCACACAGTTAAGGACTATTGGCATATAAAAGGAAGTAGATTTAATTTCAAATCTGTAAAATTTCCTGCTCCCAATGCTGTTAGTAAGAAACAAAATGTCCATGTAAACAACAGAACATTTCATGCTAAGTTTCATAGGTCTCATGCTACTTTTGATAAGCATCATAGGACCAGAAAATCTGTTGGTTCATGTCATTATTGTGAAAATTTTGGACATTCTATGTCTGATTATTCTCTAATGGAATTTGATGACAATATTGCTAAGACATTATTTAGAACACTTGATAGGGGTAATTCAGGACCCAAGACCTCTTGGGTTCCTGCGGGATCAACTTGATTTTATCTTGCAGGTGTGCCTTGGAAGCTGATGAATAAAGGGGTTTATGATCCAAGGCACTCAACAGAAAACCCTAGGATTCTATATTTCAGGTCAGTTCTGAACTTTGTTATAAATTTCATCATCTAAAAATGTTGATTTGTCTGTTTGATGTTTGATGATCTCTTCATGTCTAGCTGATCAGTCTGCATTCCAGACTCAGCTATTGAATTCAATTCTGCATATCTGATGCTCTTCTCTTGCTATATGTTGAACTGAATTTGAATGCTTTTTTAGTGTATTCAGTTGATGCGCTATATAGACTTTGTGTCAATGCATGTGTTTTGTGTTAATGCATTGCATGCTTGCTGTTAAAATGCATAACAGCTGATTGTGAATGGTTCATTTAGTGTACACAGTCAATGCATGTGTCTTATGTCTGCATACATCATTTGCATAGTCTGCATGTAGAACAGTGTGTTGCATAGCATAATCCTTGCATCATGGTGTCAGGGGGAGCTGTGAGTTTAGTTCAATTCTTGAATCCTATTTACTCCTCATTGTCCCCATTCAATTGATTCATATCTTTTGACATCAGATGCCATTAGACCATATTGCCAATTGCTATCTTTTCCCCATCTTTTTCACTAAACAACATCAATTGTTTCTGGTTTAGTATATTGAGCTGTTAATGCAATTGTTCACTTATAAGAATCACTCTTACAAATTGAAAGGAACTAAATGTTTAACCTTTATAAATTGGAGAGTTAAGTGTCTGCACTTCAGAATTTGAGATAAAAGAAAACTTTTATAGCTCTTAATCTTTGTCTCATGGCTAAAATAGAAAAAGTTTTTTTTTGTAATGCCTAAATGTGTTGAACTGGAAATATCTAGAACAGGTGAACAAGAGTGTGTAATATTTTTCAAACAATCACTCTAAAAGAAATAAGGGCAGCAGTAAATAAGATCACAAATGTAAAGAACTGAACATTGTGATAGAGCAATGGTTGATTGCACTGAGAAACTGTGAACTCCTCCAATGAAGCAGGAGAACTCACATGTCATGAGGTGCTTTAGAATATCTCTGTTCATATGGTCAAATCTATAGGGGGAGTCCTCACCAAGTAACTGAGGGTACTGGTCTCTAATCAAGGTATACCCTTAATGTCAAAAGTAAAGACTATTCCTTGTAGGTCTTGATCTGAAATAGGTCTTATAGTTTATGCCTAGTAACTAGGGGTACCTGCCTCTGATCAAGGTGTACACCTAATGTCAATAGCATAAATGTCACAGGTCTATTCACTTAGTTCAGTTTCTGAAAATTCAAAAGTGAAATACAAACTGCTGTAACCCTTTGAAAATCAAAAGTCATTGAGTGAAAATTATTTTTCTCAATACATATTCAAGTTGCCTTTCTTGAACTTCCATGTTTAAACACAAAAGGGTATTATTTCAGACTTATCTATTAATACCATGTGCCCTAGATTCATTGCTATAAATGGAATCTAAAACTCTTTTTCAGGGGTCGGGTGTTTTACTCTAAATTTATCACTGTTAAACCTGAATTTTTGAAAATTGTATGTTGATGATTCTTATACTTTAACTATTATGTATAATCAGGCTTATTCTCTGAACCAATGATTCAGCTATTGTCAAGTGACCCTCCTACCTTCTCTACCTTTGTATATCTGTCCATATTCCTTCTCAAAGGGGGAGCAATTATTTAGGGGGAGAAATAATTCAGGGGGAGTCATACCTTCAGGGGGAGAATGAGGTGCTCTAAGGGTATTTGCATGCATACTGCCATGTTGCACACATGTTCATACTGTTTTTCTCTTTTTGATCATGTCAAAGGAGGAGAAAATTTTGTGTGTGACTCACTATCACAGTGTGTTGCCATCATCAAAAAGGGGGAGAATGTTGTGCCTCTTAGGCACAAGCATGTGCTATGTTGATTTGATGATAGCAATGCAGTTTTGTTTTGATGATAGCAACACAGTGAGTGCTTTATGAGATTGTGTTTTGATGATAGCAACATAACTTGTTTTGTGGAGAATGCATGTGTATGACTGATATATTGGTTGTGCATGTGCGTTGCTTTTCTGTCTGCATGTAGTTTGATGACTAGCAAGTCTATACACTGTAGGGTAAAGCATTTCAGAGTCTTTACATCGTTCATGCATGTGCACAGTTCGTGGACAAAGTCTGCACATCGCCCTAGATTGCATTAGCAAGTCCATACATCATCAGGGCTCTTCATGCATGTGCATAGTCTATACATTGTGCATCTCGTTGTAAAGTCTGCACATTCATGAAGTCTGTACAGCCATCCACTTGAAGCATTTCTCAAAGTTCATACAATGCATCTTCTTAGCATCTAATTTAGAGTCTAAGGCATTGTCTATACACTGGACTTAAAGTGTGTACATCGTCTGTCTCTGTTAGCGTCTAAGACTTTGAGCAAAGTCTATACAGACCCCACCGTCTCATTCAGCGTCTTAGGCTTGCCAAGTCCATACATAGGACTGTTCATCTTTCATCGTGAAGTCTGTACATTGCATGACTTCCACCAAGTCTATACATTGGTAGGTGGCAAGTCTGTACATTGGCTTCACATTTTGCTTCGAAGTCTATACAGACTTTCTCATTTGCACAATGCATTTCATTCATAAAGTATGTACACTGTCCATGTT
The DNA here is from genome assembly GCA_022559845.1 of Amorphophallus konjac. NCBI lineage: Eukaryota > Viridiplantae > Streptophyta > Magnoliopsida > Alismatales > Araceae > Amorphophallus > Amorphophallus konjac. The sequence continues at coordinate 111,598,633 of CM040122.1, read as the reverse complement.
TCATGTAGCGTCAACTCAGTAAGTGTGTACATTGCTTGGTTAAGTCTATACGCTGCTTCATATGCAGTGAAGTCTGCACATTGCTGAATGCTCTTCAAAGTCTGCACACTGGTAAAGTCTATACAGACTGTGTTTGCCCAAGTATGTACATCGTTCTCCAAGTCTGTACATTGGTCGTGCATTCAAGTCTTTCACAAGTCTGTACATCAGACGCGCATGCTCGCATGTCCCTCCGGATGCTCTCCTGGGACCGAGTATGCCCTCCAGTGACTGCTAATGCTTCCCTAACTTTGAGGATGCTCCCCTGGAGCAGTGATTGCTCCCCAGAGACAGCATGTGCTCCACATGCTCCCCTGACGCTGGTGATGCTGTCCAGAGGCCATAGATGCTCCCCTGAGACTTCATATGCTCCCGTGCGAGAACGCACTAGTCTCTGGGTATTTAAAAGAATTGTATTACATGCATTCGCTTTCACAAGTCTATACAATGCATTTCATTTTACAAAGTGTCGACACCAAGTTGATAATCCGATACTCTGTCTGACAGGTGCTCTGCTCGTGAAACTTAATGAAGGCACGTGATCCGAGGATAAGAACAGTGCCCTGATGAGGACACGTGTACTGACAGCCTGCTGAATGTTGCCACGTGGTCTGAACTTTTAGGGCGGGAATTGTGGAAGACACACGCGCCCTTATCCACCTGCTACTGCTATATATTGAAGCCTTCATCCTCAGTTGAAGGTTGATCGAAGCCTTGAGAGCAATAGTAGAAGAGCAGAGTGCAGAGACTTCGATCCAGTAGAAGAGAAGAAGAAAAGAGTGAAGAAAAGAAAGAGAGACAGAGAGCAGAGAAGAAGAAGTAAAACAAAGAGAAAGAGAGATCGAGAGTTGAGAAGAAGAGATCAGCTGAAGATTGTCTCAACTGGATCGTGGATCAAATCCAGGCCAGTCAGCTCTTGTAGAGAGCCACATTTGTGCTTCATTTCTTTACAGCTTTCCGATGCTGTAGTGTCTGTTTTTCATTTTCTTATGAACTCCTTCTTATCAAGCTGTTAGTCAGCGGGTTTTGCAGAGGTGCTGCCTCTGGACGGCTAAGCTGTATTCCCTAGCGGTTTACAGCGGAGGACTCCACTGGACAGCAAGCTATGTTGCTCAGCGGGGCGAGGAGGATTCCTTGGACGGCAAGCTGTGTTTCCCAGCGGTTATATGGCAAGCTGTGATGCCCAGCTGTTCAAGCTGTGAGTCAGCAGGAAGCCACACTCGGGTTGAGTGTGGGGTGGATGTAGGTCTGCTGGACCGAACCACCTAAAAACCTCTGTGCAGTGGTTTGATTTCTATATATGTTTTTGCTTCCGCTAGATGTTTGCATAGGGGCGCTCCATCTGTTTGCTTACAGGTTGAACAGAAGATTTAATTAGCCTTCAGATTATCTAATCTGTCTTGTTAGCATTCTAGTTGTTAATTGGGCGAAATTTTTAAAGGGCTATATTCATTCACCCCCCCCTCTGAATACTTGCACCGAACCCAACATCCCCAAGTGTCCCCACCACAGTGATGCCGCCCGGTCCCACACGGCCCCTCCGACCAGTACGTGGGCGCCACGGTCGCGAGTACGTGTGCTGCTGAAGCTACGTGAGAAGCCACCCGTCAACTTGAAATCGGTCCTCCCGGACCCACTTGTGTGGCCCTTTACCTCCCTGTGTGGTGTGGGCAGTGATTCATTGATGTAAGAATCGTGTATTATTGTTCTGGGAGTACGAGTTTCGACCGGGTCCGTCTTCCCCACACCGAGCGCGTAGAGGTATCGTATTTGCTCCTACACTTGGCATTTTGCTTTATTTCATATATGCTTTATATGCCGCTGCTAGAGAGTAAGATAGGGTAATTAGCTTGCTTTATATTCATATCACCGCTGCTGCGAGAGAGAGCGTTACCGTCCCGTGACCCGATCCGGGCACAAGAGAGAGCCGACCACCCTAGCTCACTGCCGGTTTCTCAACCGCGCACGTCCGACGCTTCCCTCGTTAAGGGACAATCACGAGCTCACCTAGAGTCCGAGCATCGCATATCCATTCAGAGTCCTGTCCGTGGTCCATCCCGCATCAACCCGCCATGCCGTAAAGGCCACGACGTTAATTACATCCCCTCGGAGAGGGGAAAACCCTTCATTGATCGATAGGAAAAGGGGCCATATGGCCTAAGATTAACATTAATAAAAATGAGATAACAAAGATCTCGAATTACGTTAAAATGCCCCAGATTGGGGTGTAAAGGTTTAAATCATGTTGGTCGCTTATCGACCATTTCATGTTCAGACAGAAGTCCGTGTTGAAAGTGTAGCGAAGATAGTGACAAACCCGTGCAAATGTCTACCGATTGTACGGCGAGTTTAATAAGAATGTGGGATTAAATCCCAATCATAACGGGTAAGATTCGATGGGCTATCGGCCCAAGGCAGTGCCAAGTCATGGCCATAGTGGGGTGACTCCCGAGGCCCAAACACGACCTGCCGAGGCATCATTTTTTTTTCCTTTCACGCAGAGTCCGGGGAAGTGGGGGTACGAAGCGGATGTTGTTACATTTTTTTTTGTTATTGGGTTATTTAACTTTCACTTTAATGCATGAGTGTATTTTTGTTAACTTATTATTATTATCATATTTTTTATTTGGCTATTTGCTTTTTCTTTACTTATTTAGAAGCATGGGTGTGTTTTTTTTCATTTGTCAGTGTTGTTATTATATATTTTTTGTTTGATTATTTATAGTTTTGAGTGTTGTTTTGTTTTATTTTTTTTGTTATGCTTTTCTTTTCTTTTGTTATGTTGTTGTTTGCTTTCCTTTTTTGTCTATTTTTTTGTTCCTTTATTCTTCCTTTTTTTATAGAACAAGAGAGGGAGGGGGTGATCCGGTGCGCATGAGGCCGCCGGATCACCTCCCCCATCCACCTTTTCTCTTTTTTTTTTTGGTTTTATATGAGTGAATCGGCGTAGGAGGTGGGAGGAGAGAGAAAGGGGGTGTCACGCCCCGAGCGCGGAAGGAACCCGGGAGAACGTGACGAGTTTATATCAATCATGTCAATCAGAGCAAGTAGAATTTCTACATCACAATAGAGTGCGCAATAAGACGAGAATTTTAAAACTTAACCATATACTGATACCATCGATAACAACTTAACCATTAAACAAAGTCACATAACTCCAAGACGATACAATTCTAATCAGGCCCACAAGCCTTAAATGTAACAACTCTTGACATAACAAAATATCTAACGACAAGCCTCCAAGGAATAAACTAAAGACGACTCGACATGATAAGGTGTAGCAGCATGGCGCTTGCAGATTCTACGCTCGTCACTCTTACTTTTGCCCATCCGAGTCCGAGCCAAGGTCCGTATTACCTGAAAGGTTTGGGGAAAAGAACTTGGTGAGCAAACGCTCAGTAGGAATTATATCTCAAGAACTAGCAATTGGTTTAAGTAATTACTTCTTCCAAATGAAAATGCAAGTCTAGCATGTAAAACATGTAAAATAGGACGATACGGAATTGAACATAATAATGAGAGGAAATAACATGTTCTGTTGATCCAAGATAGGGAATTTCAAGTATTCAAGATTTCAAGTATTTGAACAAGTACCGAGTATATCAATAAAGTTTTTCATGTCATGAGATAATGGCTATTAACAAGCAAGTACTTTGCCCATTCCGGGCCACGCAAGTCAAGTCAATCAAGTCAAGCACGTGAGAGAGAGAGAGAGAGAGATAGTGGACTGTCGTAGATTCAAGCAAGCACTTTGGTGCAATGCCACACCGTGATCAATATAACTCCCATGGGCACAAGTACTTTCGGGTGCTCCTCCCAGGACGAGATCGGGCCCTAAATGCGCGGACATTATTACATGTAATATCTAGACAACCACTTTAGTGATAGCCATGGATTTCCAAGAACAAACTCATGTAGGATATCAAGGTAGATTCGTGGATAGGTTCCACGGAATTCAAGAAAGAACATTAGATGGACAATGATAAAACCAACGAGAATCATGATGTGTCGATAACCTGAGTAGAGACGGTACCTTAGCTAGGTAGCTGAGATAACTTGAGTGGATGACTAGACCTGTCACCAATCAAGGGACATGAATCAAGCTGATTGACCCCATCTATAAGGGACTCAATCCAAGATATCGCCTAGTGGAATATCATCATTCCATTGGCAAAGATTATTCTCTCGTGGACCAAGATGGTGACATGAGAGGGCCGATTTACCACAAGTCGTGGCAATCAAAAAGGTACAAGGTGTTTAAGGTACAACCAGCTCAGTCGGCCTTGAGGGAATCCAAGGCTACGAGGAGACTTACGGAGGTCCCAATGACTAACTCGCCAGTCCAAAGGAACGGAATGTCCAATGGAGGGCTTGTTTGTCACCGAGAGTTAGTGGGTAATGCGACAAATCATCGTGAAACATGGGACTATACTCACGGAATGGAATATAGTGCCGACACACACACACACACACACACACACACACACACACACACACACACACACACACACACACACACACACACACACACACACACACACACACACACATATATATATATATAACCCTCGGTTCACAGAAAGCCGTGGAAAATAAATATGCAGGAAATTCGCGACTTACGCCAAGTGACTATTTAATAAATTCACGACCTTCTCTGGGCCGTTTCTTTACTAATTGACGACTGCTGGAACAGTCGTCCCATCTGTAATTTCTATTATTGCTGCAATTTACCCAATTCTGTATTTCAAGAAAACGCGCCTTAGGCAGGGGCGTTATTTCACAAAGAAGCGACTTGCACTTTGTCGTTAATTACCATTTTCCAGAATTTAATAACTTTTAGAAATTTCAGGAAAGTAACGACTTATCCTAAGCCATTAATTTAAAATAGCGCCCTTGGGTGGGGCGTCACTTTCATAAAAGACGACCTACTGGCTGTCGTTAATTCATCCATTTCCAGGATAAACATGAGTATTTATCAATTTCTTAAAATTAACGACTCTTGGGTCGGGCGTCAGAACATGAATTAGCGCCCTAGAGAGGGTCGCCTCTTTCCAAAATTTCCAGAAAACTTCTAAATCGCAGTAAAACTATATGCATGAATTACAGATGATATTATCATAAATTTTTATGCTAGTTTGGGCTACAATCCTTGAGAAAACCTACAATACAATCATGATTTATCTTTGTTTGGGCTACGAAACTTGAGAGAACCTACCTGTTTGAAGATTTAAACGAAGAACCGATGCTCTGTTTTGAACAGAGTGTGGTGGTTGCTTGCAGGATGAAGTAGAGGAAGAAGCTGCTGATGATGAATGCCCTGGGCCTCGTGCAGGTTCTCAGTAGGATGCAGGAGGAAGAAGATTAACCTTCTTCACGTAGCAGTCAAGCCGTAAGAGGGAGAGGAGGATGGAGAGACTCCTCCTATGACGGCTTCACTGGTCACACTACATAAAGGAATGAAGTATGAAAAGAATGGCTATAATGAGAAAGAAGCAACAGTACAGGGAGAGGAAGAATCGTCTTCTCGTTCGGTCACAGCAGCAGGATGGAGAGGACCTCGAACGCAAACGCATCAAACGAGTTACGTTCGATGTGGAGATGCTTTATAGGGAGGTAATGGTTCTGGAAGTTTTCGAATGCTCTGTTAGGGAAGGGGTTTGATCAACATTTGGCAGGGCCTAGACCTACCATGCATGGTCCTCTTCTTTCCTTGATAGCAGCCACATGCTTCTACTTTCATAGGGAAAAACCCTAACACAAGCCATGCATTCGAATGAGTATGCGTTAATGGGTTGCGTGGTTTCCTTATTTAACTCTCAGGGAAAATGACGTCTGAGACAAGGGCATTTTTTTCATTAAGTAGCGCCTTGATCAGTGGGCGTGTTTTCATTAAATAACGCCTTAGCAAAGGCCGTCTTTTACTTTTCTATATTTTGGCGCTTTATTTCTAATTTTCTTGGTAAGAATTAGCGCCCATGATAAGGGCGTTATTACTATAATTAGCGTCTTAAGGAAGGGCGTTATTTCATTTTGGCCCAATTGTTCCCTGAAGTGTAAGGCCCATTTATGTAGTTCTCTTGGCCGGTTTTAAAGTTCATTAAGTACCACTAAACATATATATATATAGCTTAATTATTTTTATTCATTTAGAATATTTTATTCCTTATTAATTATCTGGGGTCTTACAGGGGGGTGATCCAGCGCGAGAAGGTTTCCTGCAAGATCACTCCCATCTTTGGTTTTTTTTTTTAATGGGAGAGATTTCTGTCGACCAAACCGACGCAGTCGGTTGATCGAATCTCCCAGCATTAGGGAAGCGGGCTGAAGGACCACCGCTCATCGGTCGACCGAACCGACGCAGTCGGTTGATCGAATCTCCCAGCATTAGGGAAGCGGGCTGAAGGACCACCGCTCATCGGTCGACCAAAAAAGTAGTTCGGTCGACTGACCGAGCAGGGAAGTCGACTTGGAGGAGGCACAGGTCGACCTACATCACACCAGAGGCAAAACTTCATCTTCATCATCTTTTGATACTTGTTTTAATTCATGTCATGGGCTCCACCCCGCGAAGTAGATGGGTATACATACGTATGGGGTTTATTATACACAATTTTGTGGTGGACACAAGAAGCTCTTTGTTTCTTCTAACGTTTGTTCATGGGGATGTAGCAGGGAACTGGCGTGTAGTTGGATATATGCATGAGGCTCCTTTGTTCGTGCTGGGTAGAGGTCGATATGCATGCAAAATGGGAACGCATGGCGGGTTGAGATTTATTATTTTTATGCAGGAAGCTCCTTCTTCTTTTGTTGGAGAAATACAAGGCATGCTCAGTGAACAGAAATGACCATGTTCCAATTCATGCAAAAAATGATGCCACGCCCCAACGTATATGAGAAAAGGAGGGGTGCTCAAATGCACTTAAGTTCATGTTTCCAGAGAATTGCCTTGGCACATGCATAGGGTCTTTGCCAGACGAGTATGATGTTTAAGAAGCAAACAGAGGTGCCCATGACTTTTGTTCTGCACGTTCTTTATCATATGAAGGAGAGTCTAGACATTGTCTTTGTGCATGGAAGGTTCAACACCGAGTTTAGATGTGAGGGCTTTAAGAGTTCATTGGTCCTCTTATTCATTTTCTTCGCATATTCAAACTTGTTCTAGTGGTTAGCATTGTTCAGCCATGCATTTTTCTTTAGCCGTGTTCCTAGTTGAATTTTGGCAGCATCTCCCCTAGACCCAGGATTTGTGGGGTGTAGAAATAGAGACTCGGCTATGGAAAGATCTGAGGCGGCCTCAAAAAGAATCATGGGTGAGCTGAGAATAGTGATATCCGAAGCTTTCGGGACATAGGTTCAGTATGTTGCCAACATTGGGCCATTTCTGTTCACCTTCCAAACGGGGTTTATCCAGGGGCCGTGCCATGAGGGAGCAAGTCCTGGGGGCCCGGGGTGATCATCGTAAGAAAATGAACAATAGCACCTTGGCATACGAAGGAGAAATATAAATTCTAACATGTTTGGGAGAGATATCGGAGTCCCTACAACTCATGGGTGTGAGTGAGAGGGCAACGATCGTCTCCACAAAAGGCATATCATGCATCCCTCAGGCACAGTGGTATGTGTTTATAGAAACGTGGAAGGACTACTTGATCTAGAAGAAGGAGACAAAGATCAAGTCCGTAACACTTGAAACAGCCGAGGTTCTTTTCATTCTCTGTGAAAAATGACAGAGTATAAGGGGAGGTATACATAGTGATAAAAGGATGAACAGAAGTAGAAAAAATGAAGAAATAGAAAGGTGGGAGGGGAGACAGAGCATTGGCTCCTCTCCCCTAAACCACACCTTTCCTCTCTTTCACTCCTTTCCCTCTCTTCTTCTCTTTGCTCTGCAGATAGAGGCACACATACGGGCTCCCAGCTCCCCTTCTTTTCTTCTCTTCAGGCTTTTCCCAGTGACTTCTTCTCTTCTTGCCAACCCTTTCTTCGATGGGCCTTGGGTCCTTCTTATAGGGAGCGAAGGTGGGAGAGGTTCGAACTATCCACTCCTCTCTTCTTCTTCTTCTCTCTTCTCCTCTTCACCCCACTCGAGGTCATCATAAGCCTGCACGTAGGGGCAGTAGGAGTTAGGCTCTGTGCCCTCCTGGGATTAGCGGAGGCTGAGCGATGTGACTTGATGCCTGTCGCCGCTCCGCATCAATTCTCAAAGTTTTTCGTTTATGTGGTGTCTGAGGTGACGTAGGAGCTCCGTGCACGGTTTGCAGGAGAGATGCCAATGGTCAGTGAGCAAGTTCCTTACAAGGCGAGGGGGGAGCTTGAAGGTCTGCCGGATTGAAGGTGTGGCCACCGTCTGGGGCCTCCAGGTGTGGGCCTCAAGCCCCTTCCCATTTCTTCTTCTTCCTCTGTTCTTCCTCTACTCTTATTGCTGTGAGCCGGTGTGAAAACAGGGTTCCGAGTGGATGGAATAGTGATGAGAAGTGACACTTCTCACGTCTGTTCAAAGAGGAGAGGGCTGGGGACTGATTCAAGTTGCAAGGAGTAGAGGCACGCCGGTTCACTTGCGCCGATTCAAGAGGATGGAGAGGGGCGTGCCAGATCATGAGGGATGAGGAGGGCGCGTCGTATCATGCCCACCAGGGGCTTGCACACCAGTTCATGTGGGAAAGAGAGGGATTGGCGCCGTATCACCTAGCAAGGAGGAGAGCCAGTTCACTTGCATCGATTCGTGGCGCGGTGTGGAGGGCCTTGGTGCCGATTCAAGCTGGCCTTGGGCTTGTTCAAGGAGCAAGAGGAGCCGCGCCGATTCATGGGCCATGAAAGCTTGGCCGGTTCAAGGCATATGGAAGGCTTGCGCACCGATTCAATGCAAAGGGGAGCTTGGCCGGTTCATTTTCAAGGGAGGTCACCCCCATTCTTCTTCTTCTCTCTCTTGCCCATTCCTGAAAAATAAGAAAAGGGAGAAATGAGTTAGCATCGGGAAAAGTGACGAATATTAACATGTGTCTCTTTTAGAGAGGTACTAATTCTTTTTAACGTTGATTTAAGCACGCCTGGAGCGATGTGAATTATTTTAGGTGGTAATCTTAGCATTGGTTTTAGCATGCCTGGGGGGCGAGAATTCTTTTAAGTGTTAACTTTAGCATGTCAACAAATGCCCCCCAGCCGCAGGTGTCATGAATGAGGGACGAGGGAGCGGGGCCTGCGGGTGTAGCCCATTTGAAAGTGTTAACTATTTTTTATTGTTGTGATCAGGAGAGCGAGCTGCGAGAGTCGAAGTTGAGAGAGCAAGCTGCGAGAGCCAAAGCTGGGGAAGTAGGCCTTAAGAGTCGAAATTGAGAGAGCAAGCTGCAAGAGCCAAAGTTGGGAAAGCAGGCTGCGAGGACCACAATTGGGAGAGCCGACTTTGAGAGTCAAGACTAGGAGAGCAGGCTGCGAGAGCCAAAATTGAGAGAGTAGGCTTTGAGAGCCAAAATCGGGGGAGCAGGTCGCGTAGGCCATAGGGCTTTGAAAACTGAGATTAGGAGAGTAGGCTTTAAGAGCCGTGATGGCCCAGAATATATGGCGGACAAGAAGGGGGGGTTGAATTCTCCCCCAGTCGAGATGGCAGATTTTAAAAAATAACTTAATGAATTACAGCGGAAATAAACTTAACTATGTTAATTAAACTAAACTGAAGTGAGATTTAGGTTCACACATTCTTTCCGATCTCACTCGAATAATCTATGCACTGAACGATTGAACCAAAGCCAAACACGAATAGCAGATGTAGCAATGTGTAGTGGTGTAGTGAATAAAAGTCTATAAATTGACCTGTAAACGGAGATAGGAGAAATGGACAATCACATAGGCATGTCACAAAGAACACATAGATTTTTAGGTGGTTCGGGACCACGACGGGCTCCCTACGTCCACCCCTCACTGAAACCCGGTGAGGCTTCACTAACACGCTACAGATGTAGCAACCACGGGGACGAACCCCAACACCACACACGCTGCCTCCATAGCAATCCACAGACACGCACACGGGGAACTTACCCCGCACTAAAACCACACACGGAAATGCAGCTTCTACAATATATGCTCAGCAGAATATAACCCAATAAGAATATTGAAGTCTCGCGATCAATGACACCCAAGAGGGGGGTGAATTGAGTGTTTACAAACTTTTAACAAAATCTTGCCCAATTTAAACAAGTGTGAATAATAGCCGTAATGAATTTCAGAACTATATGAAAACACACAGATCTAATAGAATTTATTCCACTCAACCGATCTTAGGTACGATGACGGAGGTGGGAATCTGGAGATTCTACTCACGCAAGATGTTATCTTCCTGACAATGTTTGCCTTGCCGATCCGAACCCATCTTTTAATATACCCGAGATCTAATATGAGAATGATAAATTATGCTAGATCTAACTCAACAATACAACCAGATTAATCTGCGTGTGTGTTGCACAGAATGGGGATAGAAGAAAAGGAACAAACCACACAATGGACAGTGATTTTTTGGTGGTTCGGATGCAACAACGACAACCTACGTCCACCCCTCATGATCTATGAGGATTCCCACACTATGTTGTAAATGATTACCAGATCAAAACACACACACACACGTGAGGAGTTCGGAACTCCCACGATGGTGCACAAACACCGAATCACAAAGGTATGTGAAGACTAAAATAAACACACACACACACACACACAAGTGTTTAAATGTTCAAGATCACACACCTGAAGCTTGATGAAAAACAAGGGAGAAACATAGAATGAAAAACTCATATTTAAGCTCCCCCTTAGTGGATGAAGATGATCTTGGTTGAAGCTTCCTCCTCAGCTAGATCTTCACTTGAATGGCCTGCAGATGATCTTGAAAACCTTACTCTTGGATGAAGAACTCTTGGATGCAGCACTGTTCACGGAGCTACAGTAGCACTCCTCTTTCTCCCCTTGATATCCTCCTTGAGTGATTAGGGTTTTTGACCCCAAAGTGATGTTTTTATAGATCTTGGGTGGTCAAGGGACAAGCCAGGAACCAGATCCACAAATCATGGCATGTCTAGTGACTTTGGGATTAAACAAACCCAATAAAAGGGGCTTCCCATGTTAAAGAACACAAGTCAACAATTGCTGCCTCGAAGTTGGCGGCCGACCGGACTTCATGGGGCGGTCGACCAAAATTTTACAGGAATGAGGCTTTCAACGCTGGGAAAACCGATCGACCGGCCCCTGACCGACGGTCGACCGCTACCTTGAAAACCTGCAATTTCAATGGAGTTAGCCAATGAATCATAATCCGTGAGCAAATTATCGTATGACCATATCCTGTTCCAAACACTATGAATTGCTTGAACTCATCCAGGGCATTTCTTGAAGCATGGTAGATTTAGGCATTTGCATGATTAAGGAAGGCTTTGAAAGTAGTTTAAGCAAGTTATTACTTAGATTGTAATATCGGAGTTTTGTTATAATCAAAATCATCTGGAGAGACTCAACAATCTCTCCCTTTTTGATGATGACAAAACTCTAGATTACAAGAGTAATGGCATGCTTTGAAAACCACATTGTGTACGGGTAGTGTATCAAACCAAAGATTCTTCATCGTACAAGGCAGCGCAACCCATTCATATATGCAAGCCATTCAACATTTTGTTTGCCAAGAAGGATGAGAAATGAGAAATAAGAGCCAAGAGCCAATCAAATTATATCAAAAACCAAGTGCATTCATTTCATCATTTCATTACAAGGTACATTGATGCTTGAGAGAATGAATGCAAGACTCTAGACCCATGCGAAAAAACAAATGCAGAACTGACACAATGATCCTCACCAATGATCATGCATACAAACATACGAACATACCGACACACACACACACACATAGCGAAAAAACAAATGCAGAACTGACACAATGATCCTCACCAATGATCATGCATACAACCATACGAACATACCGACACACACACACACACACACACACACACACTATATATATATATATATATATATATATATATATATATATAACCTGCACTACTACTACTTCTCCCTCTTTGGCATCATCAAAAGGGGATAGGATAGACGAAAGGAGGACCCAAAAGGCACAAGACCAAAGGACAGCAGTCAAGAGGGAGGAAGCAAAAGAAAAATCCTCATGGGGCATCTACAGGAGGCTGATCCTCTGGAGGAGAAGGCTGATATCCAAGGCGGCGGCGGAGGTCTTCAAGAGAATGATCTTGAACTTGAAGACGATCCCGCATATGGCCAATGGAGACGTCACGGGCCACATCACAGTGCTGCATTCCAAGAAGTGTTAAGTTCATGAAATGGAAGGCCTTACTGGAATTAGCAACGCTGTCTGTGAGGCTAGTCATATGTGTGGAGAGTGTGGCCATCTGAGTGGAGAGAGTATCCAAAACAGTGGAGAAGGAATCTATGCGACTTGACATAGTGTCAATCACATTACCCATAGTGTCGACGCGATCCCCAAAGGTTGAAAGTCGATTTCCAAAAGTGTCCACACGAGTCTCTAGTCCAATAAACTGCCTGTCAAAAGTCTCATAATCTATCCAAGAGTGTTGTGCGGCCCCCTAAGTAGAAGACTCTCCATGATAGAACTGTGGTGGAGGAGGCACCTCGGGATCCATATGATAAGGTGAAGGTAGAGGAGGCTGCTCCTCAACCTGAACTAGAGGGGGGACATCCCCTTGACCTTGTTGTTGCTCTTGTTCTTGCTCATCCTCACTATCAGTTTCTTCCCGATAAACTGGTATATCTCGGCATAGCTCCCTATCGGGACCATAGTAATACCCAAAATCTATAAAGATCTTATGCTTATTATATATATCATCTTGTCGAACATAAATAAACTGCTCATTTGCCAAATTGATCCCAGCATATATGAAGACGCCTGTCAACTGTGAAGCATATGGCAAGGATCGTCGGAGATAGGTACGGCAAGTCCCAATCAGATCTGTCATGAGCCGACCCATGTTGATTGTAATCCCATTCATGACATTGTAAAACAGAAACCTCTGAACCTATGTTACTTCATTTCAACTGCCAACCTTGGGATAGATGAGTGAAGTGAACCTATGGTGCAAAATCCTTTGCAGTGGTGGAAAATAATTTACATTCAATGTGATTAAATCACTCACACCACGCACATAATCACAGTTTGTCATGGCAATGAAAGTAGCCTCAACTTCACCATGACCAAAAGTCCAGTCAGCACCTCAGGCCGAGACTCCTAAGGCTCATCGAAAAAGGTCGGGTGTAATATGTAACTCAACTCCTTGAACAACTATATATAGCTCTTCATTTATCTCAACCAGATTTCCATAAAATTGTCGCACTAGATTGGGATAGTATCTTGTATACCTAGTGACAAAATCTGTCCAACCGTCTTGAATATCAAAAGAGCACATAAATCAGGCAGAAGCTCATTCACCTCATTCAAGTTGACCAGTCGGGGGTCGATAATAGGCCGTGTAGGCAAGCGAGGTGCTCGAGGTGGTGCATGAGCTCGCTGAGGTGGAGGAGTAGGGGCCTCTCGCCTCTTACCACTAGCTTCCCCTTGGGCAGAACGCCGAGAGCTCCGTCTAGGCGGCATCCCGAACTAGAAAACTTGGTGGAAACCCTTGAAAGGATGCCTCTCATCCTGGGGGAGGAAGTTGAAGCAAATGACACTCCAAGGGCTTGAAAAAGCCTTCTCCACAACCTGGAACCCTGGGAAAAGCTTCACACTCGCATGAACGGCCGAATGGAGTTCGTCCCAAAACGGTGACGAACACGTCGGATCTTGTGCGGTGAAGGAATGATGAGGTTTAGGGGCTTGGGGGGGGGTGGAGATATGTGGTTCTAGGGTTAGGAAATGGGGTATGAGAGAGAGTGGGGGTGTTAGAATGAGAGAATGGGGTGTTAGGACCCCTTATAAGATGGCTCGGTTGAGGGTCGGTCAGGCCGGTTTGCCGCCACGGTGAACCGGTGCGGGAGTGGTGGTCGATCGCTAGCCCAAAAATCCCTATTTTGTATATATTTTTTGTTTCTTTTTCCTTTCTTTTCTTTTTTTTTAAATATGGGGAACATCATCCGACCTTCTGATTAGAGCCAACATCATGAAGTGGAGAGAAAGAGAAGAGATGGAGATTTGAGGAAAGTTCACTAACTCCCCCTCAGGAGTTGCCTTAGGTCCGGCATCACTGGGTCACATTTACTTAACCATGGAATATCTGGCCTTAGAAATATTTTTCAAGGAGGTCTATATGTATAAATACATTCAAGCATGCAGGAGTATATATGAACACACACAAGGTATTAAAAGTAAATACATACAATATGCATGTTAATCTACCCTTGATGCATATGAGTTTCTACAAGTACAATTCTTATCCTAAGTGCAGACCTATGTATGTATGATCTCACCCATACACATCCCAAGTTCTCTTCTTATCTTGCTAAATTGATCCTGGTTTAGGGGTTTTGTAAAAATATCAGCTAGTTGATTGTGTGTGTCAATGAAATTCAATTCAAAGACCCCTTTTCCTACATGATCTCTCAGAAAATGATGTCGAATGTCAATGTGCTTTGTCCTAGAATGTTGAACAGGGTTTTTTGACAAACTGATTGCACTAGTATTATCACACAAGATTGACACACATTTCATTTCAACATCCAAATCAAGCAATTCATTTTTGATCCAAAGTACTTGGGCTCCGCAACTTTTGGTAGATACATATTCAGCCTCGACAGTTGAGAGAGCTACTGCATGTTATTTCTTGGAGGCCCATGAGACTAGGCACTCACCAAGAAACTGACAGTACCCACTAGTACTTTTGTAATTTATAATACATCCAGTATAATCCGCATCGGTGTATGCAATCAAATCAAATGAACTACCGATGGAAAACCACAAGCCAAAGTCTATGGTGCCAATTAAGTATCAAAATATGAGTTTAACGGCCATTAAATGAGACTCTTTAGAACATGACTGAAAACGAGCACATAGACATACACTGAATTGAATGTCAGGCTGGTAAGCTGTGAGATACTGTAGTGATCCGATCATACCTCGAAACAGTGTGGGATCTACTGTTTTACCATTTTCATCTTTGTCTAACTTCGTGGTTGTGGCCATCGGAGTTGACAAAGGTTTCGCTTCAGCCATCCCAAATTTCTTTAACAGCTCTAGTGTGTACTTAGCTTGATTGATGAAAATGCCCTCGGGTGTTTGCTTCACCTACAATCCAAGAAAGAAGTTCAGTTCACCCATTAAGCTCATCTCAAATTCTCCTTGCATGATTTCTGTAAATTCTTCACATAAGATATTATTAGTGGCTCTAAAAATAATGTCATCCACATATACTTGAACTACTAATATGTCTTTACCTGAATTCCTCGTGAAGAGTGTTTGGTCAACCTTACCTCTTTTGAAACCATTTTTCACAAGGAATGAAGTGAGCCGTTCATACCATGCCCTTGGTGCTTGCTTTAACCCATACAAGGCCTTCTACAACTTGTACACATGCTTTGGATGCTTTGAATCTTCAAAACCTGAAGGTCGCTCTACAAAAATATCCTCCTTGATGTAACCGTTAATAAATGTAGATTTAACATCCATTTGAAATAGTTTGAAGTTTAAAGAGCAAGCATAGGATAGTAAAATTCGGACTGCTTCTAGTCTAGCAACTGGTGCAAAGGACTCATCAAAATCAATACCCATCTCCTGGCTATACCCCTTGGCTATAAGCCGGGCCTTGTTCATAACAACCAGTCCCGTATCATTTAATTTGTTCCGGAAGACCCAATGGGTTCCTATTACGTGTTGATTCTTAGGACGCGGCACAAGAGTCCACACCTCGTTCCTTTCGAATTGGTGTAGCTCTTCATGCATAGCCTGAATCCATGATTCATTTTGAAGAGCTTCATGAATATCCTTAGGCTCTTCTTTAGAGATTAAGGCCATCAAATCTTCTTCTTCCACTAGCCTTAGTGACGATCTAGTTCTTAGCCCATCTTGAGGATTACCTATGATGTTTTCAGCTGGGTGATCTTTCAAGAATGTAGAAGAGCTGGGCAAGTCGGGGTGCTGCACTTGTTGTTCTTGGAGCGTTTCAATTGAAGGATCTTCATCCTCTTCACTCTTGCTTGGGATTCCTTCAGTTGGTTCGTTCTTGGCCTTGGCATCATTTGAACGTTTGGGATCTTCATCTGCATCCACAATTAGAATAGAATGATTGGTCAGCTTCAATTCAGATTCATCAAAAATAACATGAGGACTTTCTTCAACAACCAAGGTCTTTTTATTAAACAATCGATAAGCTTTAGAGTTAAGTGCATAACCTAGGAAAATTCATTTGTCACTTTTCTCATCAAACTTACCTAGGTTGGACTTACCATTGTTCAGGATGAAACATGGGCATTCAAAAGGTTTAAGATGGGAAATATTTAGTTTCTTAGCCTTGTAGAGCTCATAAGGAGTTTTCTTCAAAATGGGCCTTACCATCGCCCTATTAATGATGTAACACGCTGTACTTACCGCCTCAGCCTAAAAATATTTCGGTAGAGAATTTTCACTTAACATGGTCTGCGCCATGTCTATCAATGTTCTATTTTTCTTCTCCACTACTCCATTTTGTTGGGGCGTTCTTGGTGATGAGAAGTTGTGCGTGTACCCCTGCTCTTCACAAAAATTGCTGCACTCATGATTTTCAAATTCACCACCATGATCACTTTGGATGGTAGTGATAAGGTAGTCTCTATCATTTTGGATTTTCCTACAAAACACTTCAAACTCCGTCAAGACATCACTTTTATTTGCTAAAAATAATACCCACGTAAATCTGGAGTAATCATCAACAATAACAAATCCAAAAGATTTACCTCCTAGGCTGGATGTCCTAGTAGGGCCAAAAAGATCAAGATGCAATAATTCTTGAGGTCGGGAGGTAGAAACAATGTTCTTATTTTTGAAAGATATGCGTGTTTGCTTCTCTTTTGTGCAAGCCTCACAGATTTTCTCACTTTCAACTTTTAATTTTGGCAAACCATTCACCAAGTCATGTTTAGACAACTTGGAGATTACTTCAAAACTAGCATGACCTAGTCTTTGGTGTCATAGCAATGCATTATCATGATTGTTTGCTACCAAGCACACATCATCACTAGAAACATCATCTAGATCAATAGTATAGACATTGTTATTTCTCTTGCCGATGAATCTGATTTCATTGGAGGTTTTATTTATGACAAGGTAGTGGGTTTCATCAAAAATATTTTTAAAGCCCTTGTCACACAATTGGCTTATGCTCAGCAGGTTGTGATTTAAGCTTTTCACTAAAAGGACATTTTCAATCAAGGTTTCAGAATTCTTACCTATGTTGTCAATTCCAATTATTTTACCTTTGTCCTTTCCACCAAAAGCAACTGAGCCTCCATCTTTATCTTGCAGTGTAGAGAACACATTATTGTCCTCTGTCATATGTCTTGAACAACCGCTATCCAAGTACCATTTGCTCCCCCTGCCTTCAAGACATATCTGCAAGAAATAACATTCTCATGCAATTGTTTTTGGTACCCAAACGAATTTGGGTCCATTGAAGTTAGTCCAATTCTGCACATGATTTCTTTGTCCAAGCAGCATGATTTCTATGTGAGTTTTATCTAAACCAACAATGAGCAATAACATGACCAAAATGACCACAATGAAAGCAATTGACATTTGAGGACCTTCTTGGGAATTGGCGTGGTTTTGGTTGAATATGTACTGGCTTAGAGTGTGAACATGAAGTACAATCATTTCCTTTTTCATGCACGTAATATGTAGTAATCTTGTGCTCAAAAGATTTCTTGTTCTGGGGTATGTACCCCAATCCTTCTTTCCGGAAGTTAGTTTTAACTCCCAACACATTGTCTAGATTTTGTTTTCCTTTAACAAACATAGAGAGAGTGAACTACAAGTCAGTCACCTCTTTATTCAAGCTCACATTTTAATTTTCGATTTCTGAAATGGAGGATGTCAGAATTTCTTTTTCATTCTTGAGCTTTTCACAAACTTTTTTAATTTCAGACATTTTACATGATAGCTCCTCTTTGGCGTTTTCAAGATCTGAAATCGTTTGAAGCAAAGTTTCTTTTTCTTCTGTTAACTCAAACTATTCTTGTTCCAGTTTCTCAAATTTAACAAATATATCCTCATGTGATACATCATCAATTTTCTTTTTGAGAGTTTTATTTTAAAATCTGATTTTTCTATATTTTGTATACTGCTTTTCATATTCTGACTCCCATTGTTCATTGGAAATAAAATCAGGATCAGAATTTACCTCTGTTGCGTCATTCTCGTGTGCCATAAGGCACAGGCTCTCCACTAGCTCTTGTAGCTCCTCGTCGGACGGTTCATCCTCTTCGTCGCTCCATGTAGCGACCATGGCTTTGGGCTTCTTAAACTTGTCCTTCTTGAATTTCCTCTTCAGATCTGGGCACTCTCCTCTCATGTGCCCGGGTTTCTTGCATTCGTAGCAAATGACATTGTTGGGCTTGCCTGGCTCGCCCTTGGTTTGAACAGTCTTTCTTTGCCCTTTTCTGAAGTTTCCTTGGAAGTTATTCTTTCTTCTCAAAAAACTTTTCACTTGACGGGTCAGCATGGCAAGGTCTTCTTCTTCATTCCTCCCTTCGCTGGATTCCTCTTCTTGGGAATCATCATCAGATTGGTGGGCTCCCAGTGCCACCATTTTCTTCTTCTTGGTTTCCTCCTTAGCAGTTCTTTTGATGTTTATCTCATAGGTCATGAGCGACCCTATGAGCTCGCCTAGAGAGAGTGTGGACAGATTCTTTAAATCTTCAATGACAGTAGCTTTGGTGTGTCACGCGGATGGGAGAGATCTCAACACGTTCCTCACGAGCTTGGAATTGGTGTATTCTTTTACGAGACTCTTGAGACCATTAGTAATCTCAGTTAACCGTGCGAAAATCTCAGAGATAGATTCCTCAGGTTTCATCTTGAATAGCTCGTAGTCTCTAACGAGTAGGTTGGCCTTGGTCTCCTTGACTTGGGAGGTTCCTTCATAGATAAGCCATAATTTGTCCCACATCTCCTTTGCTGAACTGCACATGGATACATGAGAAAACTCATTAAGATGTATAGCACATTGCATAATATTCATAGCATTAAAATTTATAGTGCATTTCTTAATTTCCTCGGGTGTCCATTTTTCTTCATCATCCGAGAGTTTATACGGACCCTTATCCACAACCCTCCAGATCTCATACTCTTGGGCTCTCATAAAGACATGCATTCTATTTTTCCAATATGAGTATTTTGAGCTATCGAAGTATGGAGGACGATGGATGGAATAACCCTCAGGCATCATACCCTTGTTTGCCATTGATCTGGATCTTACTCTAGATTGTTAGATCTGAATTGTTAGATCTGAAAGAAATAGAGCCTTAGCTCTGATACCAATTGAAGTCCCGCGATCAATGACACCCAAGAGGGGTGTGAATTGGGTGTTTATAAACTTTTAACAAAATCTTGCCCAATTCAAACAAGTGTGAATAATAGCCGTAATGAATTTCAGAACCATATGAAAACACACAAATCTAATAGAATCTATCGCACTCAACCGATCTTAGGTACGATGAAGGAGGTGGGAATCCAGAGATTCTACTCACGCAAGATGTTATCTTCCTGACAAGGTTTGCCTTGCCGATCCGAACACACCTTTTAATATACCCGAGCTCTAATATGAGAATGATAAATTATGCTAAATCTAACTCAACAATACAACCAGATTAATCTACGTGTGTGCTGCATAGAATGGGGATAGAAGAAAAGGAACAAACCACACAATGGACAGTGATTTTGAGGTAGTTCGGATGCAACAACGGTAACCTACGTCCACCCCTCACGGTTTGTGAGGATTCCCACACTATCTTGTAAAGGATTACTAGATCAAAACACACACACACATACGTGAGGAGTTCGGAACTTCCACAATGGTGCACAAACACCGAATCACAAAGGTATGTGAAGACTAGAAGAAACACACACACACACACAAGTGTTTAAATGTTCAAGATCACACACTTGAAGCTTGATGAAAAATAAGGGAGAAACATAAAATGAAAAACTCATATTTAAGCTCCCCCTTAGTAGATGAAGATGATCTTGGTTGAAGCTTCCTCCTCAGCAAGATCTTCACTTGAATGGCCTGCAGATGATCTTGAAAACCTTGCTCTTAGATGAAGAACTCTTAGACGCAGCACTGTTCACGGAGCTACAGTAGCACTCCTCTTTCTCCCCTTGATAGCCTCCTTGAGTGATTAGGGTTTTTGACCCCAAAGTGATGTTGTTATAGATCTTGGATGGTCAAGGGACAAGCCAGGAACCAGATGCACAAATCATGGCATGTCTGGTGACTTTGGGATTAAACAAACCCAATAAAAGGGGCTTCCCTCGTTGAAGAACACAAGTCAACAATTGCTGCCTCGAAGCTGGCAGTCGACCGGACTACATGGGGCAGTCGACCGGAATTTTACAGGAATGTGGCTTTCAACGCTGGGAAAACCGGTCGACCGACCCCTGACCGGCGGTCGATTGTTACCTGGAAAACCTACAATTTCAATGGAGTTAGCCAATGAATCATAATCCGTGAGCAAATTATCGTATGACCATATCCTGTTCTAAACACTATGAATTGCTTGAACTTATCCAGGGCATTTCTTAAAGCATGGTAGATTTAGGCATTTGCATGATTAAGGAAGGCTTTAAAAGTAGTTTAAGCAAGTTATTACTTAGATTGTAATACCGGGGTTTTGTTATCATCAAAATCATCTAGTGAGACTCAACAAATATCATAAAAAGATGGATACAGGATGTAGAATGTTTCCCCTTAGTTCTCCAATGGCCATTAGAAGATTTTTCTTGAAGCTTAAGTCGGAGGGAGTTGAATCCGTAGGATGTCGGAGCAGCCGGTCCTCCTTCTTGAAGATCCAAGATATATTCCTTCAAATCCAAGCTCCAATCGCACCTGCAAACACCAAGAACAAATGAATCTTTCAAAGCCCTTTCCTCTCCACCTTGTGGCCGCCCTCTTTCTTCTTCCACCTGCAAAAAAATAGAACAATTAGCCCTTTTGATCATCTTTAGGATGAGAATCACAACACTTATAAATGGGCATCATAAGATGCATAAAAGACCACAATAGCCCATGCAAAACCCTCTCAAAACAACCCTCAACCAAGTAGAGAAACCCTAAGGGTAAGTGGGTAAAAAACTAAGCCAATCGGATCATGTAATGGGGGGTTCGAAGCCAAAACTGGAAACACGATCCGGACCGCCCAAGGCAAGTGTTGAGTCTCAGAGTCGACACTTGTTCACAGGTGTTCTGCCAGCAAACAAAAAATCGAAACCCAGGGTGAAAGTGTCGACTCTTAGAGTCGACACTTTTTGCCAAGGCTCCTCACTTATTCAAAGCTGACCACCAGGCCTGCAGGTGTCGACTCTCAGAGTCGACACTTGAGAGTCGACACTTGCAGTTCCAGAACCGAAAAATGCCTTAAGCAATGAAATTAACCCCAAAAACATGAGAGAAAGATCAAGCCCAATCTCGGCAAATTGAAATTCATTCAACCATAGGTTCTTACCATGATTTCAAGGATTTGTGGGCTTTAAAAAAGCTGTAATATTTCGAAACTCAATATCGTGTCAATCCACATAAAGAACTAACTTCAAAGTATTTGAGCACACAAGACTGCCTCTTCAAAATTGCAAGTTAGTATCTTGAATTCCAGCTATATGTATAGAGGATTCACACATTTCTAATCCAAATACCTCATAAGCTCACATATCAAATAATGATTCAAGCAAGCCACACATGAATTCCATGTTCAGACCAAGACTATCAAGTTGAGTCCAAAAACTTCCAAGTTCAGACTTTAATCAAAGTAATTGATAAGTACAGAAGTCTTGCATTATTTCCTTCACATAAATCTTCTAGCCTGCACTAAGAACCTTCACAATCCAAGAATTGCTTCATACATAGAGAAGCCATTTCTAAATTAAATTCAATCAAACTTTCATGAACACAAGTTCAGTCCAAAAATTCAAGCATGAGAGCATATAGCCCAAACAATCAAAATGTTGCTTGAACAACTTACTTGAACACCTCGATTATCAAAAAGCATGATGACACTAGAAAACCCAGTTTCAATACCATTCAAGCAAACCTTGACCACCATGAGATTACAAATGCAATCCAAAGCAAAACTAAGCTCACACATTCCATGGACAGGAAAATTCAAATATGAAGAATTTATACTCAGTTCATTGAAAACCATCCATGAGACAAATCAACTTGTATGTCATTCACATATGAAAAAGACTCAAAAACATTCAATCCAATAAAGCAAATTTCAACCAACAAATCCTCAGGAAAAAGCATAGTCAATTTGACATGTAATAGCTATACATGAATCTCATTCAACTCAAATAGATCAATACTCATGTGTAGCAAGTTAAGACCAAAAACACCTCAAATGTCCATGATAAATGTGCAAGTACCAGTTTTGAATAGTGGACACAATATGCATGTCCATGTATTCATTTGACTCATGAAACAATGTCCATCATTTGATTCCTATCTTGCAAAGCAAGATCATCAAAATATAAGCTCCTAAAGTATCAATGGACAATTTCCACAATACTTGCACATAATATTTTCACTTCTATACATACGCAAAGCACATAATATTTTGTTATCATCAAAATCATTACTAAAGACAAAGAGGGAGCGCAGCAAATCCAACAATCTCCCCCTTTTTGATGATGACAAAATATTGTGGCCACCTCAAAACTCTCTCCCCATTTGGCATTATCAAAAAGTGGGGGACGAGGTGAACAGATATGAAGCTTCCTCAGAAATAAGATAGAATTTAAAAGCAATGACGCAAGAACCCAGTAATGTGAACTATATGAGCAATATACAGTTTAACCACATCGTCCTTCAAACCTAAGATGAGGCACAAGTCTTTCAAGAACCCAAAAGGATGTGCAAGTGTAATCCTAAAAATGTAAAATTATGCATGTCCTAAGTTCTGCCCAGTGTATGCATGACCTAGAAGTTGCAAAATTTGTATATATGCCTTCTAAATGCTATGACTATGCAACACATGTTATATGCAGAAAACTGTGGTATTCACAAGTATGGCTGAAATATGTGCAAGTGTGCAAATTCTGAATTATATGTAAAATGCATAACCAAAGTATGTGCAGAATGTATGACTGAAACTCACATTATTCTTCCCCTTTTGTCATCAACAAAAATCGACTGACAATGGGGTTATTTAAGCCTGACATATACATGTATGATCTAAGGATGTATCAATGTGAGTTGAAGTATGAAATGAAGTATGCATGCAAGCAAACAAGCATAAAATCCAATCAAACAAGTATCTCTAGTACTCCCCCTCAGTGGGATAAGAGGATAACAACTGAACAGTTTATTCAAAACCAAAGAGTGAGACATTAGGCATAATCAAAAAAGGTAGTGCATGCATATGCTAGAGGCACTGCATAACCCATGATTAGAACAAATTCAAGATATACATGCATCACAATATACCCAAAAGTGAAAGTGCGGCATGAGAAATGAGCTTCAAATTGTATGGATGTCATTAGAATTTCTTAAGAACACTAGAGGGTTATTTCCTCCCTACACTTCCATTTTAGATCCTCGAGTGTCAGTAGCTTCGTACAACCCCATTTATGATTCTTTTTATCAGACTTCACCGTTCGACGCAAGTCACCTCATATGTCTCAATGTGGATTCTCGACTACTAGGATTCGTCACTCATGGATTAAGCTTCACCGTTCGTCGCGAGTCACCTCATGTCTCAATGGTGTTTCCCGGGTACTAAGTTCAACTTTTCACTTATTTAAATTTTTGTGGGGTAGGCAGTTCTTTCCTTACGATTACTCTTAACTTCCATGTAGAGATTTAAGTTCCCTTTAAAGTGTTGAAATGAATTTCTAGAATCCTTATTGATCGAAATCATTTGCATCATTATGTGTATGGTGTGTGGGTAATTGCTTTGTAAGTAGAAATCGAATTTGCCGTTACATAGCTATGACTCCCCCTAAATGTATGCACAATTGGAAACAAATACTCCTCTTTTGTATATGTCATGATTCACAAATGATCTAAATCACTGCATTTTATATAACAAGGAGGTGAGGTCTTAGAAGATTTTTAAGAAATAGTTTTCTAGAAATATATATATGCATTCAAGCAAGGATTTGAAAATAAAGTCATGCAAGATGATTTCCAGTACGTGGCAGAGGTGTAGGTCCAAAGACCCGACTCACGCATGGTGAGTGTTTCCCGATGGATGGAATCCACCATTTCACAACACACCATTTTAAATACCGAAGAAACATGGCATTCAAGTAGGCAACTATGTAAAGTATGTGCATGTAAATAGAAGAGTGATTTAAGATTATTCCTATTTACAAATATTCAAAGGTGTGTATGATATGTGCAAGAAGTTGAGTATGTATGTTGTGTATGCAAGACTGAATTGATATTTACACAGAAATGATCAAAAGTATGAAAGATTCTATGTGCGGTCTTAAGCATTCAAGAACTGAACTTATTCATAAAATGTGCAGCTAAGTTTATACAGATATATCTTGACTAACCAACCATCTAGCCTGCAATTCTCAACATTTCTCTTTATAACTACCAAAATCAACGAAGGGTAATGTAAAATTCAGATGAATGTCAGATTTGACTTTATTTACAAAGTATGCAAACTAACAAGCATGGACAGTCAATATGATAGTATATTTGCAATTAGTAGCACCATATTTTTCTCAAGATTCAAACTCTTACCTGAGTTGAATAATCCAAAAGTAAACAATATACCAAATTCATTACCTGACAAGCTCATCATTTTTCTTGCCTTGAAGGATATTTATTTATTAACGAATTCTTCCTCTTCAAGGTACCCCTGCAAAACAGATTTCTCATTTTAAAGTTTTGGGTACCCAAATCATCTTGGGTCCTGAGAGGTTAGTTCTAGTATGAGCAAGACACATTTTGTTTTTCCTCTCAAATCATTCATCATCGGCCCTCATTAAACCACATACATCCATTGAATGACCATTTTGGCCACAATACAAGTAGTAAGAAGATTTTCTTTTTATAGACCATTTATCATCATTTTTCATTGAAACACAGTTATTCATCATGTGTCCAACTTCACCACAGTAAAAAAAACAAGTAGAGTTCCTTTTGACTGACTGATTATCATCATTTTTTATCAAATGACATGTATACATTGCGTGGCATGTCTCACCATAATAAAAGTATGTGACATTCTTCTTTCCAAAAACATTCCTAACACCATCAACTATTTTATTTCTGATTTTCATGGCCTGATTGTCACCAAATTTCATCAACAAACATTCATGTATTTCATGGCCATATTTTCCACAGTAAAAACATGAAACATTCATCCTTTTTCTTGATGCATGAAGAAATTCAACAGTTGGAGGTTTTGCATGCACATAAGAGTAATCAATGACATTTTTCTGTTTTTGATTTTCTTTATCACACATAAACAAAAACTCATTCAAACTCTTGATTTCATTCTCCAATGATGAAATATGCAATTCACAATTAGCAATCTCTTCTTCACACAGTGAAAGTTTATCATTCAAAAGAGAATTGATAGTCTTATAGCTTGCAACTTCTTGTTCCATAACATGAACATTTTCAGAATCATCATCAACCACATATTTTCCTTTTTCAAGGACTTTCAACTCATCACACAACAATTTATTTTGATCTTTGAGTTTTTCAATTTCTTCGGCAAGTTTTTCATTCTGAACAAGTTCATTAAGCAAAATCTGATCACTATCCAGAGAACTCAACTTATCTTTTAGTTCCTTTTCAATGTCTTCAAGTTCTGAAATTTTAGCCATTAAGGTTTTATTTTTGTTTCTCAAACGTGAAATTGTTTCTTTGTGCACATCAACCTCAAACACGTATGACTCAACCAATTTTTCAAGCTCAGAGCATTTTTCACACGGAGAAATATCAACACAAGTATTTTCTTTTTCGGAACACTTAGCACATGGAGAGTTAACATGAGAAGAATCATCAGGTTTCTTTTTCAATTTTTTATTTTCAGATTTTATTGTTTTATATCTATCAAACAACTCATCATAAGCATTCATCAATTCGCGGACCTCACGGTCTAGGAGAAAAGATCTCATCATGATGGCTAGTGTGAATTTGGTTCTTGTCTTTGATGGTTTTGATTATATATCATGGTTTGAAAAATTCTGTATTTGGATTTCTAGTATTGATCCGAAGCTTATGAATTTAATTACTCACGGTCCTCATGTTCTACCAAAAGATAAGTCAAGGTGGACCAATGAGCATAAGAAGAAGAACTCTGATAATCTTTTTGTTTTGAATGTTCTTAAAGCTACAGTATGCATTGACAAATTTCTATTTGTTTCTGATTGTAGATCTGCCAAAGAGATCTGGGATGGGCTAAATGAAGCTCAAGAAGAAAGTTAGAATGATGAGTGCCCCGTGGTAAACAATGAGAATGAACATCAAAACGAGGAAAGTTCAAAGGTAAACTCTTATTCCGATGAGGAAGATGAACTGAGTTATGATGAATTAATGAATGCTTATGATGAGTTGTTTGATAGATATAAAATAATAAAATCTGAAAATAAAAAATTGAAAAAGAAATGTGATAACTCTTCTCATGTTCACTCTCCATGTGCTAAGTGTTCCGAAAAAGAAAATACGTGTGTTGATATTTCTTCGTGTGAAAAATGCTCTGAGCTTGAAATCAACCCCAAAAATAAGAGAGAAATATCAAGCCCAATCTAGGCAAATTGAAATTCATTCAACCATAAGTTCTTACCATGATTTCAAGGATTTGGGGGCTTTAAAGAACCTGCAATATTTTGAAACTCAATATCATGTCAATCCACATAAAGAACTAACTTCAAAGCATTTGAGGACACAAGACTGCCTCTTCAAAACTGCAAGTTAGTATCTTGAATTCCAGCTATATGTACAGAGGATTCACACATTTCTAATCCAAATACTTCATAAGCTCACATATCAAATAATGATTCAAGCCAGCCACACATGAATTCCATGTTCAGACCAAGACTATCAAGTTGAGTCCAAAAACTTCCAAGTTCAGACTTTAATCAAAGCAATTGATAAGTACAGAAGTCTTGCATTATTTCCTTCACATAAATCTTCCAGCCTGCACTAAGAACCTTCACAATCCAAGAATTGCTTCATACATGGAGAAGACATTTCTAAATTAAATTCAATCAAACTTTCATGAACACAAGTTAAGTCCAAAAATTCAAGCATGAGAGCATATAGCCCAAACAATCAAAATGTTGCATGCCCAACTTACTTGAACTCCTCGATTATCAAAAAGCATGATGACACTAGAAAACCCAGTTTCAATACCACTCAAGCAAACCTTGACCACCATGAGATTACAAATGCAATCCAAATCAAAACTGAGCTCACCATTCCATGGACAGCAAAATTCAAATATGAAGAATTTATACTCAGTTCATTGAAAATCATCCATGAGACCAATCAACTTGTATGTCATTCACATATGAAAAAGACTCAAAAACATTCAATCCAATAAAGCACATTTGAACCAACAAAATCTCAGGTAGAAGCATAGTCAATTTGACATGTAATAGCTATACATGAATCTCGTTCAACTCAAATAGATCAATACTCATGTGTAGCAAGTTAAGACCAAAAACACCTCAAATGTCCCATGATAAATGTGCAAGTAACAGTTTTGAACAGTGGACACAAGATGCATGTCTATGTATTCATTTGACTCATGAAACAATGTCCATCATTTGATTCCTATCCTGTAAAGCAAGATCATCAAAATATAAGCTCCTAAAGTATCAATGGACAATTTCCACAATACTTGAACATAATATTTTCACTTCTATATATACGCAATGCACACAATATTTTGTTATCATCAAAACCATTACTAAAGATAAAGAGGGAGCGCAGTAAACACAACAAGCCGAAATCGAGAATGCAGGCTTTGAGAGCCGAAAACGGGAGAGCAGGCTTTGAGAGCCGAAATTGAAAGAGCAAGCCTTGAGAGCCGAAGTCAATAGAACAAGCTGTGAGAGCCAAAATCGGTAGAGCAGGCCTTAAGATCCGAGGAATATTGGGAAAGTTGGCTGTGAGGGCCAAAATCGGGAGAGTGGGCAGCAAGGGTCGAAATTGAGAGAGCAGGGTTTACGAGCCGAGATGGGGAGGGAAAGCCACGAGAGCTAAGATTAGGGAAGCGGGCTGCAAGAGCCGAAGGATAGTGGGAGAGCAGGCTTCGCAAAGCCGAAATTGGGAGACCTTTTATTCATTCATTTTGTTTTCGTTTGTTTTTCATTTGTTTTTGTTATTATCTTTATATTCAAGCATACAGGCACCCATTGACAGCAAACATAGCATAAGTATATGTATATATAGGATAGCTCCCCTATATCAGGGATAGGATAAGATGAGTTCCCTTGATTCACATATCGAGTGTGGCCCAAAGAGCACGCTTAACGGAACTAAGTGTTCGTGGTGAGGACATTGCATAACTTAAGCGTGTAATTTAAATCATAATCTATACCTGAGGCAACCTTTCCATAGTGTGAAAGTGCAGGTATGCATACAACGAGCCCTAAACATAGGGATATGCAAGCTTTCCAAGTAACACTCGAGGATTACTCTGGTGCCTACATATGCATTTTAGGCTTTCGACTTTTGGTAACTTCACATAGCACCCTTATTTATTTTGAATTTTGGACCTCACCGTTCGGCGCGAGTTTCCTCATGTGTCTCAATGGGGATTCCCGGCTACTAGGATTCATCCTTATCAGAATTTACTTCACCATTTCATGCGAGTCTCCTCATTTGTTTCAGTAGGGATTCCCAACTACTTGGATTCACATTCCACTTATTCATCATCATTTTTTTTATTTTTTTTGAAAAGGGGGCATGCAACTTTTTCCTCACGATTACCTTCCACGTGAGTGCAGGAATTTAAGCATCCATAGATGATGGGAATCGACGATGAGCACTGACTTTTATTTTTACCTTTGTGTCCTTTTAGTTTGCTTTTATATCCTTGGGAAAGTATGTACACAATTGTAAGGCTTTATAAGCCACTTTGTCATTCCCTTGGATTGTTTAGGTTTTTGTGCAAAAGTGCAGTAGGTCCAGCAAGGGGGCCCCCAGTCCTTCCCCATTGGTCCACCTAAGCCATGTGGGGCTGGTCAAACCATCCTAGGTGGCTTTTAGAAGGGTTGAAAGTCAATTAAACACATGGGGGGACAAAGGGGTTAAAATGTCAAGGATGCCACCTACCATGTCTCATGGTCAAGGGGGCGCCCCCCCCTTTATGGGTAATTTTTGATTTTTGTAAAAATCTTATTAGAACTAATTAGTTCTATCCCTTATGTACCCCACCCTAACCCTAGATCTAAGGGTAGATTAGGTCATTTTTCATTTCTTATAAATGCTATGTATTTTCCCATTTCAAGAATTAATGAGAAGAAAAATGGCATTCGCCCCAAAGAGAGCTAGGTGCGCCCCTCTCTCCCCCCCCCCTTCTTGAGTTGTGAGAGCTCATCTTTCAGGGTGTGATCCCCTCCTCTTGGTGTGACTCTAAGAACTCCACCTCCGCTGGATGCGACTTCCGGTCACTGCCTTCCGTTCGTGCCGCCAACGTGCCGCCACTGCCGCTTCGTCGGAATTCTATCTCCATCAGGATAGAACCCCAATCCCATAATTCTAGTTATTTCTCTTATTGTCAGGTCGAGCCCTAATTTTGAGAGTTTGTTCTGCTCGTCTTCCCTAACCTCCAGTTCAAATTTTGTGTCATTTGGACACCATTTGGTATTTTTCCCACATTTATTGTTCTTCCCCCTGTAATCTGCCATTCTGTAGATCTACGGGACAGAGTCACCTTGTTGTAATTTTCCCACCCACTTATAAATTTCCAAACAAATCACAAACATTCCCCTATGTTCCTCACATATACCCCCTTCCACCATAATTTTCGTGGAGTCTAGAAAAATCATTTCCCCTTCGGTCAAAGGTCAGTCTCAGGAAAAACACAGTCTGCCTTGTGTGTTTGTCAGTCCAGGTTAGAAAACAAAACAGTGTTACAGTCATTCTCATCTTCAATCTGTTTGGTGGATGGAGTAGTGAAAACTATATGTTGTAGTTCTATGAGTGCTCTTTCCAACGGTACCAGCCACGCCTCGATCGGCCTCCAGATCTGAGCACCATAATTCTTGTCGCCGAGGCGCGCAAATCTGTTCCTTGTGTAGATCAGAAAACTCAGTCCGAGAAGAATTCAAGCAAAAATACCAAAAGTCAACTTCTGGAACCGCCACTTCAGGGAGTCGATCCGGGACATCCCGCCATCGTCCCAGCCAAGCGGCACCTTCATAAGACCTCAGGAGGGCATCGTTCCTTTGAAATCCGTGCCTTGCTATCCAGTGAGTCAAAATCGAGTCGGCGCAGTACCGAGTCGGCGCAAGACCAAGTCGGACCAGCAGGCCGAGTTCGCCCCGAATGCACCTCCAGATTGCTACCCGTCAACCCAGGGTCGGTCCTCCCGGGCCCCACTTGTAGCCCTTTACCTCCCTGCGTGGTGTGGGTAATAAAAATCACGGTTGTAATCAACTTTTTACTGTTGTTACCGGGAGTTACCGTAACTGGCCGAGATCGTCTTCCCCACGCCCGGAGCGTGGAGGTAAACTCGCCCCTCTCTCATATCACATTTTGCTCAATTCGTATATATTTGAATGCCGCTGCGAGTGTTAGGTATCTAGCCCGATATATATTGTTATCACCGCTGCAAGAGAGAGTGATTGATCCGTCCCGTGACTCAACCCGAGTTAACACAGAAAGTCCGATACTCGAGACTCACTGCCGGTTTCTCAACCGCGCACGGTCCCACGTCTTCCGTCGTTTAGAGACGATCGTGAGCTGGAGTCCCAGGTCGCGTGTCCATCCCGCATCAATTTGGTATCAGAGAGCCAGTTGAGTCTAGGGTAGTCATTTGCAAAACTCTAAAAAAAAGAGTCGTTTAAGTCGAGTCTAAATCTAAGTCGGTCTAAGTGTCACATTTACATACCATTAATCGGTATATCAAAAGGTGTTGTCCGAACGTTAGGCTACGCCTATCGAGAAGGCCGCACACTTGCGCGATTGATCTTCAGATCGATTAGCTCCGCCACGTACCGAGTCTTGGTTGTGTCTAGGTGTGTAGTCGAGTCTCATTTCAACTTTGCATTAGTTAGGGTCGTGTCTAGTGTCTTGTCTCCGTGTGTCAGCATGCTCGCCTTGTAGTTCCCCATTCCCCATGGAATCTCGGTCGCCCAGGCGATATTACCGGTGGCACCCTCATGGGCTTGGGCCCGAAGCCCCAGACTTTTATGGCTCCAAAGTCCCTAGCGACTACCTACATTGGGAAGCCACCATGGACAAATACTTCACTTATTACATCATGTCCGAGGCCCATGAATTCTCTTTTGCCAAGGAGAGGCTGCTTCACGAGGCTGCCGAGCAGTGGGGAGACATTGAATGCTTGAGGCAGATTAGGAGGCAAGGGCCCGTCAAATCATGGTGGGACATGAAAAGGGAGCTTAGGAAGGTTTACCTACCCCACCCGGTCCCCTCAAAACCGTCCCACCCAATCACCTCCAGCCGGCTCCACCCACCTACCTCCAACCACAGGGGTTATACCACTAGTCGGCCCCACCAACTCACCCGCAATCAAGTGGGCCACACCTCCAACCAACCCCACCCCTTCACCTCCATCCAAGACCACCAAAGCACTCCTAATCAGGTGGTCCACCCAATCTCTTCCAACCAAGTGGGTCTTAGTCGGAGGCAAGAAGCCCCGCTTATAGTAGAGCCTTGGTCCACCGCCAGGCCGAGAGATGAGGAGCGAGTCCACCCCGAGACCCCTACTCTAACCTGCACCTTAGATGAAATCAAGAAAATGCTTTCAGAATGGTTAGATAGGATAGAAAGGACATGTGCTCTTTCACCACCCACGAGAGCTCCAATGCCACCACCCTCTAGTTCCGAACTTTGTTCGGAACCATCTCATTTGGAGCCACTTCATCCCGAGCCACCCGTGTTTCTAACGGGTACGCTTTTCATAGCCTAGCAACTTCTTAGTTGGCTCAAGGATGGCTTGGTCCCACCTCCTTACCCATCCATGGACCCCACCTTACCTCTAGTGCCCATCAACTCCTACCATACGACATTCTGGTCTACTCACCATGTTGATACATTGGGTGACCTTATTATGGGTTTACACCGGCAATGGACGTTGATGCATTTATTGGCCCGAGGCTTCGACCAACTCACTAGACGTAGCTTCATTCATCCGGTCTTATGGTCCATTACCTCCGTGTGCACCGTGGGTTGTGTCACCACGGAGGTTCTCCTATTCCTCCCTATGTCAGTTGAGCCCGACTTCATTTTCTTTTGCCCAAGTGAGGAATCATATTTTTTTTACATGACCACCGTCCCATTCACCATGACAGATGAAGGTGACCATCCACACCTTCAAGACTTCCATAGGACCGTGTCATGTGGGAACCCATCTCAGGGGGTCATACCTTTTTTGACCCCCTGACTAGTGAACCTCCCGAGTTATCATCTTCACTCCACCTCTTCCGCGGAGTTCACTATCACACCTTTACCACTCGGGCCAAGCAACCTCCACATAGCAATAGGTCCGAACAATCATTTGGGGGTAATGAAGACTTTGGTTCCCCCGGCCCACCTAAACCACCCGAACCTCCCGAACTTCCCACACCCAAGCCCAATGTCCATGAGTGGTGCATCGTAGGATGTCTAGGACTTACCCATGATGTCAACCACCGGTTACATCAGATGCATGCATGGCACACATTTGGGTGTTCTGGTCCACCATCGCCTACGCGTAGGTCGGACTAACATTAGGTTTATTTAGGGTCTTTGTGAGTCTTTGCTTCATTTGTCGGTCGTGTGTCTGTGCATACGTTGAGTCGAGTCGGTTTTTGTACGCTCGCGTTGTTAGTCCCTTTCGAGTTCGAGACTGGTCAGATTTTGGGATCAGTTTTACTTCACATATCAGATCTAGTCACATAAGGGACAAGCGGTGATTCCTAGTGAGTCTTCGAGCCGCCTTCCTTCATTTGATAGTGACCCCACCCCGGAGTGTCCACCTCTAGCCTCATTCTCCAACAGAGTGTGCATATCGACTCTATACGGGATGAGCAGGTGTCGATTACTTGGAGTGGAGCGTACTCCACGCTTTCGGGTACGATGACGGATCCGCCGGCGTCACGAGCAGCCGCACCCCTTACTCGACGAGGTCGAGTTCTTCCCACCCGGGGAGAGTTAATGGGAATCGACGCCGAGCACTGCCTTTTTATTTTTGCCTTTGTGTCCTTTTAGTTTGCTTTTATATCCTTGGGAAAGTATGTACGTAATTGTAAGGCTTTATAAGCCACTTTGTCATTCCCTTGGATTGTTTGGGTTTTTGTGCAAAAGTGCAGTAGGTCCAGCAAGGGGCCCCCAGTCCTTCCCCATTGGTCCACCTAAGCCATGTGGGGCTGGTCAAACCATCCTAGGTGGCTTCTAGAAGGGTTGAAAGTCAATTAAACACATAAGGGGACAAAGGGGTTAAAATGTCAAGGATGCCACCTACCATGTCTCATGGTCAAGGCCCCCCCCCCCCTTTATGGGTAATTTTTTATTTTTGTAAAAATCCTATTAGAACTAATTAGTTATATCCCTTACGTACCCCACCCTAACCCTAGATCTAAGGGTAGATTAGGTCATTTTTCATTTCTTATAAATGCTATGTATTTTCCCATTTCAAGAATTATTGAGAAGAAAAATGGTATTTGCCCCAAAGAGAGCTAGGTGCGCCCCTCTCTCCTCCCCCCCTTCTTGAGCTATGAGAGCTCATCTTTCAGGGTGTGAAGCCCTCCTCTTGGTGTGACTCCAAGAACTCCACCTCCGTTGGATGCGACTTCCGGCCACCGCCGTCCGTTCGTGCCGCCAACGCGCCGCCACCGCCGCTTCGCCGGAGTTCTATCTCCATCAGGATAGAACCCCAATCCCGTAATTCTAATTATTTCTCTTATTGTAAGGTCAAGCCCTAATTTTGAGAGTTTGTTCTTCTCGTCTCCCCTAACCTCCAGTTCAAATTTTGTGTCATTTGGACACCATTTGGTATTTTTCCCACATTTATTGTTCTTCCCCCTATAATCTGCCATTCTACAGATCTACAGCATAGAGTCACCTTGTTGTAATTGTCCCACCCACTTAGAAATTTCTAAACAAATCACAAAAATTCCTCCGTGTTCCTCACATATACCACCTTCCACCATAAGTTTCGTGGAGTCTAGAAAAATCATTTCTCCTTCGGTCAAAGGTCAGTCTCAGGAAAAACACAGTCCGCCCTGTGTGTCTGTCAGTCCGGGTTAGAAAATAAAATTGTGTTACAGTCATTCTCATCTTCAATACATTTGGTGGATGGAACAGTGAATAATATATGTTGTAGTTCTGTGAGTGCTCTTTCTAACGGTAGCAGCCACGCCTCGATCGGCCTCCAGATCTGAGCACCATAATTCTTGCCGCCGAGTCGCGCAAATTGTTCCTTGTGCAGATCAGAAAACTCAGTCCGAGAAGAATTCAAGCAAAAATACCAAAAGTCAACTTCTGGAACCGCCACTTCAGGGAGTCGATCAGGGACATCCCGCCATCGTCTCAGCCAAGCGGCGCCTTCAGAAGACCTCAGGAGGG
The DNA here is from genome assembly GCA_022559845.1 of Amorphophallus konjac. Lineage (NCBI taxonomy): Eukaryota > Viridiplantae > Streptophyta > Magnoliopsida > Alismatales > Araceae > Amorphophallus > Amorphophallus konjac. Next base: position 111,563,696 of record CM040122.1, on the reverse strand, counting down.
CATCATTCATTTGGAATCCGTGCCTTACTGTCCAGCGAGTCAGAACCGAGACGGCGCAGTACCGAGTCGGCACAGGATCGAGTTGGAACAGCAGGCCGAGTTCGTCCCGAACACACCTCAGATTGCTGCCCGTCAACCCAGGGTCGGTCCTCCCGGGCCCCACTTGTAGCCCATTACCTCCCCGCGTGAAGTGGGCAATAAAATTCACGGTTGTAATCAACTTTTTACTATTGTTACCGGGAGTTACCGTAACTGGCCGGGATCGTCTTCCCCACGCCCGGAGCGTGGAGGTAAACTCACGCCTCTCTCTTATCACATTTTGCTCAATTCGTATATATTTGAATGTCGCTATGAGTGTTAGGTATCTAGCCTGATATATATTGTTATCACCGCTACGAGAGAGAGTGATTGATCCGTCCCGTGACTCGACCCGAGTTAACGCGGAAAGTCCGATACCCGAGACTCACTACCGATTTCTCAACCGTGCACGGTCCCACGTCTTCCCTCGTTTAGGGATGATAGCGAGCTAGAGTCCCAGGTCGCATGTCCGTCTCGCATCAGTAGAGTGCTAGGAAGAAGGTCCGCAATCCCTATGGTTGAAGATTATCGGACACATTATGTGCAAGGTGTGGGAGTGTTGTCTCGGGTATATCTTGTGAGTTATGCTAATGACTTAGCTATGGCTCTTCCTCTTGACGCGCGCACCAACCATGATTGGGTTCTCCCCCTTAGCGTACGCCGTGACACACATGCATCCGGAATCGAGGTAACATTATTTAGCAAGGAAGCACGGTCCTAGAAAGTCCAAAGGAAGTGTGTTATTCTATATAATAGACAAGCAGGCAAGCAGAATAATCAGGCATTCAAACCCAGCAGCACGCAAGAGAGATTTTTTTTCCCTTCTTTCTCTTTTTTTTGCATACACACACATCATCGTTACTTCTGTATATTAAATATGTACAAAATCAATGTCGAAGTAAGGGAGGAAGGGTTTTATGTGTTAAGGTAAACCTCGGCGGGACCCAGGGGTTGGTGTTAACCAAAGGAGGTATGGGCCTAAGGCAGGGCAGCAGGTTTTGACAGGATATCTTAGCCTGAGATAGAATAGCAGGGTTTAATGGAGAGCCTAAGCGGCAAGCATGAAAGCGGGCTTCGATGGGAGATCTGTGCCGAAATTAGGGGAAGCGGGCTAGGTAAGCCAAAGGATATTGAGGAGCAAGCTGTAAAAGCCGACGGGTACAGGGAAGCAGGCTGTAGAAGTCGATGGATATTGGCAAGCATGCTGTAGAAGCCGACAGATATTGGGAAACGGACAGTAGAAGTTGACGAATAACAGGAAAGTAGGCAACAAAAGCCAGGGGACAGGATAGCTAGTAGGGACATAGGGCAGTGGAAAACAGGCTATAAAAGCTAAAAGGATATCGGGAAGCGGGCTATAAAAGCCAAAAGTGTAACACCCTAGTTAATTAATAAAGTATAAAAATTAAAAATATGAAATATGTATTGAAATAAAAATATGGGAAAAAGAAATATATGAAAAATGTATTGTGAATTAAGTTAAAAATTTAATCTTATTAGAAGAAAAGAAAAAAAAAAGTTTTCAAAAATAAATGAATAATTGAATTTCAACCCGACATAAGAGTGAGGCCGATATATTGAAAAAGATTAAAATAGTTATTTTCCAAATTAACTTGTCATTTAAAGACTTCAATAATTCTCTTAGTTAAAGGACATTATTTATTTTGTAAGTGGTCAAATTATATAAATAAAAAGAAATAATTATTTTTTCTACCATGACCATAAAAGAAATTTCATATTCCAAGACGCAATTGAATTATATATATATAAATTATAATTAATTGAATTTCGCCCATGGGCAAAAGCTTTGACCAATTTATAAAAATATAGAAAAATTATATTCTTATAGGGAACGAAATGTTTAACAATATTGTCAACTGGGCCGACCTCTAATAAAAATTTAATTACGCCGAATTAAAGAGGTTTTAGCAAAATTTGTTGTTCTTAATGGTTCAACCTAGATCGATCTAATTCTAGCCCAATTCTCAAGCAATCGAGCCCAAACTAAGCCCAAATGATAGGCCCGTCATAGAAGCCCAATTTCCCTTCAAAAATAGTAACCCTAGATGCTCCTTTCGACGGTGGCGGCGGTGGATTTGGCCAAATTCTGAGTTCTTCACCGAGTTTTTCCTTAGGACTCTCTAAGCCAATTCGACCTCTAGAAGCATCTATACACCATATAAATTGAGGGCCTCGTCGACCTAAGACCTCTATTTGAACTTCTACTTGGCAGAGAGGTCGATTGTGGGCGATCGAGGGCGTGGGGCGGCGAGGAACAGAAGGGGTTCGTGGTTAGGGTTCCTTCGCACCGTGAGAGTTTCGATCCAAATTGGTAGGTTTCTCTCAGGATAAACTCATAATCAAGCATGCCATCTTGTTCATCTCTCAGTCCTCTTTCATTTGATACTAGTTTTTCTAATTTTAGTGTACCATGTCGATCGAATTTCATAGTTTACTTCGAGGTATATCCGAATGGTTATCTTTCCTTACCGTTCATTTTATATTAGTTTAACTTAGCCTAAACTCAAATAAAAGTATGCTATCTTGTTCGCCTTTGAACGGTCTTTCCAACAGTACCTTTTTGCCTAAATTCCATTCATTATATTACTCGTAATCGCTGTTTTAATCAAGGTCTGTCGGGGTTCGCCATCGGCGGATGTCAGTGGTAAAAATAGTAGCACCAAGGACCGCTTGTTGATGAAACGGTCGCGCGATAGATCATTTTCCTCTTCCTTATATATATATATATATATATATATATATATTATTTTAATTGATGCGTCCTATCTCTAAGACGCCTCACTGAAAATTAGTTAGTTTAATAATTATGGGATTTTATTAACGCACCCTAGCAGTCTGACGCCTTCTCTTAGGCACATCCAGACTCACAGACACGTTCATGACTGGTTTAAAAAAACATATATATATATATATATATATATATATATATATATATATATATATTACCCTGGTGGTCTTCCTGAGATCGTCTAGTGACCAGTTGCAGTCTACAGAAGACAATTTTTCCCTATTTACCAGCATAAACTCGACTCGGTTTCCTAAGTTTTAGGCTAGGTTTAAGCTGTCATATTGCTCGCTATTGAGGCTTAAAACACTGCAAATGTGACTATTTAGGTTCTGAAGTTGTCAAGTTTGAATTTCCATCTTTTCTTATTTTTCTAAGGTTGGAGAAAATGACTTTATATTAGTTTAACTTAAATGGTGAAATCATGGTTTAACTTGTAAGATTTTTGGTATTATTCTTCAACTGTTACTCATAGCTTGTTATCTTCCTAAAGATTGATTGAGGGTCGTGCCACTCTGGTGGTTTCGACTTACCGCTACACTCATTTTCCATGGATTTTTAAGCCATTTATTCTTGGGCATCGAATACCTCTCCGTCGGATATTCCTTCTGCCGGACTAGGTGTTCATGTTCTGAGGCCTCCATAAGTCCCCGCGAGTCTAGGATTCCCACTAAGACGTCGGTCAGGTTGTACCCAAAGACCTGAACCCACCTGATTCGATTGGAATTGTGACTTTCGGGGCAGCCCTAGCCCTGTGAGGGTTGCGGTCATCATTAGACCGCTATCTGGAGGTAACGGCCCTCAGAAGACCGCTAGGTTGAGTTAGCGGCTAGGCTTTGACCGTTTTATTCTGGGGCCTAGCCAGCCTACTTTTGACAGGTCATGTCTCTCGGACGCGTTTATGTAAACGCATTAGCGTACCCAGACGCGTTAATGTCTAAATACCTCAAGATTTTATCTATTCAGTTTAACCTACGTAGGAAACGGTCCTGGGTAGACTGTCTCCTTATTTTTACAGTCCTAGCTAGATCGTTTTATGCTATTTGTGGCGTTTGAATGACCGTTTCTCTCTCCAGCCTTCCAAAGTTTCCATACTCATGGTTTTGATGTGTGTAAGCCACTCCAGCCCCTGCAGGCTAACGTACCTTGAGATTATGACCTATTATTAGGTTTAATTGTTAAATTATCCAATCCATAACCTTCCTAAAGTCAATTGCCTTAAATGACTCTTCCTCGCAATTAATAAGCTTGTTGTTTGGAATTCTCAAGAAATCAATATTCCTACGTCTCATACCTTGGTTACGTAAGATTGACCTTGGAACTCTTGGCCATTGAATATTGTGGATGTCTAGATTTCGTGGGATCTCTGATCTAACTAAATCAATGCGAAGGCAACCATTTTAAAGGGCCCAGTCTGGTCCTAGGAGGAGCACCCGAAGAGTACTTGTACCCTGGGGAGGTGTAATGACTAGGTGTGGCATTTACACCAAGTACTATCTAGCGTGTGAGTTTATGACATTCCACATTCTCGTGAAACTTGATGTTCATACTTAAGTGCGTAAAGTACTTACTTGTGTGACTTGACTCGACTTGAATTGACTTGATATATGGCCACTCACTTAAAGTTCCTGTTACTTGCTCTTGATCTCTTGACTTGCAATATCTCAACTCCTATATCATGTCAGTTATCTTGTGATCCTGCTATTTATTTAGTTCACTTTATCTGTATTTTTTGCATCATTTGAAAATGGTTAATTACTTAAATTTTACTTGATGATAGAGAGTAATTCCTACTGAGCTTATCCCTCACTCTCTACTTTTACATTTTTCAGGTAATTCGGTAGATGGAGCGCGTGCAGGACAGTGTGATCAAGTGAACCTGGAGCTTAGAGACTGGAGTCTTCTTTTCTTTATTTGCTTGAGTCTAGTTAGTGTAGTGAGTCATGATCATTCCCTTTTTCTTTGCTTTCTTTTATTGAGTATATTATTGTAAATTGGGTCAAATTTGTAATTTAAATTCTCAATATCAATAAAATTTTATTTTTGTTAAATTAATGGCCGCCATGTGTTTGAAATGATTTAATTTTTGCTCTGATTGACATGACTGTTTCGCTGCCACGTTCCAAGCAAGGGTTCCCGCTGCTATCAGTTCGGGGCGTCACAAAAGTGGTATTAGAGCCAGGTTATTTAAGTCCTAGGTTATTGTCCATAAGTATAGGTTACCCTTAGTGATAGGTCGTATGATCTGTGTCATCCTTTCGTGTCACCTGGTGAGATTGGGTAGTGTGTCGGTTTAAGTAATAAAATATGTATAAGATTGTGTAGTACGGCATATAAGGGTAATAAAATTATTAACTAATAATTATTTTGCAGGTGAATTCACCGAAATATAAGCGAGAGAATCTATGAGTAAGTCAAAGCTCGGTTCCGTTAAAGGGTGGCGAGTCCATCGTAAATAGATTCGAAGTAATAAGAAGAAAAGGAATAACTTGTCGCAAAAGAAGTGTTTTTACTGTCAGAAATTGGGTCATCAGGGGAAGGAGTGCTCGCTGAAGCGCGGAGCGTGTCTTCGATGCGAAAATAAAGACCATAGAATGGCTAGTTGCCCTAAGCTACCCCCGCAAGAAAAAAATTAAAGGAGAATTGGAACCGATTTTTGTTATCAAAGAAGAAATTATAAAAGGTATCATATCCCTCATCTTTAACTCTAGTTAGCTCTTTTTCATCTCACTAGATTTTGACTAGATTGTTATTTTTATAAGGTCAATCTTAGTTAGATTATTTGAAGAAAAAGAAAATGATCCGTAAATTTAGGGACCAAATTCCTTAAAGTGGGGGAGGGTGTAACACCCCAATTAATTAATAAGGATAAAAATTAAAAATATGAAATATGTATTGAAATAAAAATATGGGGAAAAGAAATATATGAAAAATGTGTTGTGAATTAAGTTAAAATTTTAATCTTACGAGAAGAAAATAAAAAAAAAGTTTACAAAAATGAATGAATAATTGAATTTCAACCCGACATAAGAGTGAGGCCGATATATTGAAAAAGATTAAAATAGTTATTTTCCAAATTAACTTGTCATTTAAAGACTTCAATAATTCTCTTAGTTAAAGGACATTATTTATTTTGTAAGTGGCCAAATTATATAAATAAAAAGGAATAATTATTTTTTTTACCATGACCATAAAAAAATTTCATATTCAAAGACGCAATTGAATTATATATATATAAATTAAAATTAATTGAATTTCGCCCATAGGCTAAAGTTTCGACCAATTTATAAAAATATAAAAAAATTATATTCTTTTAGGGAATGAAATGTTTAACAATATTGTCAACTGGGCCGACCTCTACTAAAAATATTATTAGGCCAAATTAAAGAGGTTTTAGAAAATTGTGTTGTTCTTAATGGTTCAACCTAGATCGATCTAATTCGAGCCCAATTCTCAACCAATCGATCCCAAACCATGCCCAAATGATAGGCCCATCATAGAAGCCTAATTTTCCTTTGAAAACCATAACCCTAGACGCTCCTTTCGATGGCGGCAGCGGCGGATTTGGCCAAATTCCGAGTTCTTCGTCGAGTTTTTCCTTAGGACTCTCTAAGCTAATTCGACCTCTAGAAGCATCAATACACCCTATAAATTGAGGGCCTCGTTGACCTAAGACCTCTATTCGAACTTCTAGCTGGCGGTGGGGTCGATTGTGGGCGATCGAGGGCGTGGGGCGGCGAGGAACGGCAGGGGTTCGTGGTTAGGGTTCCTTCGCACCATCCTAGTTTTGATCCAAATTGGTAGGTTTATCTCAGGCTGAACTAATAATCAAGCATGCCATCTTGTTCACCTCTCAGTCCTCTTTCATTTGATACTAGTTTGCCTAATTTTAGTGTACCATGTCGATCGAATTTCGTAGTTTACTTTGAGGTATATCCGAATGGTTGTCTTCCCATACAGTTTCTTTTATATTAGTTTAACTTAGCCTAAACTCAAATCAAAGCATGCTATCTTGTTTGCCTTTGAACGCTCTTTCCAATGGTATCTTTTTTCCTAAAATTCGTTCATTATATTGCTCGTAATTGCTGTTTTAATCAAGGTCTGTCAAGGTTCGCCGTCGACGAATCTCGGTGGTAAAAACGGTCGCACCATGGACCGCTTGTTGACGAAACGGTCGTGAGATAGGCCGTATTGCTCTTCCTTTTTTTTTTCCAAATATATATATATATATATATATTATTTTAATTGACACGTCCTATCTCTAAGGCGCCTCACTGAAAATTTATTAGTTTAATAATTATGGGATTTTATTAACGCACCCAAGCAGTCTGACGCCTTCTCTTAGGCGCGTCAAGACTCACAGACGCGTTCATGACTCGTTTAAAAAAACATATTTATATATACATATATATATATTACCCTGGCGGTCTTCTTGAGACCGTCTGGTGACCAGTTGCGGTCTATAGAAGACCATTTTTCCCTGTTTACCAGCATAAACTCGACTCGTTTTCCTAAGTTTTAGGCTAGGTTTAAGCTTTCATATTGCTCGTTGTTGAGGCTTAAAACACTACAAACGTGACTGTTTAGGTTCTGAAGTTGTCAAGTTCGAATTTCCATCTTTTCTTATTTTTCTAAGGTTGGAGAAAATGACTTTATATTAGTTTAACTTAAATTGTCAAATCATGGTTTAACTTGTAAGATTTTTGGTATTATTCTTCAATTATTACTCATAGCTTGTTATCTTCCTAAAGATTGGTTGAGGGTCGTGCCACTCCGGTGGTTTTGACTTACTGCTACACTCATTTTCCATGGATTTTTAAGCCATTTATTCTTGGGCATCGAATACCTCTCCGTCGGATATTCCTTCCGTCGGACTAGGTGTTTATGTTCCGAGGCCTCCGTAAGTCCCCGTGAGCCTGGGATTCCCACGAGGACGTCGGGAAGGTTGTACCCTAAGACCTGAACCCCCCTGATTCGATTGGAATTGTGACTTTTGGGGTAGCCCCAGCCCTGTGAGGGTTGTGGCCATCATTAGACCGCTATCTGGAGGTAACAGCCCTCAGAAGACCGCTAGGTTGAGTTAGCAGCCTAGCTTTGACCGTTTTATTCTGGGGCCTAGCCAGCCTGCTTTTGACGGGTCATATCTCTCGGGCGCATTCATGTAAACACGTTAGCGTACCCAAATGCGTTAATGTCTAATTACCTCGGGATTTGATCTATTCTGTTTAACCTACCCAGGAAATGGTCCTGGGTAGACCGTCTCCTTATTTTTGCGGTCCTGGCTAGACCATTTTCTGCTATTTTCTTCCTTTGAATGACTGTTTCTCTCTCCAACCTTCCGAATTTTCTGTACTCATGGTTTTGATGTGTGTATGCCACTCCAGCCCCTGCAGGCTAGGGTACCTCGAGATTATGACCTATTATTAGGTTTAATTGTGAAATTATCCATTCCATAACCTTCCTAAAGTCAATTGCCTTAAATGACTCTTCCTCGCAATTAATAAGATTGCTGTTTGGAATTCTCAAGAAATCGATATTCCTACATCTCATACCTTGGTTACGTAAGCTTGACCTTGGAACTCTTGGCCATTGAATATTGTGGATGTCTAGATTTCATGGGATCTCTGATCCAAGTAAATCAATGCCAAGGCAATCATTTTAAAGGGCCCAGTCTGGTCCTGGGAGGAGCACCCGAAGAGTACTTGTTCCGCGGGGAGGTGTAATGACTAGGTGTGACATTTGCACTGAGTACTATCAAGCGTGTGAGTCTATAACATTCCACATTCTCGTGAAACTTGTTGTTCATACTTAAGTGTGTGAAGTACTTGCTTGCGTGGCTTGACCTAACTTGGTATATGGCCACTCACTTGAAGTTCTTGTTACTTGCTCTTGATCTCTTGACTTGTAATATCTCAACTCCTATATCACGTCAGTTATCTTGTGATCATGCTATTTATTTAGTTGGTTTTATCTCTATTTTTCGCATCATTCATGCATATTCATGAAAATTGTTAATTATTTAAATTTTGCCTGATGATAGAGAGTAATTCCTAGTGAGCTTCTCGCTCACTCCCTACTTTTAACATTTTCAGGTAATTCGGTAGATGGAGCGCGTGCAATTGGGAATGGGCCAGTGTGATCAAGTGAACTTGGAGCTTAGAGACCGGAGTCTCATTTTCTTTATTTGCTTGAGTCTAGTTAGTGTAGTGAGTCGTGATCATTCCCTTTTTCTTTGCTTTCTTTTATTGAGTATATTATTGTAAATTGGGTCAAATTTGTAATTTAAATTCGCAATATCAACAAAATTATATTTTTGTTAAATTAATGACTGCCATGTATTTGAAATGATTTAATTTTTGCTCTGATTGACATGACTGTTTCGCTGCCACGTTCCGAGCAAGGCTTCTTGCTACTATCGTTTCGGGGCGTGACAAAAAGATATTGCAAGAGCAGGCTATAAAGTCAAAGGATATTGGAAAGTAGGCTATAAAAGCTAAAAGATCTTTGGGAAGAAGGCTATACAAGACGAAGGATGTTAGGAAAGTAGGCTATGGAAGCTGAAGTATACTGGGAAGCTGACTACGAAAGCCACGGGATGTTGGGAAGCGGGCTATAGAAGCCGATGGATAGTAGGAAAGTAGGCTACAAAAGCTAGGGGGTAGTGAGAAGCGGGCTGCGAAAGCCACCGGATATTGGAAGCAGGCTGCAAAAGCCAAAAGATATTGGGGGAGCATGCTATAAAAGCCACAAGATATTGGGAAGTAGGCTATAGAAGCCAAAGTATATTGGAAGCTGGCTGTAAAGCTGAAGGATATCGGAAGCAGGCTATAAAGCCGAGGGATGTCGGAAGTAGGCTATAAAGCCGAAGGATATTGGAAGCAGGTTATAGAGCCGAAGGATTTCGGAAGCATGCTATAAAGCCGAAGGATGTTAGAAACATGCTATAAAGCTGAAGGATATTGGAAGTAAGCTATAAAGCCGAAGGATGTTGGAAGCAGGCTATAAAGCCGAAGGATATTGGAAGCAAGCTATAACGCCGAGGGATGTTGGAAGCAGGCTATAAAGCCGAAGGATATTGGAAGCAATCTATAAAGTCGAAGGATGTTAGAAGTAGGCTATAAAGCCAAAGGATATTGGAAGCAGGCTATAAATCCAAGGGATGTCGAAAGTAGGCTATAAAGCCGAAGGATATTGGAAGCAGGCTTCGAATGAAAGTCTAAGCCGTTGAGTTGTATTGATTATTGCGGTGGGATAGATGGATTAGTCCTGATAGCGGGCTTTGGTCGAAGCGGCAAAGCCGAGAGATAGAATAGCTGAAACATGTATCAACGTGATTTGGCCGAAATGGCTAAGCCGAACGATAGGATAGTTGAAATATAAAGTAACGGGCTTTGGTCAAAATGGTTAAGTCGAAAGACAGGATAGTGGGCCCCTAAAAGATGCCGGGATCAAAGCAGAATAGAGTAGCGTGGGGGCCCAAGCCAAGGATAGCACGATCGGCCGATGGGGGCCAGGGGTTGGTAACCACCAACAATACTCTTGTTCTTTGTTGATCATCATCATTCATCATTTCTCATTTTTTTTTCATTCATTACTTTTTTATCATAATTTTCTTCCTTTTTTTGTCAGCATCGTCATCATCATTCACTTCATCAATGCTTTACATCATCATCGCCTCAGGGGAGGGGGACCCTATTCTTCTTATTACATGAAGCATAACAGATGATCCCTCTGATCGATGGATTTAAATCGGCTGTTGATAAGCATCTATTTTTGTACACTTATTTATATCACACAGACTATTCTATGGGTTTTCATGTAATAATTATGTAATTTTTACAGTTAATCTTAGTCTTACACTGAATTTAGATTTTTAAGGAATTAGTTAAAATTTTGAAACATAATGTGATTAGTGGGACTTGAGATATAATTAAAGAAGGACAATTATTACATGATTAAAAATATTTTGTTTGAGAGACTTAATTATAATTTTTTACATTTAAACAAACTTCGATCAAAATCTCTCTTTTATGAATAGTGCCCTTCCTTGGTTACGACAAGACGGTGGGCTGACCTTCGCCTGCTCACGGGAGAGCCCCACGGCAGCGACCGACTAGGCTGTGGAGGAAGATAGTGGCACGTGCAGGAGGGCCGGTGGCCATGTTTGTGTATCGAACGACCGAGAGCAAGAAGAAGCCGGCATGGGCCTCACCGCGTCTGCCGTCGGCCATGCACATCCAAACCACCACTATCACCATCTCATCACCCCTCGCCGTGGCTGCGCTCCCACCATTGCATCCTTCTCTCTCTAACCACACATTCCACACCGGCCTCGCCTCCATATCACCGTCTCACCCTCTTTCTCTCTCTTCTCCCCGTTCCCTCTCTCTTCCTCTCTCTAACCCAATGCCATGCACCACCCTCCCCACGTTGACACCCCCCTGTAACACCCCAAAATTTCTAAGAATTTCTCACATTTGAATATAATTATTAAACATTTAAAAAGCTTAATAGGCTTAAGTGGGCTTAGCATACAAAACCAAGTAATTTAAAAACCCAATTATTAATTAGGTAAATGGACCCACTTAAAATAGGCCTATAGATCAATTTCTAAGCCTTTAGGCCCAAGCCCACCTCAAAGAGATGCAATTAAATATATTTCCTATTTTTTTATTAGATAAATAGAGGATAAAGAGAAGTGGAAATGGACTAAAACTCAAATTCGAAGGGAAGGCCAGAACGCGCCCATACGATACGTCGCATTAATGATGAACGCGATCGTCTTACGGAATCGAGGTGTATTAAAACATGGAAAGCTTGGATTTTTATCCATGATTTTGCCATGGATCGATGTTATCTCGAGGAGAAGACTGGTCTAGGAGTCTTGGGGATCGACTCTAACCCTAATAAGGACTCTTAGCTTGATCTAATCCCTCAACCCTAGGCTAAACCCTATAACTAAACCCTAAACTCGACCTACGCGAACCCTTGCTTTGGCTCACATTGTTTGACGGTAAGACATGGCTAGTTTAAGTTAGTTCTTTAGAACTTTATGTTCTCGTTAGTATTGTCTAACCCTCTGTCAAATTTCATGTTAGGAGAACCAGTATCCAAGGAGATAGAATGTGCACAAGTTGTTGTTCCTCTGCAGAGCGCTCACGAATCAGCATATCTGTCCGGTGAAGATCTAAGGATTAGGAACCCTAACCGAGGTATTTTCAGGTTGATCCTTTAGAAGTATTTGTTCCTCTATGTGTCTTCTCACAATCCTCCAAATCTCGTGAACTTAGGTCAAGGGGTTAAGGAGATAGAAGGCCAGGAAGTTGCGGTTTCTATGCAGGATGCACAGGAACCAGCACCGTCTTCTAGCAAGAAATTCTCTATCTAGGGATCAAATTAAAGGTAGGTTATCTCATGTTGGCTTAAATGTCAAGTTATGAACAAAAGCCCTCTATTATCTCATGTTTTCATGCATTGTGCATAGAGTATTTTACTTTTTTCCATGAATGCGTAGTTAGGGTTTCATGGCATGTCCTCCTTGCACCCTTAACTAAAAGATAATAACTTTTTGTCTAATAACTTCGTTTCCATGCTTTATTTTCATCATAACATGCTTTCTCTACTTGTTTACTATTAGTTCCATATAGATTTGCCTTAGGAAGTAGCCCTGCTGTGACGACCCAGACTCCGAATACCGGGTAAACCCGATACCACTTGGATTTTGAGAGGTCTCCCAAGAGCGGTAAGGCTTCGAAGGGATAAAAAGGAGTGTGTGTAAGTACACTGAACTTCCAGATAAAATAGTAAACAATTAGTTACTATGATTAGGATTGCTAAAATAGCAGAAATAAAATTACATTTTCTATAACAATTTAAACTAACAGAGTCCAATCCAACTAAATTATAGTACAACAGAAAAGAGAACGTACTCTCAAGTCGGGGGAAGGCCGACACTGGAAAATGCTGGCAACTAAGAACCACCGCAGCAATACCTCCAAGCACGAGGAAGAACAGCTACACCTGAGAAGTCAGGGGTGAGCCTCGTCTCACTAGCTCAGTAGGGGTCCCACAGATCCTCGCCACGAAACAAAAGCGGTAAATAATAGTGCTAAACAACTATAGCAAAGTAGTAACAGCAGGAGTAGGAACAACAGTAAAAGTAAAGAGGAAAAGCTGTACTGAATAGAATCACGACAGCCGATGGGACCTTGGCCCTCTAAACTACTCCTAATCGGTAAGGACACGGATCCCCATGCATAGTCAGAAATCACTAAAATGATACAAAAGACTCTGGCTACACAGCTAGAACACATCACGACACCTCAGTCGTGCAAGCTCGTCTACCGAGACAAAAGCCCAACTCAAGACCAAATGGTCTAAAAGAACCAACACATATACGATCTCACCATCGTGTACGCTACACTGACCTCGGGTGAAGCCAAACGTAGAGTACCCGGCAAGTCACATCAACAGTGATGAAAACTGGTCACGAAAGTCACAAGTCATCTGTCATGTGACAGAAACACCTCCTCACTAGAAGAACAGCCAGATGCATCCATTGACGTCTTACACTACGTCTCAAGTGTCTCCCACTCTCCTGGAACAGCGGTAACTGAGACACTCAACAAGAACCAAGTACCAAGTAACGAGTGACTAGTCAAAGTCACGTCCGTCGACGTTCATCCAACGCCCCTGATCATGTGTGCACACACAAGCTCAATGTCTTGAGCTAGGTCTCTAGCTAGTTTTCCCCTCCCATAGGACTCTCATGGCAAGACAAAGGAGCCTACGGCAACCAGCCTACAAACCGTCTCAACCTGGAACTCGCCCCGCCACAACTCCCAGGTGGGCCGACACACGAGAAGTGTCGTCAGGCTACGACTAGTGGAGGCTTACTAGACACAGAGACTCTCAAAATAGCAAAGTACGGACAGGCTAAACACACACCTATCACAAGTACCACGAAGCACAAGGTAGCGCACAAAATTGCCACCAGACTCAGGACAACCAACTAGACCTGCTAACACAACGATCCTTGAGTCACAAGACTCGGATCAAGATCGTCGCACAAAGCGGTAACATGCCACCAATCAGCCTAGTCTCTAAGTCAAAAACCACGGTAAAACATATCATGGGATCGGCACAAGACAGCCGGATCCACATCAATAATGAGTCCTCGGCCTCTGAAGCCACCCAATGGACTCACAATTCCGCATAACACGAAACACGGAACATGAGGGATTATCCAAGCCCTTGAACCACATGGACATGCAAACTGAGGTACGACGATACCTCCAAGCTTCCAAAACCAGGTCTCGATCCTCACAGGATAGACGAGACACTCACGAGGTCACGTGTCAACCACTAGGTTACAACCGGGTTGTCCAGAAATCATAATGATCCTCAAAATAACACGGCACACTACTCGGTATTATGGCACTCCCAGACACCCTATAACATGGTCACAGCCCTCATAGGATATCCAAGACATCCACAAAATAATGGGATGACCAAGGGGTCCAAGTCAAGCCCACCCGAAGCCAAACCAACACGAAAGAGACACCTAGAACAAGTAGCAGTCGGCCCATGACCGCTACTTAGCAGCCCATCAAAGTGACGATCTCATCAGGACCGCTACTCGAAGAACTAGGTGAAACACGGTTACCCAAACGACCACAACTAGCTAAACGTGGTTAGATGAATGACCGTGTTCACCCAGACGCTTGACCCGAGCAAGAGACGGTCTCCTCCTATCCGCTACTAAGAGAGGCGGTCAGTTGCACGACTGCGACTAGTGAACCGACCTACACTGATCGAAGAAACCATAATGCGGTTGACCAACTACCGCTTCTACATAAATGCGGTTTTACAAACGACCGCGTCTTCTTAACACGGTCGGGTAGATGACCACGTCTACCAACTGACCTTCAAAGGTAAAGCGGTCCAGACTAGACCGCTACTACCCCCGAGCGATGAACGCGGTTTCTGGTGGACCGCGACTCTTCCTCCGGTCCGAAAATTGTAGAAACCTATAAAACTCGGTCTTTCCATGCCCCAATAGCTACTAAATGATGGGGAAACATCCCTAGAGTCGATATCATCCTTCCTCAAGCCTGAAGGGATCAAACCATCCGCAACACGGCTGAAAATGGGCGATTCCCACGAATCGACCCAAAATGAGTCACATGAACAAACGGGCTCATACCGGCGCCAAATCACAACCAAATAGAGTTAAACAGGCAAGGATCGAATCCCAACATGCCAGAGGTTCAAATTTTACCATTTAATGTGAAAACCATCGCCTAGAACAGTGAACACGGTTCACACCCTCGAAACATGATTTCGCCCTTAAAGTTGGAAAACCCGCTCAAACCCACACCGTTCGGCTCCAAATCACGAGGGAATGTAGGAAAAGATTAGGGTATCCATCCCCCTACCTCCACCAAAGATCTCGCACGTCAAAATGGCCAAACCACGCCGAAAACAATCACACGAACAACCCACGCCGGCTTCGAATCCACGAATGGGATCGCGCCAACGCAACGCTCCGATACTCGTACCATCACGCCCCAGGTCAGCTCCACGCTGTCTCCACCTCGCCCATCTCTACACCGGTCACGCGCCCGAGGGAGAGGAGAAGAGAGGAGAGAGAACGAAGGGAGAGGAGTGAGAGATCGTGAGGGAGGAGAGAGGAGAGAGAAAGGGTTAAAAGGAAAAGAAAATAGGAAATTAGCAATTTTCCTAAAATTTGATTTTCTGGCTTGAAATTCTGTAAACTCAAAAAAATACAAAAAAATAGTCTCCGCGATCCTCGGAACGAGTACAATGCACCTGTAGCATCCCGGAGTCTCAAAACTCAACGGTTCACTCTCCATGGGGTTTCGCAAGTTATACAAGGGAAAAATCTGAGTGGATCGTAAAACACTATCAGGGACCCACGAAAGGGCTCCGAAAGCTCTCCGATTCTGATTCAAAGAATCCAGGGTATTACACCTGCAACGCCATTTTTGTCCCTGTCTCACTGTGAGATGAAGGCAGTGGAAACAGGGGTCGCGTCTATTAACGCGCACACCCGATACTTCGCGTTAATATAATAATGCGCTGGTTCATTCTACCGTGTTAATTTAGAATGTGCGGGTTATGGCCGTCGTGTTAACCCCTCGTTGAACATATTAAACCTTGTTATTTCCCATGCTATATATACTAAAATGTGTGCCCTATCTTAGTAGTTTTACTTCCTTATTATGTCATGACTGCATATTTAGTGTTAGCATGTTTTCAAAGTTTAATTTCATCATATATGATAATTTCATTT
The DNA here is from genome assembly GCA_022559845.1 of Amorphophallus konjac. Taxonomy (NCBI): domain Eukaryota; kingdom Viridiplantae; phylum Streptophyta; class Magnoliopsida; order Alismatales; family Araceae; genus Amorphophallus; species Amorphophallus konjac. Next base: position 111,547,497 of record CM040122.1, on the reverse strand, counting down.
CAAAGCCTTATAGTTTTGTATTTGAAGAGGTTTCATGACTTGGTAACACATTATTTTCATGTGTTCCCTTCTCACCTTAATTTCTATTTTATAAGATGACATATAGCGCGTATTCTGGTACATTGCTATTAGTTACACTTTGCACTTGATAGGAAACTTTCTTGGACTTGAAATCCTCTTCGTGGGATATTCCTTCCACCGGATTAGGTGATCATGTTTCAAGGCCTCCGTAAGACTCTGCGAGTCTGGGATTCTCACTAGGACGCCGAGCCAGTTGTACCCTATAAATCCAAAAGTTAGAGAGCACTCTGTGTTTTCCATGTTTTCTGCGAACTGGCATTATCGCGCCCTATCCTCCAGCCGCGTTAATAAACTATCGCGGTGGTTCATATGGTCGTGTAATTGTTCAGCCGCAGACCTTTTCTCAAGTCGACTCGACTTTCTTTTTGCGTCGACTCTGTCTTGATCGCGACCTTCTCATATACCACGTTCATGACTTATCGCGACCCGGAAACACGTCGCGTTAATGAAAAATTCTGTCCAACCCAAGGTCTGACCCAAGGGTTGAATTTGTTCTGTTCCCAAGTGATCCTTTGATTATCTGGAACCCAAAACCTTATTTAATACATTATTAATGAACTTTGGAAATATAAGAATGTACCGTTATGCTGCCGGATTCCTTCCGTAGCATGACCTTGTGATTAATTCATCTTTGAATGCTCATGATTCATATTTGGTGCAATCTTACCTTGATGTTGCTATCATGAACACATTGTTTGAACTTTACATTATTGTTCTATTTTATTTATATCTCGTGGAAGTAGCTTGATTTATAACTTGAAGATGCAAGAGCAGACACGGACAGTGTCCAAGGGCTCGACACTAGCCCCCTCAGTGGATGGACAGAAACATACTATAAATCATGGGGTATGATGAACACTGGCGTCGCATTGCACCGGGAGTATTTTTTTTTTATAAACGGGTGAAAACCATGAGGCTCTCATGAAAAATATTACATTCTTGTTGCATGACTTTCTAGTGCATGACCTTCAAGGTTATGAAAAGTACATTCTCGTTACATACAAGTACATTCTTGTTACATGAAAGGCCACATTATATTCTTGCTAGATCATGATCTCATTCTACATAAATTCCCTATCTCTATGGTTATCTCTTGGCACCTACGTTGTTACCTTGGTTTTGAGAGTATGATTTATCGCGTTGTCATTTACCTTACATTCTAGAGCTAAAATGCTCATCTCTCACCTCCCGCCGATTCACCCTCCCTCATCTTTTAAAAAAAAGGGAGGAGGAGAGAGGGGCGGGGAGGTGATCTGGCAGTAGTCACCCCGCCAGATCACCACTACCCCTCCCCTTTGTTTCAAAACAAAAAGGAAAGGATTACAAAAGAAAAGAAAATAAAACAACAACAACAACAACAAAATAACAAATGAGTAAATAAATCAAGGATCAAAAGAATAACAAAAAAAAGAAAAAGAAATGCAACCAAAGAAAATCATGATAACAATAATAAATGAATAATAATATTTATGGTTGGATTAAAAATTACACGCATGCACCTAAATGAAATCAAATAACCAAACAACAATAATAATAATGTCCGCTCCGGAGCCTCGCTTCCCCAGACCCGGTATGAAGGTAATATAAACGACGTCTCGGTAAGTCGGGTTTGGACCTCGGGAACCACCCCAATATGGCCATGACTCGATATTGCCTCGGGCTAATAGCTCGCTGTAAAAGAATTTTCAACCTCTTGCAACTTAGAAATTGGCATCCAGTGTCGACGTCGCGAATTCTTGGATGAAAATTCAGAAATAAATTAAAATCATAATTCACATCCACGCAAAGAGGCATTAATTAATTAGCACCGTCTTGAAGATGCGTCAATTCATCGATTTAAAATTCAATTAAAAATTAGAAAAGGTAGAATTGACGTCCGCGCAAAGAGAAGCCAATTCTTATGGGTCGACACAGCGGAAGCCTGAGTCGACCTAGGCTGAAAAATTTGCGTCACTTTGAGTAGGCACCAATTAAAGAATTGGCGTCATGATGTTGGACGTGGATTTTGAAAAAAAAATAAAAAAAAATCTTCTTATTAAGCTAGCAAAGAAGTTCACTTTGGGGTGCCATGCTATGATATGAGACTTACTCATCTTAGCATCGATTTTGGCGTATCTCAATTCCCTTAATGCTAATTTTAGGCCATAGGGCCCCTTTTCCTGACGATCAATCAGGGGTTTTCTCCCCTCCGGAGAGATGTAATTAATGTCGTGGCCTTTATGGCATGGCAGATTTTGGTCCCTACACGACACTCACTATCGGCTGATCGGTCAGATGGCGCACACCAATGGCTCCTTCGGAGCTCGAATAAACTATCACATTGTGACTGGCACGCCCACGCACTAAATAAATGAAATGAATAAACAAATAAATAAATAAATAGATAAATCCCAAAAAGTACGTCCACAGGAAACTATGAAGCTACCAATAGAAAAAGAGTCAGAGTGCCGAGCACGCGATGCGCGCTCTCGCCCTCTCCGGTAGTGCTCCTCACTCTCCTTCAACCTCTGCTACGCAACGCCGAGACTCAGCCGGAGCTTCATCACCCAGGCCTCCAGAGATCTCCTCTCCTCTCTCTCCCTCTCTATGTCCCTCTTCGCCATCTGTAGCAAGAACCTAAGCTCTAGGACGTCCCAGGGCACCTCCTCGATGTCGTGTCGTGGCTGCTCCACCAACTCTGCTATTTGGGCATCGTGCTCCGCCATGTAAGCAGCGCGCTCCCCCTCCACTCGCGCAGCACGGGCCAGTGCATCGCGGATCTCTGCCACCAATCGGAGTCACCATCCTCACGAAGTCAATAAAAAGCAATGCATAATTGAAATCCAAATTATGCAAATACTCACCTGAGCCACGAGCTCGCGCTCTGTGTCACGCCCCAAGATATATGTACAATGGAAGATATTCGGGAACGTGGACAGTCGGCAATACGCCTCAAGCTAGCAAGACAATCAGAGCGCTAACATTCACACATAAGAAGAGTGAACACAAGATGATGTACTTAAAATTCCGACTTTATTGAATAATAATAATCAAGGTTTACAATGACATGACTCATTTAATTCTAGACTCAAGAAAAATAAAATTTCATAACATGATCAACTTCACCGCCTATTACAGTGAAGGAACTTAACTATAACAAGACTCATTACTAGATTAGCTATGGCTTTTCTTGTTCTTCAATCACTCTCGGACCCATCACTCTAGTAGTCTGAATCCCCACTAGAATTTTCCAAAAAGATTAGAAAAGTAGGGAATGAGCACACTTACCAGTAGGTATCTTCGTATCAACATGAAGGTAATATTTAAGTAATTAGCAATTTAGCTCTAGAAGGTAAGATAGAAGAAATATGATGAAACACGTGATAAAACTAACGTAATAATACAAGTAACAAGGTATAGACTATAGAGATATGAGAATTCATGTAGAATGAGAGCCTGATCAAGTAAGAATATAACGTGGCCTTTAATGAACGAGAATATACTAGAATGTAATGAGAATGTACTTTTCATAACTATAAAGGCTATGCACTAGAAAGTCATGTAACAAAAATGTACTAGCAGGCATGTAATTTCATAAGATAGCCTCGTGGATTTCACCCGTTTATAAAAAAAGTACTCCCGACGTAATGTGATGTCAGTGTTCATCATACCCCATGGTTTACAGTATGTTTCCGGTCATCCGTCGAGGGGGTTAGTGTCGAGCCCTTGGACACCGTCCGTGCTCGCCTTTGCATCTTCAAGTTATAAATCAAGTTACTTCCACGAGTAATATAAATGTAGGCCAATAATGTAAAGTTCACACAATAAGTTCATGGTAGCAAATACCAAGGTGAGAATGCACCAAATAAGAACATGTGAGTTCAAGGTTGAATTAAAGACAAGCTCATGCTATGGAAGGAATCCGGCAGCATAACAATACATTCATTAATTTTCATAATTCATTAATAACTTATTAAATAAGGTTTGGGTTCGAGATAATCAAAAGACCACCTAGGAACAGAGTAGACTTAACCCCTTAGGTCAAACCATAGGTTAGACATGAACTGGGAGAACGCGGTCAAGTGAAGACCGTTTCTTGAAGATAGCGGTCATGCAAGGACCGCTTTTAAGTAGAGTTGACGCTAGAGAGAAAAATGGGGTCGATGCAGTAGCACTCGTAGGAGAACGTGGTCACGGACGGACCGTTACTAGAAGGACGTGGTCGCCTGAGAATCGCGACTTAGTCCAGAATGCCAAAAATGCCGAAAAACTCAAGTGCTTTCTAGACCAGTGGGTTTTTAAGGTACAACCAGCTCGTCGTCCTAGTGGGAATCCCAGACTCGTGGAGACTTATGGAGGCCTTGAAACATGATCACCTAGTCTGGTGGAAGGAATATCCAATGGAGAGGATCACAAGTCCAAGAGAGTGTGCCTATCATGTGCATATGTAACTAGTAGCAACGTACTGGAATACGCGCTATATGTGACTTATAAAATAGAAATAAGGTGAGAAAGGGACGTGACAAAACATAGATCCAAGTGCAATCAATTTATGGAAATTCCTTTAAGTACAAGACTATAGTGTTTTGGCATGAAATTAGCATAAGATTTAAAATAGTTACTAACACATGTAAGGCATGAAATCTACCATGTTTGATGCACAATATAACCAATATCATGAATATAAGGACATAACTAGGAATAGGACCTAATTACTTAAGCTTATCGTATGTTTATAAAGGTTGATCTACATTCTATTTAGAGTTAACAGGAAGCATAAAATAGAAAGATGAACATTGTCTATCAAGAACTGCTTCTTGGTAATAGCGGTTGGTCTAGAACTGTCGCTTGATAGTAGCTGTTCCTGAGGAACCGTCTTCTGCCTGCAACAGGTAGAAGATCAATAATGCGTGCAAGGCCTATTCTAACGTAAATAATGCATGAAAACTATGAAGGATCAAAGGATAACATATGGGAACATGTTTAGAACGTCAAAGGTGCATGAGAAGGCATGAATCATGCTAAAAATCATCTTTTAGTTACAAGGTGCAGGGCTAACAAGCAGAGAAAAACATGCAAGCGTAGTCATGGAAAAACCTCAAATACTCAACGTAGAAAGCATGAAATTGCACAAGGTCAGAGGGCTTTTATTCCTAGCTTAACGTTTAATCCATTCATGAGATAACCTACCTTCAATTTGATCCCTAGACTTCAAATTTCTGACTGGAAAATGGTGCTGGTTCCTGCGTGTCCTATGTGGAAACAACAACTTCTCACCCTTCTATCTCCTTAACCTCTTGACCTAAATTCATGAGATTTGGAAGGTGATTAGAAGATATAAAGGGGAGCAAATAATTCTAAAGGATCAACCTGAAATTACCTCGGTTATGGTTCCTAAAATTTGAGTCTTTACTAGACGGATACGCCTGTTCCTGTGTGTTCTGTAGAGAAACAGCAACTTCAGGACACTCTAACTCTCTGATTGCTTGACCACCTGTCATGAAATTTGGAGAGCAGTTAGACAATACTAAAGAGAATAAAATCTTCTAAAGACTTAACCTGAGATGATGACGTCTTACCTTCAAACCACGCGAGCCAAAACAAGGGTTCGCGCACGTCGAATCTGGGCTCTATTTATAGAGTTTGCCTAGGGTTTGATGGATTTGATCGATTAAGGAGTCCCTATTGGGGGTAAAATAAATCCCCAAGAGTCCTAAACTAGGTTGTCATGCCAGATAGCATCGAATTATTGTACCCCTGTGGTTTTGATGATGTCAAACACTATGACTCATCTGTGGATGATATTATATGTGCGTGCATGATATTGTTGGAACCCTAGTTTTAATGATGACAATCAATGAGTCATGTGAAGACTGGATTGCATAAATTTGTTTGCATTTGATCATTTCATATAAAATGTATGTCTGTGCACAGTTGAATCATTCAGCATACAAGGTCTGTGTACCTTGCGTTTGTTGCATACAGTCCATGCATAGGTTGAAGAAGTCAGTGCATAGTCAGGTCTCTGCATACCACGTTATTTGGTAGACAACGACTGCATTCATTTTAGTTGTTTGCATATTCAGGGTCGGTGCAATGCATTCATAGGCGATGCATGTGTTCCTGTCTGTTATACATAGTCGGTGCATGTTCTACGTCCTTCATATGAAAGTCCGTGCATATCATGCATTGCATATAGCCGAGGTCTGTGCAAGTCTTCGCACACGCTAACTGAAGTCCGTGCATATCCAGCATTGCATAGAGTCAAGGTCTGTGTAGGTCCTCGCATGTGCATAACCGAGGTCTGTGTAAGTCTTCACACACGCTAACTGAAGTCCGTGCATATCTAGCATTGCATAGAGTCAAGGTCTGTGCAGGTCCTCGCATGTGCATAACTGAGTCTGTGCATGACTCTCTTACAACATAACAAAGTCGGTGCATGTTCTAATTCATGCATACTTGAGTCCGTGCACGCTTGCTCTCATGCTATCTAAGTCTGTGCAATTCCTATGATTGTCTAACTATCTTATGCTGACTGAATGACTAACACTTTGACAGGACACTTATTCGTAGAGACTAAGGAAGGGACGTGATCCAAGGCTGAAGACTGAGCTATGCTCATGACACGTGGAGGGTAGTTACGCTCAGATGCTGCCACGTGGCCTTGGTCCTCAGATCTGGACGAAAATCTTGGGCGGGAAATGTGGTCTCCACACGCCCTCTTTCTGCTGCTCATATAAAAATGAGAATCTGCTCGTGAAAGATGAAGTAGTAGATGATGAAAAAGAAAAACTAGAAGAAGAAAAAGTGAGAGAAAAAGAAAAAAGAAAAAGAAGGATCAGAGACATAAATAGAAACATAGAGAAAAAGAAGAGATAAAGAGGGAGTAAGATCGAGAGAAGAGACTAGAGTTTCTGAAGATTTGTCCAACTGGTCCTTGGATCAAATCCAACCTAGTTTGCTTCTGTGTGAGCTTCATTCTATCGGGTTTCTGTTCCAGCATTCCGTTGCTATTTTTTTCCCTTTTTTTTTCTTAAACTCTTATTCAAGCTGTGTGTCAGCGTTGCAGAGGATGATTCCTCTGGATAGCAAGCTGTGAAGCTCAGCAGTTGTAGGGATTCGTCCCCAAAGCTATGGATCAGCGGCAAGCTATTTGTCAGCGGATGGCATAAGTTGTAAGGCCCAGCGCAAGCTGTTTGTCAGCGGGTGGCATAAACTGTAAGGCCCAGCACAAGCTGTTAGTCAGCGGATTGTAGGCAAGTTGTGAGGCCCGGCTGATTAAGCTGTGTATCAGCGGAAGCCATACTCTGGTTGGAGTGTGGGGTGGATGTAGGTCAGCTGACCGAACCACCTAAAATATTTTGTGCAGTGTGGTTGAATGCTTTTTCGTGTGAGATTGATTGTTCCTAATCATCTAGATAGCTTCCGTTTGTATGTCTCCTAACAATAGATTAGGCGTGCATGTCTGGTGTTTGAGAAATTGTCCACTGAATAAGCCATCATAGTTCTATACATCTTTAAACTAGGCAAAATGTTTTAAGAAGATCCATTCACCCCCCCTCTGGATCTATGTTTATCTCTATATCTGCACCCAACAATTGGTATTATAGTGGGTGTCTGCACAGAGGGTCTAACGACCTGTAGATCCGTTCCTACACATAGTTTTGGTGCGATCTGGTTTGATCTATTTTGCATTGCGATTTCTGATTTAATCTGAGCTTGATACTCATGGCTGATCTTCTGAGATTTTAGGGATTGTGCTTTTACAGTTAGCTTGATAGATTCAGAAAATATGTAATGCATTTTAATCCAAATATGTGGATAATTATTGCACACAGTCCGTACGAAGTTCTAGAGGATAAATCCCAATGGAAAACTTCAGGTCGACTGAAATCCTCTGAAAATCAAAAGGCCCTGGAATTAACCAGTATGGCAATAAACTCTGACAAATTCCCTCGTATCTTTGAATGATGCAGTGCCTCTGAAATCATCAATATGATTGCAGCTAGCAGATGTGAAGAAGAAGTGAAGTGCTTCATGGTCACAGATGAAATCAATGACCAAATGGAAGATGCTTCGTCACAGGTAAATTCTGAAACTGCTAATTTCAGTTTTGATGATCTGATTGTCTTGAATGCACATCTGGTTGATAAATATGATAGAGTCAAGTCTAAAAAGAAAAAGCTCAGAAAAGAAATGATTTCTAAAGTTACTCGCTTGAAAGTTGAAAATGAAAATTTGAAATCAGACATAAAAAGGGAGAGATCTGAAATAAACAGATTGAAATTTGAAAATGAAAGTCTTAAGAATGAAGCTCTTAAAGATGAAAATTCATGTAATGAGTGTGCCTTCTTAAGGGAATTGATTAAAGACCTTGATTCTGATGATAATATGCAGAAGAATTTAATCAGATCCTTGAAAGAAGAAAATGAATCATTGATTGAATAGAAAAAGGAGACTGATGAATATCAAGATAAATTGATTGAAGAGAATAGCTATTTGAAGGAACAGAACAAAAAGTTGATAGTTCTTAACACCGTCTTATCTGAAAGATGGCTGACTTTTGAAAAAGGAAAATATGTTCTGGAGGAAAAGGAATCAAATAATGAAATAAAACTTCAACAAGAAAATGAATCTTTGAAAAATCTCAATGACTGTCTGCATCAACAAGTTATCTCATGTGAAAATGATGTTGTCACTTTGCAAGCTGAAATTGAAGATCTAAAAAATTCTCTTTCAAAGTTTGTTAAGGGAAAAGATAACTTGAATAAATTGCTTGGGTCAAATGTGAATTTTCAGAAAGAAGGCTTGGGTTTTAATCCTGTTAATAAGAAGATTGATATGAAAAGGAACTCCACTATCTTTGTAAAAAGTTCTGAACAAGAAAAGCCATCCAGCTCATCTGTCTTCCAATTCACTGCCCAGAAAATAGAAAATCCATCTAAAAATCTAAAAAAGATTCAAAAACAGAAAAAGTAGGTTATTTCAAATAAATCCAAATCTGCTTCTGATTCTTCTATGCAAGTTGTCAATGATTTTCACACACACTCACATGCACATGCAAATAATAAATCTGTCACAACAGTGCATGTTCACAATAAAAGAAATGTTTCATGTCACTACTGTGGTAGGAAAGGACATGTCATGGATGATTGTATAGTTTTGCAAAATGATGAGTTAGATGCATGCAAGCATACCAATACAGTTCAAAACAAATCTATGAAAATGCCTGATAGAGATATCTCCAATGCATGTTTTTATTGTGGCAAAAAGGGTCATTACATGCATAACTGTTATTTAAAAAAATAAGAAGATCAAAATTACAGAAACAGTTATGCAAAGAAGCATGTGAAGAAATCTCAAAATCAGAGAGTCAATTGTTTTAACTATGGAAGATTTGGGCATGTTATATCTGAATGCTGATTTTTAAAAGATAGTAAAATCTATCCTGCTCACATGAACCATTTTGCATCTAGGAGAGTTCAGAATCCTGTATTCATGCATAAAATTCCTATATGCAATAAGTGTGGCAGATTAGGTCACATTGCTTTTAATTGTTCCTGGAATAACTAGAGAGCATCAATGTGTTGTGCTACTCATCATGTTGGACCCAATAATCCTTGGGGTCCAAGACTATTTAGGTAACACTTTGGCTGCAGGTGTGCTCCTGAAGATAAAATAAAAATGGGGCTCAATAAATTCAGGGCACTAAGGTCAGTCAAATTCCACTTTTCAGTTTTGTAAATTTTTGTTTGAATAATAATCTCTGTGGAATGTTGCATGATTGATTGGAACAAATCTGATAATTGATGATATTCTCTTAAGAGTAATACGTATTGAGAATGTAATTCATTCAAATTCCATACGAGACCTTTAGTTAGTCATTCATGTTGATAAGTAGATGTAAACATCTGCATGACCTCTTGGTATATCAAATGGATACAATTGCACATTGCATTACCAAGTCCGTGCACAGTTAGACTAGTTCACATATAACATCAGTGCATGTCTAACTAGAGTGTTATAACGCCTGTGCAAGTATTGTTGCTTCATGCATGCAAGTCGGTGCACTTATTAGCTGCATGCATATAAACTCGGTGCATCCCTTGCCTCGAGCCAGATGAGGTCGGTGCAGTTTTTTTGTGTGTCATGACATAAATTGGTCTATGCATATTTCTATAGAATGCATATATTGTTGATACATATCTGTGTACTTTAAGAAAATCAAATAGTGGTTGTTTGAAATCTCTACACATATTGAGGGGGAGCTATGCTAATCCGAGATCGAATACATATTTTGGTTAGTAATCTCTTGCTGCTTAGACAGTTAGCTTTCTGTGTCTGATGAATTGCAAGGTACTGCTATTGTGATATTGACTTTGGAGTCAGCTTGAATCTGATCTAAGATGAGAGGTCAATTGGTTGTGATTTGGGCCTTTGGATACACTGATTTCCCAGAAGGCCGAATGTTTGCTAGTTTATAGAGATGGGTGGTTATATGATGATGGTCATTCGGGTTGTGTTTTTGGATTTGTGCTATCTAGCCCTTAGTCTTAACGCTGCTCATGAATGGTCTTCACCTACATCAATTTGTTCTTTGTCTCCTTCCCTTATTCACATCTGTCTTCAAAGAAATTCATAGAATGTTCTAGTCAGGGGGAGTAATATCTGAATACTGTCACCTTTACTTATTGTCAATAATTAACTACTAAGATCACCCTGAACTAAGAACAAAATTGTTGATCTTAACTGAGGTGTGATTTTTAGTGTATGAATATTAAATCTTATCTGAAAAGCTCTCACAATTAACCCTGAAAGATACCTGAATGGTCTTAAAATAGTCCAAATTGGAAATTGCTCAGTAGGACATCAAAAATCTGAAAGTCCTTAGTAATAAACCAATCTGATAGAAAATCCAAGGTTTATATGGTCCTTAAGTCAAGTCTAAAGAAAATTCTGACAAAAGACCTGGGAATACGCCATTAAATAAAAAATTGAGTGTGGCAGAGCAATGGCATATTATTTGAGAAATAGATCATCTGTCTCAAAGAAATTCAGAGGTCAAGTCATGATAATGTATGCTATCTCTATTCAAAAAAAATTAATTATGAAACATAAAGGTAAACTGCACTGAGTAACCAGGGACTCTAGTGTTTAATCAACATGTTTCCTTGAGTAAAAAAGGACAGTTATACTGAAATGTTCAATAAAAATCTCTTTTTGTAAAAGATCAATTAAAACATGGTTGACCCTATGGTTCCTTCAGAAAATTTAGACTGGTTTAATGTCAATATAAAATTTTGGGTTTTCAATCAGTAATTGGCTAATAAAAGGGAGCTAGTAAGATTAATGATCTCCTAAACTGGGTTATTTCCTTGATTAAGTTGTCTCATTTCCATTGACTCACATGGATAACTTGTGGAGAATAGCGTTTTAAGATATAATCTCATATGCCGAAAATCGCATTTCTGCGTAGAAAGGCATTTTATTTTAAGTAAGGGGTAGTTTGGGTATTAACTGTTGAATATTGGTAAAGCTGGCAGTGTCTCTTGTATTCACGTAACCCTACTTGTCTTACCCATCATACCCTCTCTTTTGAAGCCTAAGCGACCTCCCGCTCTCGTGTTTTCCTCTCTCGAGTTCAGCTAGCAAGCCCGCCTCTCCAGCCTTCCCTCTTCTCATCTCGTCTATTCCTTCTCTACGTCTCGTCCTTCTCTTCCTATTGCTTCCACCATGTCCTCTCCGTCCGCCATGAGTGAGGGGAAGAAGAAGGTCACGGAAGAGCAGCAACCCTCGTCTCCTCAAGTCTTGGAGACCGATGTGACCAAATGCTATAAGCGAAGATCAAAGGAGTTACATGCAGAAGGAGTAACTTCTGAATCGGTTCAGAAGAAGTCTGTCAAGGGAAGAGAAAGAAAACATAGGTACAGTCGCTAGAAGATCGTGAGTCAGCAAAGGTTGATGTGCCGCTACCAAAAGTAAAGAAGCTGAAGACAGCACAGGGTCGAGGTAAGAGAAAGGTACTCGAAGAAGAAGATATCTCAACTGAAGCATCAAGACATGCATAAATAACACTGGAAGCTGGAAAGATAGTTTTCCCATGGTACGTAGATTTTCATGATCAGAAAATGATTGAGAAATTTCCTGAGTTGCTTGAAATTTTTAAAGTTCAGAAATGGATAAATTTTATGGGTAAGCACAGAGTATACTATCCGAGACTCGTAGCTGAGTTCTATCAGAATCTGAAGTATGATTTGGATCAGGCAAAACTATTTTCTAAAGTCAAGGGGTCTAGGATTGACGTCTCTAAGCATCTCCTACATACAGTATTTAGAATACCAGAAGAAGGAGAAACTGAAAGAAAGTTTGCATATGATCTTCATGATGCATACTCACTCATCACAGATGAGCCTAGGAATCCCCAAGACAAAAATCAGTTAAAATTGGGTCAGTTCAACGCAAACAATTTCTCTCCTCTCAAGAGATTGCTGCATCACATTCTTACTACTATGTCACTCCACAAGTTGGAGGAAGAGGAAGACTGACCAACACTCAGAGATTTGTTTTATATTGTCTGCTGAAGAGAATCAGAGTTTGCTTGCCTGAAACAATTATTTAGATAATGAGAACTTGCAAAGAGTCTAGAAGACATTTGCCATATGCAGCTCATTTAACTGCTATATTTAAGAAGGCAAACATATCTTATAAAATGAGCCTTCAAAAGAAATTCCAAAGTTTAATGTGTACAACATGGATTTTATTAATTGAAACATACTTGAGGCTGAAAGATACTGACTCAGAGAGTTTTTCTGGTGAAATTCAAAGAAAGGATAAATCAGAAAAGCATGCTCCTTTGAAGAAGAAGAGGAAAGTTCAAGTGGAAACAGTGTCAGAACAGCCTCCTCAAATTCCTCAAGAAGAAACTCTTCCTATGTTAGCTAAAAAAGACCAAGAATTTGCTGATAAAACTGTTGAGAAGAATCTCAAGGATCTACAACTAGAACAAGAAATCCATGAATTGGACTTAACTGATGCTCAAATTGTACAACAGCTGGATCAAAATATCAGTGAGCTATTTGATAAATTTGGATTGCAATCTAAGCAGGAACATCAATTTGTTCAGCAATAACAAGAGGAAGATCAACCAAATGAAGCAGAAATACAAGAGGTAGATTCACAAGGTGTAGAAGAGGAAAGAGAAGAAGAAATTGAAGTAGATGAAGAATTACTGTCTGAGATGGTTACACAGATTGTGATAGAAGAGACAGACAAAATTTATGAAGAAATTGCTGATTCAGTTGTCAATGATCAAGAGGGTGAACAACCAAGAGAAGAAGAAGCTCCACAAGAAGCTCCAGAGGCTGTTGAAGAGGATACACAGGAGTATGTCATGGGACCAGCTCTTCAATTTCATTTGTATCCAAGAATGTCTCTTGCTCCTGCTCCCTCATATGGACCTTATCTTGGGGAAATTATTTGTCTTGGTATACCACCCACTTCATCTCTTGAACCACAGCATGAATACTATACTGAGTTTCCAGAGTCTAGTGCATCTACATTTAGTTCACCTGGACCTAGTGTTGAGTCTGATATTGCACAAATGTTGTCAAATTTGACTGAGATAGTGCTAAATCAAAATGAATTGATGAATAAATAGTTTCTGTTCAATACCCTTCAGCTGGACAGAGTAGATGCCCAAATGCAACATTTGGAGAGGATTGTGAAATCCCAATGGGTTGAATTTATGACTGCCAAACAAAGAACTGATGTAGCCGTCCAAGAGATCTTTGAATCTCTTATGGGAATCAGTAATAGAATTGGTGACATGGTGAGCAAAATACAAGATACTCAACTCTCAACTTTCACCAGGCTTGCTCAAATTCTGAGCCACACTTTTGATCTGAAGATTGAATTTGAGTTGATAAAAAGTACATTGAATAATATTGCAGCCAGTCAGCCTGAAGTCATCAACAAGTTTCAAGAAGTTCAGTCTTAACTGGAGACCCTCTCAAAGAGTATTAAACAAAATCTCACAAAGTAAGATTCTACCACCTCCCTAGTGGACAGACTTGGAAATACAGTACATCGAAAGCTAGATGAGCTGTTAGACTCCATGAGAAATCTTCACACCTCAGTGCTGAACAGATCTTCAACCCCTGGTTCCAGCTCTGCACATCATCCTAGAGACAGGGGGAGTTACAGAGGTCAATGATTCACAAGAATTCCCCGTATTTTTTTTTGATAATGACAAAGGGGGAGAATATATTGTGAAAATATATTGTTGTGGAAGGTGAACATGTATGAAAGCTTACAGTTTACTGATGGATAGTTTTGTTTCTCAGGTTTCTGATGTAAAAAATGCTGAATGAGATAGTTCACTTAGACACTAGTCTGTATTCTCTTACTGTACACAGAAATGTAACTTCTACATAGTGCATATTTATGTTGGATGCATGTTTTATGTTGAATGTTATCTTTGCCATGCATGTCAACAAATAAAGTCTCTGTTAGTTTCAATCATACATGAATTGTAGTTGTCATCATCAAAAAGGGAGAGATTGTTGGAACCCTAGTTTTAATGATGACAATCAATGAGTCATGTGAAGACTGGATTGCATAAATTTGTTTGCATTTGATCATTTCATATAAAATGTGTCTGTGTACAGTTGAGTCATTCAGCATACAAGGTCTGTGTACCTTGCGTTTGTTGCATACAGTCCATGCATAGGTTGAAGAAGTTAGTGCATAGTCAGGTCTGTGCATACCATGTTATTTGGCAGATAACGACTGCATTCGTTTTAGTTGTTTGCATATTCAGGGTCGGTGCAATGCATTCATAGTCGATGCATGTGTTCCTATCTGTTATACATAGTCGGTGCATGTTCTACGTCCTTCATATGAAAGTCCGTGCATATCCTGCATTGCATATAGCCGAGGTTTGTGCAAGTCTTTGCACACGCTAACTGAAGTCCGTGCATATCCAGCATTGCATAGAGTCAAGGTCTGTGCAGGTCCTCGCATGTGCATAACCGAGGTCTATGCAAGTCTTCGCACACGCTAACTGAAGTCCGTGCATATCCAGCATTGCATTGAGTCAAGGTCTGTGCAGGTCCTCGCATGTGAATAACTGAGTCTGTGCATGACTCTCTTATAGCATAACAAAGTCGGTGCATGTTCTAATTCATGCATACTTGAGTCCGTGCACGCTTGCTCTCATGCTATCTAAAGTCTGTGTAATTCCTATGATTGTCTAACTATCTTATGCTGACTGAATGTCTAACACTTTGACAGGACACTTATTTGTAGAGACTAAGGAAGGCATGTGATCCAAGGCTGAAGACTGAGCTATGCTCATGACACGTGGAGGGTAGTTACGCTCAGATGCTGCAAGGTGGCCTTGGTCCTCAGATCTGGATGAAAAGCTTGGGCGAGAAATGTGGTCTCCACACGCCCTCTTTCTGCTGCTCATATAAAAATGAGAATCTGCTCGTGAAAGAGGAAGTACTAGATGATGAAAAAGAAAAAATAGAAGAAGAAAAAGTGAGAGAAAAAGATAAAAGAAGGATCAGAGACAGAAATAGTAACATAGAGAAAAAGAAGAGATGAAGAGGGAGTAAGATCGAGAGAAGAGACTAGAGTTCCTGAAGATTTGTCCAACTGGTCCTTGGATCAAATCCAACCCAGTTTGCTTCTATGTGAGCTTCATTCTATCGGGTTTCAGTTCCAACTTTCGGTTGATATTGTTTTTCCTATTTTTTTTCTTAAACTCTTATTCAAGCTGTGTGTCAATGTTGCAGAGGAGGATTCCTCTGGATAGCAAGCTGTGAAGCTCAGCGGTTGTAGGGATTCATCCCCGAAGCTGTGGATCAGCAGCAAGCAATTTGTCAGCGGATGGTATAAGTTGTAAGGCCCAGCGTAAGCTATTTGTCAGCGGGTGGCATAAGCTGTAAGGCCCAGCGCAAGATGTTAGTTAGCGGATTGTAGGCAAGCTGTGAGGCCAAGTTGATTAAGCTATGTATCAGCAGAAGCCATACTCTGGTTGGAGTGTGGGGTGGATGTAGGTCAGCTGACCGAACCACCTAAAATATCTTGTGTAGTGTGGTTGAATGCTTTTTCGTGTGAGATTGATTGTTCCTAATCGTATAGATAGCTTCCGTTTGTATGTCTCCTAACAGTTGATTAGGCGTGCATGTCTGGTGTTTGAGAAATTATCCACTAAATAAGCCATCATAGTTCTATACATCTTTAAATTGGGCAAAATGTTTTAAGAAGATCCATTCACCCCCTCTGGATCAACGTTTATCTCTATATCCGCACCCAATAGATATCATAAGTGCTTGGATCACATGACTTCTGTGCTTGATTGAAATGTTCTCTATTGCACACTTGCTGCATGCATCATGATTTTGATGAGTATTTCATATATGTCATAGCTCTGTTTGCTCATAGGGTCGTGCATGCATTGTCTTATGTATATTGAGTCGGTGCATGTTACTGTTGCCCGACATCTAAGGGTCGGTGCATGCTCTTCTTCTGCATACAATTTCTGAGCACTTCATTACTAAGGTCAGTGCATTCATTGTTTAACTCTGTGCATATACATACAAGTCACGTATAGAGGTCTGTGCATATCACTGTAGTGCACATGTTCAAGTCAGTGCTCTTTACTGTTGAGGTCGGTGCACTTCATGTTTTAGTCATTCCATCAAGTCAGTGCATATGTTTACATGGTTGCATATAAGGTCGGTGCAAGTTGGACGTTGCATTGCTTCACTCGTTGCATACTAAGTCGTTGCATACTTTTGCAAGCGCACACACAAGGTCAGTGCAGTTCTCTTCTTGGTATGCATAAGTTGCTTCAGAGCACATCCAAGTCCTTGTACACATTAAGTCGGTGCAACTTTTGTTGCAACTATTGTTGAAGTCTATGCAATTTACTATTTACTTGTATAAGGACAGTGCATTGCTTGTCTTGCATATTCCACCTCGGTGCAGTTCCTGTTTATGTTCACATCAGGTCGGTGCAACTCTCGTGGCTCCATGTCTAGGGTCGGTGCATTGTTTGCATTATGCACACACGTAGTCTGTGCATCTTTCTTCCTAATATCCATAATAGGTCTGTGCATTTCACTATTGAGGTCAGTGCAATATTTATACCTGGCTTGTATTGGTCTGTGCATGTTTCACCTTTTGCATAGCCAACTCCGTGCCATTCACTGTAGCACAACAATGAAGGTCAGTGCATGTTTTAGAGTCGGTGCACATTTTGCTTAAACATAGAGGAAGTCGGTGCTAGTTCTTGTAACACGCACAAGTAAGGTCAGTGCTAGTTTTTCTTCTATGCACAAGTCCGTGCACATGAGCAATCCAGGGTTGGTGCAAGTTTTTCCTTCGTGCCACATGGAGTCTGTGCACATTTCATTTTCGGCTTCAAGGTCTGTGCACATCACTATAGCAGTCAGTGTGCCTTGTGCTATACAAGGTTCGTGCACATCAAAGACCATGTCGGTGCACGTTGGCAAGTCTGTGCACTCCATTGTTTAGAGTTTGTGCATGTTTAGTTCTATACATACCAGGAGTGTGCACGTTTTTCCCCAATACACATGTAAGGTCTGTGCAACTCATCTTATAGGTCTGAGCATGATTGCATTTCACGTTATGAGG
The DNA here is from genome assembly GCA_022559845.1 of Amorphophallus konjac. Lineage (NCBI taxonomy): Eukaryota > Viridiplantae > Streptophyta > Magnoliopsida > Alismatales > Araceae > Amorphophallus > Amorphophallus konjac. The sequence goes on along the minus strand of CM040122.1, from coordinate 111,529,773 downwards.
TCTGTGCATGTTATTTTCATGTCTGAGCATGCTAGCCATAAATTGTTATAGAATCTAACCATGTTTGGCTTGTGGACAGTCTAAGTCCATGTACATTTGTTCTAATTCTCTATCAAGTCTATGCACTTCTCATACTTGTCCAACTGTCTTGTGAACTACGAATGCTGACTTAGTGTTTGACATTTTGACAGGAACTTAAGTATGCATAGGGTCAAGTTACGAGGATTGAGACTCAACTTAAATAGACACATGACTCAAGGCAGCAACAGGCACATGATCCAAGCAGGAGTAGCGTCTAGAGAGTCTGCGATGTGGACTCCAGCTATTCTTCAACGAAACACTTTTCTGGAAAAGGCATTGGCGGGAGTACTCCCCTCACACGCCTCTTGGGTGAATAGTGTAGGGATCACAAGATCAAAGTCTGAATGAGAAACTTGAATTTGAGCAAAGAGAGGAGAAATTGATTGAAAAACTAGACTTGATATCCAGTAGTGAAAAATATGATGAAGAAATCGAGGAGCTGGTAAAAAAACAAAGATCTGAAAGAACAAAACAAGAAACTCATGGTCCTAAATGTTGTTATTTCAGAGAGGCTTCTGGCTATCGAGAAAGAAAGATCTGCTAATAAGGAAATTCAATCTGATAAGGTTGAGGAGAAAATTATTGAATTGAAAGTTGATATTGAAAAATTGAAACTGTTAAACAATGCTATGTCTGAAAGGCTTCTCACATTAGAAAAAGGGAAAATTATATGTACAAACGAATCTGAAAAAGTTGATGAGCTTAGAAAGAAGATCTAAGAATACAAAATTGCTAACAAAGTAATGAATGAAGTTGTTAATTGTAGTGATCAAGAGATTGCAAGTTATGAAATACACATTGCATCTCTTGAAAATAAAATTCAGGATTTGAATAGTGCTTTGTCTAAAATTGTTAGTGGACGGGATAACTTGAACAAACTATTGGGAACAAAGGTTAATTTTAGGAAGGAAGGGCTGTGCTACAAAACTGCTAATAAGAAAGCCTTTGAAAATAAACTGATGATTTCATTTGTAAAAGCTTTACATATAGCCACCAAATCTCAAGTTGAACAGCCCACAACTCAGGGAAATCAAAAATAAAACAAAATTCAAAAAACCAAAATTCAGAAACAAGCTAAAAAAGTGAAAAAGAATGTTCAAGTGCAGAATAGGGAAAGAAACATTCATGTTGGTGATGTGCATAACCCAAACACACACATTCATGCATACAAAAAGAAAATGTCATGTCATTATTGTCATAAATTTGGTCATTTGATGCATGAGTGTAAATTGATGGAAAAGGATGATCTGAGAGCCAGTATAATACATGCTAGGAAATTTTATGATAAAAATCCTTCATTTCAGAAAAAGAAAATTGAATATTTTCACTGTGGTAAATTAGGACACACGATTGTACAATGCTGGTTTGCAAGTGACAAGAAAAAATCGCATTCATGTCATGCTAAATTTCATGTAAACTTTCATGCTGTTAACAAGGACAAGTTTGTTTCAATAAACCAGCATATGACATGCTTTAACTGTGGCAAATTGGGTCATAAGGCATTTGAATGTTGGCTGAATGCTAGTAGAAGAAATTCTAATTCATGTTCTCACTGTGGCAAGATGGGCCACATTGGTGCCCTATGTTGGCATGCCCAGGGAAGAAATTTCAACTCCAAATTTGCTAAATTCCCTGCAAACAAAATTATTTCTGGTAAGAATAAACTTGGGTTTAAAGGGAAAACTTTTGTATGCTCTGAATGTGGGAAACCTGGCCACCGAGCCACTGAGTGCTGGATGGCAGGTTATGGAAAACAGTATTTTCATGTAAAAAATAGGAACTTTAATGTTCATGCACATAGATCTCATGCTTATGTTGATGTGCATAATAAGATAAAAAAATTTATTGTTTCATGTAGATATTGTGAAAATTTTGGACACTCTATGGATGATTGTTATCTGATGGAGTTTGATGATCATCTAGCTAAGAAACTGTTTAGAACACCTTTTGGGAGTAATACAGGACCCAAGGCTGCTTGGGTTCTTGCGGGATCAAGATAACCCAACTGTTGCAGGTGTGCCTTGGAGAGGAATAAAGGGGTTAAATAAACCAAGGCACCCAAGTTTGGTAAAACCCTATCCTTGCACTTGACAGGTTCGATCTTCTAACTTTAGAAAATCTCTTTCAATCAGTTACATTTCATACATACATGCTCATATCTGAATTTGACTCATCTTTCATAGGTTATTAAATGCATTTTATGAATTCATTTGTGTATTCTCAAACTGAAATTCTTTGAAAATCTGAAATGCACATGAAGTCTATGGTAGTCTATCTCCGGCTGCATTGCATATCTGTTCCATGAGCATGAATCATAAAACCATGTGTTCAGCCTTGACTGCATATAATGCGTTTAGTTAGGGGGAGTTTGGCTGCCCCTGCATAATGTTCATGACATTCATGTTCAGGAAATGACTTTAGGAGAGTCATTGCATATGCATACATGTATTGAATTGCATTGCATATAATTAATTTTCAAAAATTCCAAAAAGAAGAGAATCACTGCATATAGACAGGGGGAGCCTTCGAGTTTAATTAATCTTGTCTGAATTCTATGTCTGCTACTCCTTAAATTGCTGAAGGAGAGCTTTACTTGAATACTTCCTTGTCACACTTGTCAAGTTGATCTGTCTGAACTCTAGACTCAGCTATTGGTTTCTGAACTGGATTACTCGAGTGCGTACTTCCTGCTACATCCTTGTAAACTCACTGCCTCCTAAAATCTAGTTGATGCATAAGCATGTGCTCCAATTCTTTCACTTCATATGCATGCTTGTTCTTGTCCTCTACTGCCCTCTAAATGAAATTTCTTGTTGCTTCTACTGATTGGATGCTACTAAATGTGTTGATCTATCTGAACTTAGAAAGATTTCAATTTGTGTACCCTAATCATAAATCTAACATCTTCCAAAAAGAAGAATCTTCTATTATACTGGTTTAAGAATGTCTGATGAATCAAATTGATTTAAGTCTAATGTATTTATTAAGTTTGGATATGAAAGACTTAAAAATATCTGAATCATCATTTTAATAAATCTTAACCAATTGTCTCATGTAATTTCATGCAAAATCTTCTGAAATCTGAAACTTTAAAAACATGGCTTCCTTTGGATAAAATACATGTATTAAGTATTGTTCTTAAACATTTCAACATACTGAGCATTGTTTGAAAAATCTAAAAATATTTGAAAGAAAAACTAAAGTCAGAGCAATGACTTTGGTCACAGAGAAATTGGGTTCCCTATCAAAGAAATAGAGTAAACCCATGTCATGAAGTGCCATAGTTACCTTTGCTATAAAAATGATTGAAAATCTGACAGAGCAATGCCATGGTTGTGTTGAGTAACTAGAGGATTCTGGCCTCTAATCAAGGTGTCTCCTCACGTAAAAAGACACTTCAATTGCTAACTCTGTTCTCATGAATGAGAAGCAATGTAGTTATTACACTGAGTAACTGGGTCACTTCACCTAAGACGTGTTGTGCCTCATGTAAAAAGGTGTTGATCAACTAAGATTGCTCAGGAAAAATAAAGTGCTGATCAAAAGAAAATTCTGGAAACTTAGTGAAATCAAAGACAAGTTCAGGTACACTCATATTTGTTTAATCTGAATACTATCTTGTGTAACTCTTAAAGGAGTCATTGAATTTGAATGAGTAAGATAGAAGGAGGTTAAACAAGACTATCATATGTGCAATTGGTTCATCTTTATTAAAACTTGATTTCAGATATGAGTATTGAATTTCAATGACAAACTCGGTATACATCTTGCTTAAACCATGCTGGTCAGTTTAGACTCACTCATAATCTCTTATAATAGAAGAGTCTCAAATCCTTTCATTAAGATTTATGAAATTAGTATCATATTGAAAATCCTTCTGCTTTATCTATTCATTAGCAATCTAGTTATTTCCGTGCTCAACTCTTTGCTCACTGTCCTTGATCATTCCATGCTCAGTTTCTTTTTTTTTTTCAGCAAAGACCAACCAACAGAATCACACTCTGGTCGAACGCACCCATCCCCAGAGGGGAAGAGTGTACTCGCTCCCCCAGATTGATCTTGTGGTCCTAGTTTTATTAATAGAATGAAAGAATATAAGAGCAACGGGGCATACCCCTGGAAAGACGGTCAAGGAAAAAAACAAGAGCCCATGTTTAGTTACAAAAATGACCCCCTATAGGAAACTGACAAATAAGAAGACAAAATCAAGGAGGAAAACCCACTTGACTATTTACAGTTGCGCAAAGTGGGTAAACCTGCTTTATCCAATCTAAGCGCCCCCCTTGCCAAAATTGGAAGGTCACTAGCATGAGTAAAAACTGAATTTCTCAAGAAGTCACTAGCGTGCGAGGCTAAAGCATCCGCTACTTGATTTCCTTCCCTATACACATGTTGCACTGTACAACCACAGTCACTAAGGAGATCCAAAGTTTTCCTCCACCAAGGCAGCACCATCCAATTGGGCACCACTCCCTTTTGTAAAGCATCAACAAGCAGTGCACAATCTGAAAACACAGCAGCAATCTTTAAACCTCCCAATATTGCTATGGAAAGACCATCATGGAGAGCTCTAGCTTCCGCAAAGAAACTGCTTCCAAAACCATAGTAAAAAGAAAACCCAATCAGCAGATTGCCCTTGGCATTTCGAATGCATCCTCCTCCCCCACATAGACCCAGATTTCCTTTAGAGGCCCCATCAACATGTAAAGTTAGCCAATCGCAGCCAAGCTACAGGTCACCAGAATTGGCTGTTTAGCCTCCACCCGAGGAAAGAGCTGAAAGCTAGCTAACCTGCTAGCATGGGCAGCAGACAGAGGAGTATGGAAGCACTTCGTTTCCAGAACATGAGATATGAAAGAAATGATGCTTCTCTTAATCATACTTAGGGAGGGAGAAGCGTTATCAAATCTGATAGAGCACCGGTGCTTCCATATTCCCCACACCAACAGAATTACTGCATGAAGACCAATAAAACTGAAAGCTGATTTCATATTGGTAGCTGTTAAAAAATTCCAGCATCTAATTGTGATTTGGTCACTTAGAAAGACCCTTTCACTTATCAATGGAGATATCCAAACCCACAGCTCAGCTACAAGCTCACCTGAGATGAACAAGTGATTCAAGTCCTCTTGAGCAGGGGCTTGGCAGCAGTTGCACTTGGAAGCAAAGGAAATACCACAATCAGCCACCCTACTATCCACAGGCACAGCTCTATGAAGTAACCTCCAGACAAAGGAAGCTGCCCTGGGATGAATTGAAGAATGCCACAGATTGAACCAGGGCTACCTGAAGTTACCACCAGTACGGAGAAGATTATATGCTGACTTGACGGAGAAGACCCCCCTGGCAGCGCCTGTCCATACCCAGACATCTGCAGAACTACTAAGTTGGGCTCTGTATAGTTGAAAATCAGGACAAAGCTGCAACCAACCTTCATAGTGAGAGTCTGTTAAGACATGTCTTACTGAAGCATAAGGGATAGCTTGCTGACTGGTGATCTCGGAGGCCGATGCCAAATGGAGGAAAGACCCATTGCCTGTCCAGTTATCCCTAAAAAAATCAATATTAGCCCCATCCCCTAAGAACCACCGGGAGTGATTGATAATGAGGTTCTTCACTTTATGAAAAACCATTAAAGGCAACTCGGCAGGAAAAGGCTTCTTACACTCAGAGAAATGGGACTTGATATATCTGTGCCTGGCATACTTAGACCATAAAGAGGACCCATGAAGAACATTCCATATTGCTTTAGCAGCCAGAGCAACCTGAACCCAATACAAATCTCTAATTCCAAGGTCCCCTTCAGCTGAAGGTTTTTGAATTGCCTTCCAAGCCACCCAATGCCGCTTTCTTTCACCTTCAGCACCTTGCCAAAAACAATTGGCACAAAGTCTGTCTATTGCATTTATTACAGTTCTCAGAATAAAGTAGGCAGAGGCCAAATAGATTGGCATACTTCGAAGCACTGCATTGATTAACACGAGTCTCCCTGCCTGAGATAGAAACTTCGACTGCCAACCGGCAAGCCTCAATTGAGTTTTATCAATTAGATACTTGAAGTCTGTGCATTTGTATCGCCCACTTTTAATAGGAATACCTATGTATCGGAATTCATCTGCCATAACCTTATACCCAGTCAAGGCTTGAATAGTTTGCCTGAGTGAGGGGGGAGCTTTTGAGGAGACAGTGAAACTACTTTTACCAACATTAACTAACTGTCCAGAACAGGACTGATACTTCTCTATGAAATTCAGGAATGAAGAAATATTCTGCTTGCTTGCATTGATAAAAACTAGGGTATCATCTGCATATAGAAGGTGAGAAACCTGAATAGAGTGCCTTGGGCCACTGAAACCCCTCAGCTGCCCTGAGTGGAACATATTTGAGAGACCTCTGCTGAGCACTTTAGAAGCAATTATAAATAGGAAAGGGGTAAGAGGATTCCCTTGCCTAATCCCTCTGCTAGATTAAAACAACCCAGTCAAGAAACCATTGAGGTTAACAGTAAACCAGCAGTTTGAAATTCAAAAAGTCATTGTGCTCACTGATCTTGATACTTCTTGAGTACGACCTGAAACTATCTATGATTACTGGTCATTATCTTGTCTGTCTCTTGACATTCCCCTATCCCCATTTCCATAAATCATACATCTTCAGGGGGAGTAGGGTTCCATGATTCTCTTTGTCTATCAGTTTCAGCTTATCTGGAAGTAAAAAGGGGGGGAATATTTTGTGACTCAACCATATCATGCCTGTCTTTGTATTCCTCTCTACTGACTCTCCCAACCTATTATTTTTTTTCATGAAGTCAAAGGAGGAGAATAGTTGGATATAAGTCAGCATGATATTTTATGACTCATAGTGTTGCCATCATCAAAAAGGGGGAGATTGTTGTACCCCTGTGATTTTGATGATGTCAAACACTATGACTCATCTGTGGATGATATTATATGTGCGTGCATGATATCATAAGTGTTTGGATCATATGACTTCTGTGCTTGATTGAAATGTTCTATATTGCACACTTGCTGCATGCATCATGATTTTGATGAGTATTTCATATATGTCATAGCTCTATTTGCTCATTGATGGGAATCGACGCCGAGCATGTACTTTTTCTTTTACATTTATGTCCTTTTAGTTTGTGTTTATATCCTTGGGAAAGTATGTACGCAAATGTAAGGCTTTATAAGTCAAGGAGTCATTCCCATGGATTGTGTGGGTTTTTATGCAATTATACAGTAGGACCAGCAAGGGGGCCCTCAGCCCTTTCCCATTGGTCCATGTCACCTATGTGGGGCTGGTCAACCATCCTAGGTGGCCATCTAGAAGGGTTGAATGTCAAATACCACATGGGTAGACAAAGGGAGTAAAAAGTCTAAGGTAGGCTACCTACCATGTCAAGCTTGTCTCCCACTTGGGTTATTTTATTTTTTTTGTGTGTGTTGGTCACATTTAATCTAGGCCATTCATTCCCCATCCCTAGATCTAATGGTGGAGATTGGATTAGATTGGAGGCATATAAATACTTGTATTTTCCATTTGAATATTAATAAAAGTGAAAAAATCATTGTGCAAGAACCCCTCTCTTGGAGAATTTCGACCTCTCCTCTCTCTCCCCCTGGTTTCTTCATCCCCAACCCCCATTCTAGAGTGATATATCGTTCCCCCCACCTCCGGTGATCATCGGTGCCGCCGCCGCCGCCGTTCGTGCCGCCATCACGCCGCCACGGAGCCGCCTTCGGTGTTCTATCCATCCTGGATAGAGGCTTCTTGTCTGAATATCTGCTCTCCACCACGTGATGATCTCAAGCTGAAATTTTTATGGTGTGCTCTTCCCTTGTATCCCAAGCTCCACCTAATTTTTCACACCCAAATTCCATCGTTTAATATTTTCCCATTTTCGTGCATCTTTCATTCCTAGTTCTATTTTGTCTCTATCTACTGTGACAGCAGCCCTGTGTTTCCCACCTCCGACCATCTTTTTGATTTGTCCAAACCCTCCCAGTTTTACTGGGAGTTCTGTCCATCACCCCCTACATCCACAAATTTTCGTAATTTTTTATCAGCCTTCTATCTATTTTTAGAAATTCATGTTCTTCCTCAGCTACAGTGTTGTCAGTCAGATCCCAGATCTGACCACCCTCCACTTCCAAAATCAGAACAAATCACCACCACCTTCAAATCCAGATCCAAAAATAGTCCTGGTTTTGAAACTTGATTTCCCACAACTTTTCAGAAGAACACAACCCCAGATTCGGACGTCTACCTCGCGGTCAAAAGCAATCCACAGGAAAGTTCTCTGCTGACCTGAGATTTCAGGAACTGTACAACAGCGACCTTCAAAATTCGCCAATCAGAAGTACAGGCTTGATTATTTTTCTGTAATCACCCTAGGTTGAAGCCTTCGAAGCATCTTTCCAACGGCACCAGTTTCGTCGCATTCCGACGTCAGGGCTGATCGCAGCGTCCGTTCTCGCCGGAGCGCGCGCCGAAAAATAGAACCGGCAGGTCCGTGGCCGGTTATTCCGACCGGTGCCGATCGGAGCCGCCCGGCCTCCGGCCGGCGAACCAGCGTGCCGCCAGCCCGGGGAATGCTTCCCTAAGTGTCCCCACTACAGCGGTGTCACCGGGTCCCACTCGACCCCTCCGGACAGCACGTGGGTCCCACCATCACTAGTTCGGGTGCTACCGATGAGACGCGAGAAGCCGCCTGTCAACCTGAATTCGGTCCTCCCGGGCCCGTTTGTGTAGCCCTTTACCTCCCTGCGTGGAGTGGGCAGTAATTCATTTGCTGTAATATGGTGTATTAATTGTCCCGGGAGTACGAGTTTCGGCCGGGTCCGTCGTCCCCACGCCGAGCGCGTGGAGGTATCGTTTTCGCTCCCTTCTCGGCATTTTGCTTACTTCATATATATTTGTTTATGCCGCTGCTAGAGAGCATGTGTAGGGATATCTAGCTCGCTTTATCTATTCATTACCGCTGCTGCGAGAGAGTGCGAGACCGTCCCGTGACCCGATCCGGGCACAAAAGAGCGCCGATCACCCTAGCTCATTGCCGGTTTCTCAACCGCGCACATCCGACGCTTCCCTCGTTAAGGGGCAGTCACGAGCTTGTCGTGTCCGTGGTCTCGTCCCGCATCAATTTGGTATCAGAGCGAGTTGAGTCTAGGGTGTCAAAAAAAAAAGTGTCATTCATTAGTCATTTACGTCTAAGTCGTGTTTAGGGTCATCATTGTTTTAAAACAACAAAAAAAAAGTGTCTTTTGCAGTGCATCCCAATAAGCCGGTATATCAAAAGGTGTTTTCCGAACGTTAGGCTACGCCTATCGGGAAGGCCGCACACTTGCGCGAGTGATCTTCAGATCGATTAACTCCGCCACGTGCCGAGTTTTGGTTACGACTAGGTTCATCATCTTGTAGTGTGCATTTGCCTTAGTCGGTGTCTCCTACTCCGTGTGTTGCATGCCCACTCGTCGAGGTACTCAATACCCACCCCCACCACCACCTATGGCGGAATCCCGAGTCTATAGTTCCGATGAAGTGGCCACATTGTTCTGAACTCTTGTGGGGAAAATGGATGGGTTGAGTGAGCGCATGGATGAGTTAAGTACTCGAGTGGATAGGATGGAAGGGTTGAGTACTCAGGTGAATGGCCTAGGCACCCGCCTAGAAGAGAGGATGAAGGCCGTAGAGTATAGGGCCGCCGGGTCGAACCAGTCTGTTCAGGGATTGGTCGGGAGAGTTGCCGCACTAGAGAAAGGACCAACCCATGCACCCATCCCACCTACCCAAGGTCAACCGGAGCTGGATCACCAACCCGCGACTCCAAGGGTTCAAGGGGTAGCTGTTAGGAGGCACGAAGTCCCCGAGGTGCATGACTATGAGTCCGATAATGAGCAACGGGGACATGGTCGTGGCCACCGCCATACGCGGCGTACCCATGACCAAGATATGGATGAACGGGCCATTCGGACCGTTCGGGCCGACCCTCCCACCTTTGACGGGTCCTTAGACCCAAAGGTCTATCTTGATTGGGAGGCTGGTATGGACCGATATTTTGAGTGGTTCGAGATGTCGGACCAACGAAAAGTCAAGTACGCCATGATGAAACTTTTAGGCCAAGCACAAACCTATTGGCGGAACATGGAGAACCTGTTGTTTCATCGTCAAGAACCCCCGATCGATACATGGACCGATATGAGGGAGAAGCTTAGGAAGAAGTACCTCCCTACCTCCTACCGCCAGCGTCTTATAGAGAGGTGGCAAAGTCTCACCCAAGGAGATCGGTCCGTCTCTGATTACATCGCCGAATTTGATGAATACTACTTGCGATGTGATGCCACGGAGGAGGATTCCCTTACCGTCTCTCGGTTTCGGCGTGGTCTACGCCCGCACCTACGGTATGAGCTTCTCCGCTGCAAGGTGGACAAGTTGGAGGATGCATATCAAGTTGCTCTCGAGATGGAGCAATTCGAGGGAGAGTTCGAGTCTATTCCTCGGTGGAGTCCCGCTCCTCCCCGTAGTGATTCCTGTGGCTCCTTAGGTTCATACCCGAGGGGACCCATGGCTCGTCCTCAGGAGCCCGCCCGTCAGGAGCACTTCGCTCCTAGACCTCGACCTCCCCCACCACGGGATCTACCTCCACTCCATCCACCGGCACCCGTTGCCCGTCCCCCAGCACACATGGCCCGTCCCCTGGCCCCGACACTTCCCCCGCTGTTGCCCACGGCGCCTACACCTCCACCCTTGTTACCTACGCCCCCTACCCGTCGGGAGGATAAGGGTAAGGCCCCTCTTATCGGAGAGAGTAGTAGGTCGCGAGTGCAATGTTTCCACTGTCACGGGTTTGGCCACATTGCCAATGAATGCCCCGCCCGTGCAACCCTAGCCCTAGGGGTTGGAGATACCTTACCTCCTGAGCTTGAGTGTGTCGATTATGAGGCCGACCAAGCACTAGCCGATGAGTACTATGCCTTGGGGGGAGAGCTGGGCGACTCACCCGTCGCCCAGGATGACGCCACTTAGTGGGCTTGATGTCACCACCTTAGTCTAGGGTCATGTATGAGTCGGTGTGTTTTCCTTGTGTGGTTTGTTTTGTGTGGTTTGTTTGCATGGTGTGTGTGTCGTTTATTTGTCTGCATGTGTCTTGTGCAAGCTCGTTGTCGTTCTCTTATGAGTAAGAGGCGAGTGGACTCATTCGATGAGTATGGGATCGGTTCTACATCTATATCCGGATCAGTCACCTACAGGGACTCAGCGGTGATTCCTAGTGAGTCTTCGAGCTGCTTCCTTCCCTTTTGAGAGTGCCCCACCCGGAGTGTCCACCTTCGGCCCATAGCAGTCCGCGCATATCGAGTATATATGGAATGAGCAGGTGACGATCACTCGGAGTGGAGCGTACCCGCGTTACTTGGCATGGTGACGGATCCGCCGGAGTACTCGAGCATCCATACCCCTACTCGACGGGGTCGAGTTCCTCCCACCCGGGGAGAGTTGATGGGAATCGACGCCGAGCATGTACTTTTTCTTTTGCATTTATGTCCTTTTAGTTTGTGTTTATATCCTTGGGAAAGTATGTACGCAAATGTAAGGCTTTATAAGTCAAGGAGTCATTCCCATGGATTGTGTGGGTTTTTATGCAATTATACAGTTGGACCAGCAAGGGGGCCCTCAGCCCTTTCCCATTGGTCCATGTCACCTATGTGGGGCTGGTCAACCATCCTAGGTGGCCATCTAGAAGGGTTGAATGTCAAATACCACATGGGTAGACAAAGGGAGTAAAAAGTCTAAGGTAGGCTACCTACCATGTCAAGCTTGTCTCCCACTTGGGTTATTTTATTTTTTTTTTGTGTGTTGGTCACATTTAATCTAGGCCATTCATTCCCCATCCTAGATCTGATGGTGGAGATTGGATTAGATTGGAGGCATATAAATACTTGTATTTTTCATTTGAATATTAATGAAAGTTAAAAAATCATTGTGCAAGAACCCCTCTCTTGGAGAATTTCGACCTCTCCTCTCTCTCCCCCTGGTTTCGTCATCCCCAACCCTCATTCTAGAGTGATATATCCTTCCCCCCACCTCCGGTGATCATCGGTGCCGCCGCCGCCGCCGTTCGTTCCGCCATCACGCCGCCGCGGAGCCACCTTCGGTGTTCTGTCCATCCTGGATAGAGGCTTCTTGTCTGAATATCTGCTCTCCACCACGTGACGATCTCAACCTGCAATTTTTATGGTGTGTTCTTCCCTTGTATCCCGAGCTCCACCTAATTTTTCACGCCCAAATACCATCGTTTAATATTTTCCCATTTTCGTGCATCTTTCATTCCTAGTTCTATTTTGTCTCTATCTACAGTGACAGCAGCCCTGTGTTTCTCACCTCCGACCATCTTTTTGATTTGTCCAAACCCAGTTTTACTGGGAGTTCCGTCCATCACCCCCTTCATCCACAAATTTTCTTAATTTTTTATCAGCCGTCTATCTATTTTTAGAAATTCGTGTTCATCCTCAGCTACAGTGTTGTCAGTCAGATCCCAGATCTGACCACCCTCCACTTCCAAAATCAGAACAAATCACCACCACCTCCAAATCCAGATCCATAAATATTCCTGGTTTTGAAACTTGATTTCCCACAACTTTTCAGAAGAACACAACCCCAGATTCGGACGTCTACTTCACGGTCAAAGGCAATCTAGAGGAAAGTTCTCTGCTGACCTGAGATTTCAGGAACTGTACAACAGCGACCTTCAAAATTCGCCAATCAGAAGTACAGGCTTGATTATTTTTCTGTAATCACCCTAGGTTGAAGCCTTCCAAGCATCTTTCCAACGGCACCAGTTTCGTCGCATTTCGACGTCGGGGCTGATCACAGCGTCCGTTCTCGCCGGAGCGCGCGTCGGAAAACAGAACCGGCAGGTCCGTGGCCGGTTATTCCGACCGGTGCCGATCGGAGCCGCCCGGCCTCCGGCCGGCGAACCAGCGTGCCGCCAGCCCGGGGAATGCTTCCCTAAGTGTCCCCACTACAGCGGTGTCACCGGGTCCCACTCGACCCCTCCGGACAGCACGTGGGCCCCACCATCACTAGTTCGGGTGCTGCCGAAGAGACGCGAGAAGCCGCCTGTCAACCCGAATTCGGTCCTCCCGGGCCCGTTTGTGTAGCCCTTTACCTCCCTGCGTGGAGTGGGCAGTAATTCATTTGCTGTAATATGGTGTATTAATTGTCCCGGGAGTACGAGTTTCGACCGGGTCCGTCGTCCCCACGCCGAGCGCGTGGAGGTATCGTTTTCGCTCCCTTCTCGGCATTTTGCTTACTTCATATATATTTGTTTATGCCGCTGCTAGAGAGCATGTGTAGGGATATCTAGCTCGCTTTATGTATTCATTACCGCTGCTGCGAGAGAGTGCGAGACCGTCCCGTGACCCGATCCGGGCACAAAAGAGCGCCGATCACCCTAGCTCATTGCCGATTTCTCAACCGGGCACATCCGACGCTTCCCTCGTTAAGGGGCAGTCACGAGCTTGTCGTGTCCGTGGTCTCGTCCCGCATCAATTTGGTATCAGAGCGAGTTGAGTCTAGGGTGTCAAAAAAAAGTGTCATTCATTAGTCATTTACGTCTAAGTCGTGTTTAGGGTCATCATTGTTTTAAAACAACAACAAAAAAGTGTCTTTTGCAGTGCATCCCAATAACCCGGTATATCAAAAGGTGTTGTCCGAACGTTAGGCTACGCCTATCAGGAAGGCCGCACACTTGCGCGAGTGATCTTCAGATCGATTAACTCCGCCACGTGCCGAGTTTTGGTTACGACTAGGTGCATCATCTTGTAGTGTGCATTTGCCTTAGTCGGTGTCTCCTACTCTGTGTGTTGCATGCCCACTCGTCGAGGTACTCAATACGCACTCCCACCACCACCTATGGCGGAATCCCGAGTCTATAGTTCCGATGAAGTGGCCACATTGTTCCGAACTCTTGTGGGGAAAATGGATGGGTTGAGTGAGCGCATGGATGAGTTAAGTACTCGAGTGGATAGGATGGAAGGGTTGAGTACTCAGGTGAATGGCCTAGGCACCCGCCTAGAAGAGAGGATGAAGGCCGTAGAGTATAGGGCCGCCGGGTCGAACCAGTCTGTTCAGGGATTGTTCGGGAGAGTTGCCGCACTAGAGAAAGGACCAACCCATGCACCCATCCCACCTACCCAAGGTCAACCGGAGCTGGATCACCAACCCGCGACTCCAAGGGTTCAAGGGGTAGCTGTTAGGAGGCACGAAGTCCCCGAGGTGCATGACTATGAGTCCGATAATGAGCAACGGGGACATGGTCGTGGCCACCGCCATACGCGGCGTACCCATGACCAAGATATGGATGAACAGGCCATTCGGACCGTTCGGGCCGACCCTCCCACCTTTGACGGGTCCTTAGACCCAAAGGTCTATCTTGATTGGGAGGCTGGTATGGACCGATATTTTGAGTGATTCGAGATGTCGGACCAACGAAAAGTCAAGTACGCCATGATGAAACTTTTAGGCCAAGCACAAACCTATTGGCGGAACATGGAGAACCTGTTGTTTCATCGTCAAGAACCCCCGATCGATACATGGACCGATATGAGGGAGAAGCTTAGGAAGAAGTACCTCCCTACCTCCTACCGCCAGCGTCTTATAGAGAGGTGGCAAAGTCTCACCCAAGGAGATCGGTCCGTCTCTGATTACATCGCCGAATTTGATGAATACTACTTGCGATGTGATGCCACGGAGGAGGATTCCCTTACCGTCTCTCGGTTTCGGCGTGGTCTACGCTCGCACCTACGGTATGAGCTTCTCCGCTGTAAGGTGGACAAGTTGGAGGATGCATATCAAGTTGCTCTCGAGATGGAGCAATTCGAGGGAGAGTTCGAGTCTATTCCTCGGTGGAGTCCCGCTCCTCCCCGTAGTGATTCCTGTGGCTCCTTAGGTTCATACCCGAGGGGACCCATGGCTCGTCCTCAGGAGCCCGCCCGTCAGGAGCACTTCGCTCCTAGACCTCGACCTCCCCCACCACGGGATCTACCTCCACTCCATCCACTGGCACCAGTTGCCCGTCCCCCAGCACACATGGCCCGTCCCCTGGCCCCGACACTTCCCCCGCTGTTGCCCACGGTGCCTACACCTCCACCCTTGTTACCTACGCCCCCTACCCGTCGGGAGGATAAGGGTTAGGCCCCTCTTATCGGAGAGAGTAGTAGGTCGCGAGTGCAATGTTTCCCTTGTCACGGGTTTGGCCACATTGCCAATGAATGCCCCGCCCGTGCAACCCTAGCCCTAGGGGTTGGAGATACCTTACCTCCTGAGCTTGAGTGTGTCAATTATGAGACCGACCAAGCACTAGCCGATGAGTACTATGCCTTGGGGGGAGAGCTGGGCGACTCACCCGTCGCCCAGGATGATGCCACTTAGTGGGCTTGATGTCACCACCTTAGTCTAGGGTCATGTATGAGTCGGTGTGTTTTCCTTGTGTGGTTTATTTTGTGTGGTTTGTTTGCATGGGGTGTGTGTGTCGTTTATTTGTCTGCATGTGTCTTGTGCATACTCGTTGTCGTTCTCTTATGAGTAAGAGGCGAGTGGACTCATTCGATGAGTATGGGATCAGTTCTACATCTATATCCGGATCAGTCACCTACAGGGACTCAACGGTGATTCCTAGTGAGTCTTCGAGCTGCTTCCTTCCCTTTTGAAAGTGCCCCACCCGGAGTGTCCACCTTCGGCCCATAGCAGTCCACGCATATCGAGTATATATGGAATGAGCAGGTGACGATCACTCGGAGTGGAGCGTACCCGCGTTACTTGGCATGGTGACGGATCTGCCGGAGTACTCGAGCATCCATACCCCTACTCGACGGGGTCGAGTTCCTCCCACCCGGGGAGAGTTGATGGGAATCGACGTCGAGCATGTACTTTTTCTGTTGCATTTATGTCCTTTTTGTTTGTGTTTATATCCTTGGGAAAGTATGTACGCAAATGTAAGGCTTTATAAGTCAAGGAGTCATTCCCATGGATTGTGTGGGTTTTTATGCAATTATACAGTTGGACCAGCAAGGGGGCCCTCAGCCCTTTCCCATTGGTCCATGTCACCTATGTGGGGCTGGTCAACCATCCTAGGTGGCCATCTAGAAGGGTTGAATGTCAAATACCACATGGGTAGACAAAGGGAGTAAAAAGTCTAAGGTAGGCTACCTACCATGTCAAGCTTGTCTCCCACTTGGGTTATTTTATTTTTTTTGTGTGTGTTGGTCACATTTAATCTAGGCCATTCATTCCCCATCCCTAGATCTAATGGTGGAGATTGGATTAGATTGGAGGCATATAAATACTTGTATTTTCCATTTGAATATTAATGAAAGTGAAAAAATCATTGTGCAAGAACCCCTCTCTTGGAGAATTTCGACCTCTCCTCTCTCTCCCCCTGGTTTCTTCATCCCCAACCCCCATTCTAGAGTGATATATCCTTCCCCCCACCTCCGGTGATCATCGGTGCCGCCGCCGCCGCCGCCGTTCGTGCCGCCATCATGCCGCCGCGGAGCCGCCTTCGGTGTTCTGTCCATCCTGGATAGAGGCTTCTTGTCCGAATATCTGCTCTCCACCACGTGACGATCTCAACTTGCAATTTTTATGGTGTGTTCTTCCCTTGTATCCCAAGCTCCACCTAAATTTTCCAAATTCTATCATTTAGTATTTTCCCATTTTCGTGCATCTTTCATTCCTAGTTCTGTTTTATCTCTATCTACAGTGACAGCAGCCCTGTGTTTCCCACCTCCAACCATCTATTTTTTATTTGTCCACTCCCAATTTTACTGGGAGTTCTGTCCATCACCCCCTACATCCACAAATTTTCATAATTTTTTATCAGCCTTCTATCTATTTTGAGAAATTCGTGTTCTTCCTCAGCTACAGTGTTGTCAGTCAGATCCCAGTTCCGACCACCCTCCACTTCCAAAATCAGACCAAATCCCCCCCACCTCCAAATCCAGATCCAAAAATAGTCCTGGTTTTGAAACTTGATTTCCCACATCTTTTCTGAAGAACACAACCCCAGATTCGGACGTCTACCTCGCGGTCAAAAGCAATCCACAGGAAAGTTCTCTGCTGACCTGAGATTTCAAGAACTGTACAACAGCAACCTTCCAAATTCACCAATCAGAAGGACATGCTTGATTATTTTTCTGTAATCACCCTGGGTTGAAGCCCTTCGAAGCATCTTTCCAACGGCACCGGTTTCGTCGCATTCCAACGTCGGGGCTGATCGCAGCGTCCGTTCTCGCCAGAGCGCGCGCCGGAAAATAGAACCGGCAGGTCCGTGGCCAGTTATTCCGACCGGTGCCGATCGGAGCCGCCTGGCCTCCGGCCGGCGAACCAGCGTGCCGCCAGCCCGGGGAATGCTTCCCTAAGTGTCCCCACTATAGCGGTGTCACCGGGTCTCACTCGACCCCTCCGGACAGCACGTGGGCCCCACCATCACTAGTTCGGGTGCTGCTGAAGAGACGCGAGAAGCCGCCTATCAACCCGAATTCGGTCCTACCGGGCCCGTTTGTGTAGCCCTTTACCTCCCTGCGTGAAGTGGGCAGTAATTCATTTGCTGTAATATGGTGTATTAATTATCCCGGGAGTACGAGTTTCGGCCGGGTCCGTCGTGTTAGGTTCGTTGCAGTATTCAGAGGGGGGGTGAATGAATATAGCCCTTTAAAATCTTTCGTCCAATTAAAATATTCGGCTCACTAACTATCTAGAATGCTAACTAGACAGATTTATCATATCTGAAAGACTAATTAGCAGTTGCGGAATGAAACAAACAGACAGTAAGCACTCTAACAAGACAAGTTAGACGAACTATAGCTCAATTAAAATTTCGCTCACTCAACAGATTAAACACTTAGAACAAAATCTGATCAAATCATCAAATGAACCTGTGAACAAACACTTGGAGCGCCCTTATGCAAACATCTAGCGGAAGGAAACCATAAGCAATCAACCCACAATGTAAGAGGGGTTTTTAGGTGGTTCGGTCCTGCAGACCTACATCCACCCCACACTCAACCCGAGTGTGGCTTCACTAACAGCTGGGCAACACAGCTTGCCAACAGACGCTAATACACAGCTTACCCAGGGGAACAACCTCCCCTCTTCCTCCTACACGGAGGGAACCTCTAGCAACCCACGGTCACTAGAAACCAGAGACTCACATCTCTCATCCTCTATACCAAGAGGGAACCCCACTAGTAGCAGCCCCGCTACCAGTGAACCAGCCAGTAGCACTCTGCTACCAGCAATCCACCAGAGGCCTAGCCTCTCTTCCTCCTAGCCCGGAGGGAACCCACAAGCAGCCCCCCTGCTGCTTGCAAACTAGAGATCAGATCTCCCTTCTCCTATTCCACCAGGAGGAACCCGACCTCAGTCCAGAGGATCGGAAGAACAAAGCTAACTAGAGAAACAAAAGGGAAAATAAGGAAACATAAAAAGCACAGCAACAAAAGCTGGGAAATGAAACACAATATTCGTTCTGGATTTGATGCACGAACAGACTGAACATGTCTTCAATAGACTCTCTCCTCTTCTTCTTTTCTTCCACTTCTTTCTTCTTCTCAGCTCACGGAATCTTTCTCTTCTGCTCTCACTCTCTATTTTCTTCTCTTTCGTAGGCTCTCCCTGTCTCTTCTCTTTCTTCTTCTTCTTCTGCTTCCTTCTTCTATTGCTCACTACTTCTCTTCTTTTTCTCTTTTTCTGGATCGAAGGGCTTTCTGCTCTCCAGGCTTCGATCAGTCTTCATCTGTTGGATGAAGGCTTCCTTTTATAAGCAGCAGCAGCTGGCACACTGGGCGCGTGTGGCTTCCACATTTCCTACCCTAGAAATTCGGACCACGTGGCAGCATCCTGGTATCTCGTCCATCCTTGGATCACGAGCCAGGCACCTCGGATCACGTGCCCTTTATTAGCACGCTCTGTAACTGGAGTTGAAGTGCTGTCAACACACTTGCTCCAAAGGGTTAACGCAGCCTTCAAAGACATTCGACCAGCAAAACTCAAGTCTACTGCGTTGACTCCATCAACCTGCTGCGTTGACGCATCGGTGATCCAGTGATCAAGTCTTCAACAGATAGACGTGCTGCGTCGACGCTCTCAGCATGCTGCGTTGACGCATTGGTGTTCCAGCATCTGAACTTAGATGGCTTCAGCCCTCTCACGTTTCGTGTGGAGTGCGTTGACGCATTGTGCAACTGCGTCCACCCTCTGGTCACCTTGTCGATCCATCAACCTGCTGCGTCGACGCCACTTGATGAATGCGTTGACGCACCAGAGTAATCCAGTAAGCCATTGGCTCTCCCTTTGTAACTGCTGCGTCGACGCTGCTCTATTGTGACGTTGACGCAGTGGAAGATATCGTGAAGGCTTCATCAACTGATGCGTGGACGCTTTAAGCTCCCAGTGTCGACCCTGTTCCCTTCAACAACAAGAATGAAGTCATAAGATCTAAGTATGTACATTGTAGTGTATATACTTCGAAAGAAACAGTCCAATGTATATACTTCAAGAACTCTAGACAACGGACGCTGTACAGACTTCAGATGCTTTGAACGCTTGAGCGATGTATAGACTCTGAATCGATAAGGCAGGCTGTACAGACTATAAGAAGGTTGAAGCACTGTGTAGACTTGATGAAGATTGAGGCCGTTGTACAGACATGGGGTTCAGCAGAGGATGTATGGACTTTGACGAAGTGAAGCAGTGTACAGACTTTGAATCAAACCGATGTATAGACTTGAAAGGGCATGGAGTGTATAGACTTGAAGTCTGAAGACGATGTATAGACTTGGTGAAACAAAGTCCAGTGTATAGACTTGCAGATACGAAGCCAATGTACAGACTTAGAAGGATTTGAACGGGAGAGTGTACTGACTTGGTTCCTGTAGCAAAAGATGTGGAGTGTACAGACTTGGTAAAACAAAGTCCAGTGTATAGACTTGGTGAACTGACTCCAATGTACAGACTTGCAAAAGCGAGCTACAATGCCAATGTGTAGACTTCACGCTGTACAGACTTTCCAAAGAGAACGTAACGCTGTACAGACTTGAGGC
Source organism: Amorphophallus konjac (assembly GCA_022559845.1). NCBI lineage: Eukaryota > Viridiplantae > Streptophyta > Magnoliopsida > Alismatales > Araceae > Amorphophallus > Amorphophallus konjac. The sequence continues at coordinate 111,509,590 of CM040122.1, read as the reverse complement.
TTTGAACGTTGAAGGCACAAGATGATGTATAGACTCAGATTCTAGACCTGTGGCTGTACAGACTTTGAAAGAGGACCGTTAAAGAGGCACCAAGCGTCAACGCATTGCCCAAGCAGTGTGGACGCAGCAGATCAAATATTTCTTACTGCTACCTCTGAAGTGCCTTGGCAGTGTCGACGCTGCAGTTCGATGGGTCGACGCTGCAGTATCAAATTACAGTCTTAAGAGCAACAGTAACATGACTGAACATAATCAATTATGCATGCCATATCAGAACTTATGAAGAACTGCATTATGATCAGAATTTGAATAATAGCATGATGACTCACACAGCAAGATGACTCACAGTGAATAACTCACTTCAAAAGCCAATCATCAAAACCACCATTAAAATCACAGGGGCACAACAATCTCCCCCTTTTTGATGATGGCATCACTTTCAACACATTGAGTCATTCTGATGATGTGAGGCATTCTGATGACTCAAATTATTCTCCCCCTTTGACTTCATCAAAAAGAAAATAATTTGAGAAATTAAAGTATGTACAAAAATTCAGTCAATTTCTCTCTTTTGCAAGAACACAATTCTCCCCCTTTAAGAGTTTCAGCAAAAAAAATCATTAGTTAGAGATGATCAAAGGAAGCCAGCATGCAATGATTGAATGAAAATCTCCCCCTTTTTGGCAAACAATCTCCCTCATTTGGTATAATCAAGATGAACCATGGGAAGGGGTATGAATGTAGATGCAGATACCAAAATGCAAGAGCACAATTCTTCTCCTTCTATGCAGCATGATGCATATGACAAGAAGGCTCCTCCTCAATAAATGGAATCTTATGAAATGAATGAGAAGGAGACCACAGGGGCAAACAAGGAGAAGTTCAGGTCAATGAGCCAAGGACATGAGCAGAAAAGTTTTAATTAACAGATTTTTCAAGGATGCTCCAAACACCAGAAGTTCAGCCAGATTTTCAAAGAGATATCAATCTCATAAATCCAAAACATAAGTTTTCAAAGTCTTCAATTATAAGGGCTTATGAATGAGCTTTATTGAACAGCATGGTTTAAACATGATGTATGCTGAGTTTATCAATAAAATTCTGTATTGATATCTAAAATCATATTTTAATAAAAATGAACCAAGCCTTGATATTTATCTTGATAAAACTCCCTTTCTCTTACACAATCAAATTTATTGACTTCTTTCGGAATTATATGCATCAGTATTGAAATCAAGCAATTATGAAGTCATATGATTTTGTCTAGGGTTGTAGCAATTTGATTTTAGCATCGATATTCAGATATTTCAATTCGTTCAACAATTTTTCATGTTACAAATTTTACGAGCACTCTAGTTCAGTGCACACCTTATAACTAGAGGATATACCTTGATCAGAGGCCAATATCCCTAAGCACTTAGTGTGACTAACTGTCATGCTTTATATGAACAGAGATAGCATTTACACATCATGACACACTCCAAATCATTTCTTGATGAGTGAGTTGTATTTCTCAGTGTGCATGCCATTACTCTGCCTGAGTTTCAATGAATTCTTAATCAGAGTTAACTATGGTACCTCATGACACAGTCCTTTGGACATGTGTTTCTCAGTGACCAAGGTCATTGCCCTAACAGATATTACCCTTTAGACTTTTCAGAAAAATTCATTTGCTTCAAGTCAATAATAATTTCATGTACTTAATCAGTTGAAGTCATGTATTCAAGAGTGCAGTTTTCAGAAGTTTTCACAAGACTCAACATGAAACAGATGGTTAAGGTTTATTAAACATGCTTCAGATATTTTTAAGATATTTTAAAGTCAACCCTTGAGTACATTAAACTTAAACCACCTAAGTTATTTCAGATATTCATAAAAATATATAATAGAAGATTTCTAGTTCAAAAATTTCAGATTTTTGATCGAGATAGCCCATTGCAATCTTCATGAAAGACTGATAGAAATTTGAACCCAAATGATGCCAATTGATAGGAGAAATACCAATTGTTAAGAGAGATTGTGAAGCTCAAGGTTTTCAGAATATGATCAAGGTTTGTCAACAAAATCAATAAGAAAGGATATGCAATGAATTCTGACAAATGTATGCATTTGACAACCTATATGCAATGCATTGACTCCCCCTCACAATATGCATTCAACTCTCTTTTTGGCATTTTCAATATGAGGGAATGCAATGCACTATATGTATGCAAGGACATGCAACGACTCAACATTGAATGCTATGCAAGGATATGCAACTAACTCCCCCTGAAAACATGCAATGTTTGCCATGAGAAACTGAACATATGATTTTGATTCATGCACATTCAGACTGTCCTATCCAACAAGGTGACCCATGGTACTAGGCGGAGCACTTGGTCTAAAAGACCACTTCACACATAGTAAGAACCTCCAGACAGACTTCCCTGCCTTTTGGTACCTTACCATTTATATACCATTGAGGTCATGCATGATAATTCAACATGCAGTCCTATATGCAATTCAGAATGTTCAGTGAGCTATTGCAACACACAAATTTCAAACAATATTCACATTCAGTTCAGATTTTCAGAAATTTCAGAGTGCATGATCAGAAAATAATGTAACTGACAGATGATGAATGAATATGCAAGAACAGATTTAATATGCATGCATTAGATGAAACTAAGAACAGGATATGCAAGAATACATCAAACCAGATATGCAATGAGTTTCAAAATAAGAAATGCAGAGAGATTACCTGAAATAGTGTGAGAATGGGGTTTTCATTCTTGAGTGCCTTGGATTAATAACCCTTTTATTCTTCAGCTTCCAAGGCACACCTGCAACAGACACATCATTTTGATGCAGCCGGTACCCAAGAAAACTTGGGTCCTGGATTAGCAGTGACACCTTTGGTAAGTGTTCTAAACAATTTTCTAGTAGCATGGTCATCAGACTTCATCAAGTAGCAGGTTTTCATTGAATGACCAGATGTGCCACAGTAATAGCAAGATGCAACAGGTTTTATATTAGATTTATGCACATTCTTATAAACATGATTTTTATGTGCATATGTATGAAAAATTTTGTTAACAGAATTAAAATTTTGTTTACCAAAACTAGTCTTGTTTTGGTATCCTGCCTGCCAACAGGTTGCAGCCCTGTGACCTGGCTTTCCACGGTTAAAACAATGAGAGGCCTTCCTCTTAAAATTGAGTTCATTATTACCGTGGCCTCCTTGGGCATGCCAACAGTCCTTGACTGTATGGCCATGCTTTCTACATTCAGAACATGTAGGAATCTTTCTTTTAAAAGCAAATTTATTCCTATCATAATCATTTCTATCTGCAGGGAGATTGACAGTTTTAGGATTAAATTTTCTACCCTGAGCATGCCAACAGTCAATGGCCCTGTGGCCCAATTTGCCACAGTGAAAGCATTCAGTTTTCTTTTTGTTCTGAGCAGAAACATGTTTCTTAGCATGCTTTCTGTTGTCTTGTTTCAGAATAAAGCAATTATCCATAATGTGGTCAACCCTACCACAGTAATGACATGAATTCTTGTTTTTATGAGCATGTGTATGTATGTTCATGTCAAGCACAGATTGAGCTTTCTCATCATATTTAAAATCAGTCTTTTTCTTGGTGACAGGGAAGTTCTTGTGATGAACAGCATGCACTTTTTCAATGTGATTCAGTCCCTTCTTCACATGACTGACCTTTTCCATTTTTCCAGTTTGTTTCTGATTCTTCTGAACATTTGGTTGTTTATTTTCTGAGGTGGTGGCTACATCTGATGCTTTGATAAAAGATGTCATTAGCTTATTTTTGAAAGCCTTTTTATTGACATTGTTGTAGCCTAACCCTTCCTTTTGAGTATTGACCTTAACACCTAACAACCTGTCCAGATTTTCTTGTCCTTCCACAAATTTTGACAAGGATTTATTCAAATCTTTAATTTCATTTTCCAGAGAAACGATGTGTATTTCATAACTCGCAATCTCTTGTTCATTACAATTTACACATTCGCTTAGCACCTTGTTTGCAATTTTGCATTCCTCAACTTCTTGTTCCAGATTTCTCAATTTTTCAGATTCTTCAATGTAAACAGATTTTCCTTTTTCTAAGAGAAGAAGTTTCTCTGACATAGCAGTATTCAACTGCTTCAGTCCTTCAACCTCTTTGATTAGTTTGTCATTTTTTGATTTCAGATTTTCATTAACAGATTTTCTGAGAGACTCTTTTTCAGATCTTAACAGTTCAACATGTTTCTTAAGCTCTTGATTATCAGAAAAGCAAGCATCATAAGATTGCTTCAGATTTGAACAATTTTCACATGATAAATCAGAACCATTTTGATCAACCTTTAATTTTTTATTTTCAGATTTTATTTTTCCATACTTTTTATACAATTCAGCATACATTTCCTTCAAATAATCAAAGGTCATTTCGTCCGAGTCAGATTCAGAGTTTACCTCTTCATCAACATCATCTTCATTCTGACTGCTGCCTTGATTGCTGCCACTTGGATTACTTCTGTTAGCCATCATGCAGCTGTCCTCGTTTACCCTATGAAATTGCTTCAGCCTATCCAGGATGTCCTTTGCTGAGTTGCAATTATGAAGACAAGACCATAAGGCTCTGTCAGTAGCTGCTTTCATCAGGTTAAAGGCTTTCTGATTTTCTCCATCCTTTGATCTGTGTCTGTCGGTCCATTTGGACACTTTCGTTGGTAAGGTGTGAGGACCTTGTGAAATTAATTTCCACAGATCAGGATTAGCAGAATTAACATAAGCATGTAAAGCAGTGTACCACTGACTGAAATCAGAACCATTAAAGACGGGTGGAAGAGCCATTGAAAGCAAATAGCGAGTAAATTCAAAGCAACAGGAATATTTATGCACTAAAAACAAATTAGCACCTAAGACTGCAAGATCGAATCTGCAGGTCGCTGGACCTTGTATGCAGACACCGCTCTGATACCAATTGTTAGGTTCGTTGCAGTATTCAGAGGGGGGGTGAATGAATATAGCCCTTTAAAATCTTTCGCCCAATTAAAATATTCGGCTCACTAACTATCTAGAATGCTAACTAGACAGATTTATCAAATCTGAAAGACTAATTAGCAGTTGCGGAATGAAACAAATAGACAGTAAGCACTCTAACAAGACAAGTTAGACGAACTATAGCTCAATTAGAATTTCTCTCACTCAACAGATTAAACACTTAGAATAAAATCTGATCAAATCATCTAATGAACCTGTGAACAAACACTTGGAGCGCCCCTATGCAAACATCTAGCGGAAGGAAACCATAAGCAATCAACCCACAATGCAAGAGGAGTTTTTAGGTGGTTCGGTTCTGCAGACCTACATCCACCCCACACTCAACCCGAGTGTGGCTTCACTAACATCTGGGCAACACAACTTGCCAACAGACGCTGATACACAGCTTACCCAGGGGAACAACCTCCCATCTTCCTCCTACACGGAGGGAACCTCTAGCAACACACGGTCACTAGAAACCAGAGACTCACGTTTCTCTTCCTCTATACCAAGAGGGAACCCCACTAGTTGCAGCCCCGCTACCAGTGAACCAGCCAGTAGCACTCTGCTACTAGCAATCCACCAGAGGCCTAGCCTCTCTTCCTCCTAGCCCGGAGGGAACCCACAAGCAGTCCCCCTGCTGCTTGCAAACCGGAGATCAGATCTCCCTTCTCCTGTCCCACCAGGAGGAACCCGACCTCAGTCCAGAGGATCAGAAGAACAAAGCTAACCAGAGAAACAAAAGGGAAAATAAGGAAACATAAAAAGCACAGCAACAAAAGCTGGAAATGAAACACAATAGTCGTTCTGGATTTGATCCACGAACAGACTGAACATGTCTTCAATAGACTCTCTCCTCTTCTTCTTTTCTTCCTCTTCTTTCTTCTTCTCAGCTCACGGAATCTTTCTCTTCTGCTCTCACTCTCTATTTTCTTCTCTTTCGTAGGCTCTCCATGTCTCTTCTCTTTCTTCTTCTTCTTCTTCTTCTGCTTCCTTCTTCTTCTGCTCACTGCTTCTCTTCTTTTTCTCTTTTTCTGGATCGAAGGGCTTTCTGCTCTCCAGGCTTCGATCAGTCTTCATCTGTTGGATGAAGGCTTCCTTTTATAAGCAGCAGCAGCTGGCACACTGGGCGCGTGTGGCTTCCACATTTCCTGCCCTAGAAATTCGGAGCACGTGGCAGCATCTTGGTATCTCGTCCATCCTTGGATCACGAGCCAGGCACCTCGGATCACGTGCCCTTTATTAGCACGCTCAGCAACTGGAGTTGAAGTGGCGTCAACACACTTGCTCCAAAGGGTTAATGCAGCCTTCAAAGACATTCGACCAGTAAAACTCAAGTCTGTTACGTTGACTCCATCAACCTGCTGCGTTGACGCATCGGTGATCCAGTGATCAAGTCTTCAACAGATAGACGTGCTGCGTCGACGCTCTCAGCATGCTGCGTTGACGCAATGGTGTTCCAGCATCTGAACTTAGATGGCTTCAGCCCTCTCACGTTTCGTGTGGAGTGCGTTGACGCATTGTGCAACTGCGTCCACCCTCTGGTCACCTTATCGATCCATCAACCTACTGCGTCGACACCACTTGATGAATGCGTTGACGCACCAGAGTAATCCAGTAAGCCATTGGCTCTCCCTTTGTAACTGCTGCGTCGACGCTGCTCTATTGTGACGTTGACGTAGTGGAAGATATCGTGAAGGCTTCGTCAACTGATGCGTGGACGCTTTAAGCTCCCAGCGTCGACCCTGTTCCCTTCAGCAACAAGAATGAAGTCATAAGATCTAATTATGTGCATTGTAGTGTATATACTTCGAAAGAAGCAGTCCAATGTATATACTTCAAGAACTTTCGACAACGGAGGCTGTACAGACTTCAGATGCTTTGAACGCTTGAGCGATGAATAGACTCTGAATCGATAAGGCAGGCTGTACAGACTATAAGAAGGTTGAAGCACTGTGTAGACTTGATGAAGATTGAGGCCGTTGTACAGACATGGGGTTCAGCAGAGGATGTATGGACTTTGACGAAGTGAAGCAGTGTACAGACTTTGAATCAAACCGATGTATAGACTTGAAAGGGCATGGAGTGTATAGACTTGAAGTCTGAAGATGATGTATAGACTTGGTGAAACAAAGTCCAGTGTATAGACTTGCAGATACGAAGCCAATGTATAGACTTAGAAGGATTTGAACGGGAGAGTGTATAGACTTGGTTCCTGTAGCAAAAGATGTGGAGTGTACAGACTTGGTAAAACAAAGTCCAGTGTATAGACTTGGTGAACTGACTCCAATGTACAGACTTGCAAAAGCGAGCTACAGTGCCAATGTGTAGACTTCACGCTGTACAGACTTTCCAAAGAGAACGTAACGCTGTACAGACTTGAGGCTTTGAACGTTGAAGGCACAAGACGATGTACAGACTCAGATTCTAGACCAGTGGCTGTAAAGACTTTGAAAGAGGACCGTTAAAGAGGCACCAAGCGTCAACGCATTGCCCAAGCAGCGTGGACGCAGCAGATCAAATATTTCTTACTGCTACCTCTGAAGTGCCTTGGCAGCGTCGACGCTGCAGTTCGATGGGTCGACGCTGCAGTATGAAATTACAGTCTTAAGAGCAACAGTAACATGACTGAACATAATCAATTATGCATGCCATATCAGAACTTATGAGAACTGCATTATGATCATAATTTGAATAATAGCATGATGACTCACACAGCAAGATGACTCACAGTGAATAACTCACTTCAAAAGCCAATCATCAAAACCACCATTAAAACCACAGGGGCACAACACGTCGTCCCCACGCCGAGTGCGTGGAGGTATCGTTTTAGCTCCCTTCTCGGCATTTTACTTACTTCATATATATTTGTTTATGCCGCTGCTAGAGAGCATGTGTAGGGATATCTAGCTCGCTTTATGTATTCATTACCGCTGCTGAGAGAGAGTGCGAGACCGTCCCGTGACCCGATCCGGGCACAAAAGAGCGTCGATCACCCTAGCTCATTGCCGGTTTCTCAACCGCGCACATCCGACGCTTCCCTCGTTAAGGGGCAGTCACGAGCTTGTCGTGTCCGTGGTCTCGTCCCGCATCACTCATAGGGTCGTGCATGCATTGTCTTATGTATATCGAGTCGGTGCATGTTACTATTTCCCGACATCTAAGGGTCGGTGCATGCTCTTCTTCTGCATACAATTTCTGAGCACTTCATTACTAAGGTCAGTGCATTCATTGTTTAACTCTGTGCATGTACATACAAGTCACGTATAGAGGTCTGTGCATATCACTGTAGTGCACATATTCAAGTCAGTGCTCTTTACTATTGAGGTCGGTGCACTTCATGTTTTAGTCATTGCATCAAGTCAGTGCATATGTTTACATGGTTGCATATAAGGTCGGTGCAAGCTGGACGTTGCATTGCTTCACTCGTTGCATACTAAGTCGGTGCATACTTTTGCATGCGCACACACATGGTCAGTGCAGTTCTCATCTTGGTATGCATAAGTTGCTTCAGAGCACATCCAAGTCCTTGCACACATTAAGTCGGTGTAACTTTTGTTGCAACCATTGTTGAAGTCTGTGCAATTTACTATTTACTTGTATAAGGACAGTGCATTGCTTGTCTTGCATATTCCACCTCGGTGCTGTTCCTGTTTATGTACACATCAGGTCGGTGCAACTCTCGTGGCTCCATGTCTAGGGTCGGTGCATTGTTTGCATTATGCACACACGTAGTCTGTGCATCTTTCTTCCTAATATCCATAATAGGTCTGTGCATTTCACTATTGAGGTCAGTGCAATATTTATACCTGGCTTGTATTGGTCTGTGCATGTTTCACCTTTTGCATAGCCAACTCCGTGCACTTCACTGTAGCACAGCAATGAAGGTCAGTGCACGTTTTAAAGTCGGTGCACATTTTGCTTAAACATAGAGAAGGTCGGTGCTAGTTCCTGTAGCACGCACAAGTAAGGTCGGTGCGAGTTTTTCTTCTATGCACAAGTTCATGCACATGAGCAATCCAGGGTCGGTGCAAGTTTTTCCTTCGTGCCACATGGACTCTGTGCACATTTCATTTTGGGCTTCAAGGTCTGTGCACATCACTATAGCAGTCAGTGTGCCTGTGCTATACAAGGTCCGTGCATATCAAAGACCATGTCGGTGCACGTTGGCAAGTCTGTGCACTCCACTGTTTAGAGTTTGTGCATGTTTAGTTCTATACATACCAGGTCTGTGCACGTTTTTCTCCAATACACATGTAAGGTCTGTGCAACTCATCTTATAGGTCTGAGCATGATTGCATTTCACGTTATGAGGTATGTGCATGTTATTTTCATGTCTGATCATGCTAGCCATAAATCGTTATAGAATCTAACCATGTTTGGCTTGTGGACAGTCTAAGTCCGTGCACATTTGTTCTAATGCTCTATCTAGTCTGTGCACTTTTCATACTTGTCCAACTGTCTTGTGAACTACGAATGCTGACTTAGTGTTTGACATTTTGATAGGAACTTAAGTATGCATAGGGTCAAGTTATGAGGATCGAGACTCAACTTAAACAAACACATGACTCAAGGCAGCAACAGGCACATGATCCAAGCAGGAGTAGCGTCTGGAGAGTCTGCCACGTGGACTCCAGCTATTCTTCAACGAAACACTTTTCTGGAAAAGGCATTGGCTGGAGTATTCCCCTCACACGCCTCCTGGGTGAATAGTGTAGGGACCACAAGATCAAAGTGTGATCCTGCCACGTGGGAGAATCAGAAGAAGGGGTAGTACATTCCTATTTCATTTTACCTCGGCGCCCCTGCTCTACATATATATAGGCACCTGTAGAAAAGAATAACAACGAACAAAGACAAGAAGAAGTTAGAGAGATCGAAGCAGAAAGAGAAAGGAGAAGAGAAGCAGTCTGAGAGATAAAAAGAAACAGTGAGAAGAAGAGAAGAGGAAGAGAGAATTTAGGAGATTGTGAGTTCGTGAGAAAGAGGAAGAGGAAGAAAGATAGAGAGAGCTTTTGAGAGCAGAGATCGTGGGAGAGTGCAGCAGCATGATTGAAGGAGAAGGAAGACCAGTAGCTTCTGGATCAGATCCTAGCTACACTGCTCCTGAGCGAGCTACATTATTGTGCTTTATTTCCAGCTTTCCGTAGCTAAATTTCTATCATTCTTGTTTTTCCTTTTCATATTCCATTTCAGAAGCTGTGAATCAGCGGCAGAGGTGGATTCCTCTAGATAGCTAAGCTGTAATGCTCAGCGGTCGACGAAGCTGTAATGCCCAGCGGTTGGCAAGCTGTGAGACCCAGCTGACACAAGCTGTGATGCGCAGCAGTTTGTAGGCAAGTTGTGAGGCCCCGTGGTTTCAAGCTGTGAGTCAGTAGTAATCCACACTCTGGATCGAGTGTGGGGTGGACGTAGGTCTCAGTACCTAACCACCTAAAAATCTTCTGTGAGTTGTGGTTTGATTGCCTACTTCATTTTTGCTAGATGCATGCTTAGGATCGTGGCCTTATTTCATATATGTTGAAGCCTCTTGATCAGTTTAGTATCCAGCTGTGTGTGTATCAACTGCACGTGAGTCACCTAGCTGATCTTTAGGCCATCGATATGTTATCTAGTAAGTATCTCAGTTAACTTAGCCAATCAGTTTTAATTCCACATAACTTACTGATTAGAGTTAAATTTGGATAGATTTTTTAATGGAGATTCATTCACCCCCCCTCTGAATCCGGATGTGCACCATTGCCTTAGTCTTAAAAGACTAACACGAATCATAGGGATTGGAATGGGAAAAATCCCATATTTTTCACGCCTCTAACACCTCCGTTCACGGAACATAGTAGCGATCTCGGTCGAACCACTTTCTTGAGACCGCGTATTATTTTAGATTTTTAATTTATCTTCTATTTATCCCCTTAATTTGTCTATTATCCAATTTTAATTCCGTATATTGCCCTAATTACGTCTCTAGAAGTGGGTTTGGGCTAAAAGGGCTTTGAATTTGGTCTTTGGGCCCATTTTAAGTGGGCTTAACCCTTTGGTTAATATAGGGCCTTTATTTATCTATAATTCCTTTAATTAGCACATTAAGCCTTTTAAATGCATAATAATTTTATTTAATTCTTGAAAATTTTCAAAAAAATTTGGGGTGTAATACTCTGCCTCATCGACGCGCACCACCGCTCTGGCGAGCTGCTCATGGAGAGAAGTGACCTCTGAAGTCAAAACATGGGAACTGGAAGAGGGTCCCCCTATCGCTGCTGCACTGCTTTGTTGGGCACGCTGAAACACACAAAGATACAATGACAGTTAGAGACTAAACATCAGGAATGTAGGTTTGCAAAAAAAAAAACATTGCATAAACTTACCAAAGTGTCTAGCGCCTCACGGGTGATGGCCAGCTGCTGCCTGGCATCCGCCAGGTGAGCCTGTAGGTCTACTATGATAGCATCGCGGGCATCCTACATTTGTAAATACATAGGTTAGTGTCAAAAGATCATGCATGCATTTGCATAAATAAATGAATACTCATACTCACCCCCAAGGGCCTCCCGAGCTGGAGACGAGCCGCGTAGGTCTCCCTATAGTGTTGCAAGTAGTCCATGTTGTCCTACACACGCGACACCACAGGGACTCCACCATGCCACCAGTCCTGAAACTGTGCTGGGAAGTGCTCGCTCCAGTCGACGTGCTTCACCTTCCCGTGGGTCTTCTGCCAGACGCGGCTAGGTGTCTCAACCTCCACCCACTCTTGGGCCTGCCCCAGGGTCCTCATCGCTAACCTGAGCCAAAGCAGCTCCATCTCGTTCAGGTAATGGACCCAAAGGTCCCGCCCAAAACGAGCTCGACCTGCCTCAACCCATGGCTAATCGACGTCGGCCATACCCAAGAGGGGTCTCCAGGCCACCTGCATTGTCATACATGCATCATGTCAATTATTTCAGCCATAACCAAGCATAAATAAAATAAATGCAAAAACAAATCGCCATACCATCACCTCTGGGTACTCCCTCAACTCACGTCTCAGCGACATCTGCTGGTAGAAATGGGGAGCGGGACTCACGATCGGCCGCCACCGCCGGGCCAGCGGCACAGCTACTGGGCACCACTGCCTGGACCTCCCCATCGGGATGTAATAATAACTCCTCACCTGCATTCATTGCATGTCATTAGCATAATCATTTGCATAAACATAAGTTAGGACTAACTACTACACACAGAAAATGCATTTAACTGGAGGAATGGTGCGAAGCCACTAACTATCGTCTCTCGACCTGTCCCCAGAGACAGGTCGGCAATCAGGTGCGCGAGCAGGGCTGCTCCCCACGCGTATTGCCTCAGCCGGTCCAGGTCTATCAAAATCTCTAGGAAACGATAGTGGATGTCATCTCCCTTCGTGCCCAAGAGTAGCCTCCCCAGCACGAAAAATAAGACCCTCTGGAAGTCGCAGTCTGTCCGCCCCCTGTCAGTCACGTCCTGGCAGAACGCACCGCCCGTGGCACTCTCCATCCGCGCCATAAACTCTGTCGAAGTCTCCCACATGCATTATCGGGCGTCGACGAGCCCTAGTGCCTCCATGACGGCTACCCGGGTAACCATCCTGCTCTCTCTGTCGTCTGCCCTGGTCTCCAGCCCCAGCAGCTCCTGGGCACTCTCACGGTAGTCGGGGTAGGTGATGCCGCTCACTGCCTCCCCATCCACCCTCAGTCTAGTGATCCAGACGACGTCCTCCAAGTTGGGCACCATGTGCCCCCATGACATCAGGAAGGCCCGACTCGCCAGGTCCCACCTCTCTCTCAGTGCCTGGGATGAGGGGTAGGTCAAGTCAGAATGGCTCAATCCGCAGGAACACACCAAACCCCATCTCCTCCAACCTGGCTCTCTGGAAGTCTGAGAGGCCCCTGTAGGCAGTCACCACAAGGTACCAACTGATGCGGGTCCTCATCATGCCCTGTGAATCACAAAGAAAGAAAACAAGAACACTGCACTAGCAAGAAGGAGCTAACAATAATAACACACAGTATATGAAAAACAAACAAAAAAAACAAAAAAACAAAAAAAAACACAAAGAGACAATGCGTCACCTAAGAGTGACATGTTTAAAAATAGGGTTTTTTACATATTAGTCCCTACAAATATGACGAATTGCTTTTTAATCCCTAAGATCTCTCTATTGTTTAAAAAGTCCTTAAAATCATGTAACTCTCACAGAAAGGCCCGTGTAGTTCATCGACGTTAAAACAATTGGATATTCGATGGAATATTCCAGCCTTCCGTTAAAAAAAGTTAAAAATCCTAAACTACCCTTACTCATGACCCTTTCCCAGTGAAACCCTTCACCCCACCGCCTGCCACCGCACACCCCACCGCCCCCATACGCAGTCGCAGATGCCCCACCGCCGTTGCAATCTGCAGACTGCCCCCACCGGCCGCCGCAGACGCCCCACCGCAAGGCCCCAGCTGCAGAAGCCCCACCGATCGACGCTGACGTCCCACCGCCGACGCCCCACCGGCCACCGTCGGCCCTTGCCATCACGCCCAACACGACAAATTGACCCTTGTTATTTTCCCCATGTCTGAAATGGTATGCTATTTTGATTGCTAGATTATTCATGCATGACAGGTAATTGATAACTTGTTCGTGTCGTATGCAGTCATCAAATGTTAGTGGAATGCAGTTGTCTCGAGGAGCAGTCGTCTCATCTCGTGTGCCGCCGATGGAATGCAACTTTAGAAGGGATAATTGTCGGGTTTACGTCTCAAATCATGAGAGGTCAAAAGGCAAGCGTTTCTATTGTTGTCCGTATGCAAATACTGACGGGGATTGCGGTTTCTTTGAGTGGGTTGATGATACTACCTATAATGTTGTGGATGTCAAATATCAACTGAAGGCGATGGAAGAATGCATGACAAAGAAATTAGAAAGGATAGAGTTGCAATTGAAAAACTTAAAATTACTGATGTATTTTGTCATATTTGTACTATTTGTCATTTGCCTATTCAAGTGAACGTGTTTAAGAGAGACGTATGCAATGTAAGTCCTATATTGGACATGTAATCGTCTTTACTAGAATGTAATACCACTTATTATCGTTAGTCTTATATGCCCCATGTGTATGCTTCACCAGCTCATTTCAGACCAAATGCCTGCCAGTGCATGCTTCACCTGCTCATGCCCATGTTTCACAGACATGTGTGAAGAGTGAGGTGTCATCATCATCATCATCTCTGGCCAATGGACATTTAGCCGAGTTCTACAGAAGAAATTATGCTGGACTTTTACATAGCTGGACTTTGTGGTGCAGGATAACAGAGGAAGCATCATACTTATGGAAATTGGATTTTATCAGATTTTATTGATCATGGAGTGATGATGAAATAATTCAAAGGGCTAATCTACTAGGGGTTCAAATTAGATCAAAGGTGGGCCAGTTTCTCAAATCATGGAAATCAATTAGTGATGGAAATTTTAATGTTCCAAAACTAAATAAAGGCTTGTGGGAATGAACATCGTCATTAAAAGATGTTCAAAGTGACTGTGGTGGTTGGATGCAGACAGATATACCTTCTGTTAGCTTGTAGCCCATGATCCAGACAGAAGAGGGTGGAGAGGTGTCGACACCTCCTAATGGAGAGGTCGACCTTTTATGCTCTTAATAATCAAGACATATAGTCAAAATAATGTATTCATTAAAAACCCATTCCATTCATTCTCAATAGGTGATTCCAAACATGTACAAAACAAGGCAATTCATGCATTGACAAAGAGGCATCTCATTCAATCACAAAGGATTGTTACAATAAGTGTAAAAATAGAAACAACATGATTCAAAAAGATTCTTAATGCATGATATGCATGTAGAACTATGTATGTCTCTCCCTTTGTCATCAAGCAAAAGGGTACCATTCACGAACGCGGAGCAGGAGGCGGTGCTGACCTAGATCCTGAACCGGATCCTCTTGATTTATTCAAAGGAATTGCCGTTGGAACATCTCCAATAAGCTTTGATACCTTAACCCCCAGTGAGGCAAATTTGCTATTCATGAGTTGGTTTGTCTGCTTGACAGATGTTTGAACATGTGCAATCTGTGTATTTATGTCCGTAGCCCAGTGATGCATAGTGTTGAATAAATGATCGAAGTGAGCTTTGACTGTAGAGGGAATATCAGAGCTGGAGCCGGCTGGATGCTGGGAACTAAGCTGCGAGGAGATGTGAACTACTGCATCCTGGAACTGTGAATGTTGAACAGAAAGCTCTTGAATTTGCTATTGAAGTTCAGTATTTTTCATCTGAGTGTCTGCATGGAATTCCTTAAGTTCATGCATAATAGGAAGCAGCTGTGCACTGACATATACTAGTTGGGCATGAATAAGCTCTTGATTGCAGTTCAGCTTAAAAATTTCACTTTTCATGACAGTAAATTGCTCCTGCATATATTTCATCATATGGGAATGAAGAGAATGATCGGAGCTTGTGCCGGCTTGATCTGGTGCAGATGTTTGTGTATGGAACTCTGGAGGTGCATCTGACTCTCTGAATATCTGAGGAGGTGAAGAGGGTGGAGAAGTTCCAAAAGGAACTATAGGTCCAATGTGTGTGTCTGGAGTAGCCTGAGGTTCGGTTGAGGGAACTGTTGGACCTTGTAATGTCGCATAGCCTGGAAGATCTCTTACTATCCTGTTTCCTTTCTTCTTGTAATGCATAAACGTGCCAATGAATTTCTGACAGTAGACATTGGTCCTTGGAATTATCTGAACAGGTTCATCTTCCAATGGAATTCCAACCTTGATGAACACACAGTCAAGGCACCAGCATAGGGTAGATTTCTCTTTTTCGCAAAGCAGCCAGACATCACATGCATAACTATTTTGGGGAGGCATACTTTCACATGTTTTAACATACAATAAAGCAAAAACCGTTGAGTCTCAGTAAGTCTGCTTCTCCCTCCACCTTGTGGTGTGATGATCGTAGTGAGCATGTGATGTAGTAGGCGTTGCAAAGGAGGGAACTGATTGGTGTTTATTGATGTTATATGAATGTCAGACTTGATAGGTTTCCCAGCTATAGTAGTGTATACTTCTTCCAAATCATAGGGGAATTCTTGTTCTGTCAATCCTTGTTTAGGAATGTGCCATGCCTTGTAAAATAAACGGGGCTGCACAGGAATGGTCACACCCTGAACCACAGTCCACACCTAACCATCTTTTTCAGTCCATGCATTTTGATACCATTCCCGGACTAGTTTAGGATAGTACACTATATGTGTACTCATAAACTCAACCCAGCCTTGAAATTCAAATATGGGTAACAGTTCAGGAAAATCATGTAGCATCTCTTGGTCAGAAAAATCTACATACCGAGGAAATAGTATCCGTGAGGGATCATTGTCCTGGGGTTGAAATGAATCTGATGTATCGGAATCAGATTGGTCCTCGACCTCCTTGCCTTTCTCTTTGGTGGACAACCTTTTCTTTGTAGCTGCTTGTTTCTTTTCTCTGGAAGATTTGCGGACTGCTGGTTTGCTCCTTGTAACAGGCTGTTCCTGCGCTGTAGAGGTCTTGCGGGCAGCTGACCTTTTCTTCCAAGCAGGGGCATCCGGCTATGGCGAGGGTGCACGGACGGAAGGTGAGTCTTGTGGTCCTCCATGTGCAGCCGGCCAGTCATGGAGCCACTTCGTCCGTGGTTCCTTTGTGATAGAATCTGGACCTCCGGCTTGTTTTCCTCCAGCGGCGGTTGTTTCTTTCTTCCCTCTGGTGACCGGTGGCGCCATTTGCAGAAATAGGGCACAAGGGGATGGAAGAGAAGAAGGGCGTGGCGAGAGGAAGAGGTGCACTCACGAGATGTTGGCGGCCGTCGACCTCTCGAAGGGAGTCTCCACCGGTTGGAGTGATGTTGGCGGCCACAAGATGTGAGAATGAGAAGGTGAACGGGGGGGGGTGACCTATTATTTGGGTGAGTGAATGGGTGAAAGTGAATGAGTTTATACCATCCTGGTCAACCGTGGTCAAATGACCTAAAATTTGGTGGACTTAAAGTGTCGACCTCTTGAAGTGTCGACCTCTCTTGCTTGAAGTGTCGACCTCTTGACATGTAACAGAAGCTTTGCTCTATCATTGGCTACTTAAAGCCACAAAGCTACAGGGCATCTTCATTGAAAATGCATTATTTTGTGCTTCCACATTATTCAGCCACTCGTAAGGCCTTATATGAGGATACAAAAAAGCAAGATTTTTCATCACAAAGCTGCACTATTAATAATTCTTGAAGTGTCGACCTCTCTTGTTTGAAGTGTCGACCTCGTAAGGTCACTCGTAAGGCCTTATATGAGGATACTAAAAAACAAGACTTTTCATCACAAAAGTGTACTATTAACAATTGATGGCTTATTGAAGTGTCGACCTCTCTTGCTTGAAGTGTCGACCTCTTGACATGTAACACAAAGCTGCAGGGCATCTTCATTTAAAAGATAGGAATTTATAGACTTTGAATGCATGGAACACACAGGCTGTACAGACTTAGTGTGGACTTGTGCAAAGACAATGTATAGACTTTGTGTGTACTTGAGCAAAGACGATGTATAGACTTGACAGATGTGTAGACTTGATAGGCATGCGTCGATGTATAGACTTGACCATTCATACATGGTTTAACCCCAGCACAAAACTACAACTATCATTCATATCACCAACAAATAAACAGATACTTGTATTATTTACATAAAACTTGTGCGATGAGTTTACATTGAGGACAACAACACATAAAACGGATATGAAATATTGTTCTTCAATATCATTCTTCACATCCGGTCAGCAACAACATTCTTTACATCAGCCAATGTCATGTACGTGTGACAAAGAGAGGGTGTTAACTATTAGAAATAACATAATCTTTACCTACAAGTTAAAAAGTATATTTTAAACTCACAATTTGGCGGGGGTTGTTGGAAGTTGAACATGGAGGAATGCTGATCAAAGTTAATGGATGCTTGTCTGTCCATATTTATCACCGTGTGCACACGAATGTCTCCTCTGCTAGTGCTGCTGGAGCCCGGTGCCTCCACTGAAATTGTGCGACCTACATGAGTTATACTTGTATTAAGATCAGTCTAATTCTTATTTCAATTTAGAAATTTAACATGTGTGCTAACTTACCTCTCCCCCGACCGCTTCCTTCAGTGCTGCCCCTGCTGGTACTTCTTTCCTAGGTGGTACCTCTCCTATCCCTCCCGTGGGTCTGACCTGGACCAACCGAAGTTGTAACTTGTGGCCCTTCACCACCATCACTAGTTTGAGCCTGAGTAGCCCTACCACTAATTGTTACGAACCTGGGTGGTCTTCTTGGGCCTTGCCTACAACATAACTTTTAATATTATGCACAAAGCAAATCAAATAGACAAAATACAAATCATAATTGCAATACAAACTTACTTCCGTGCCACAGTTGTGGAACCTACGCCAATGTCTGTAACTGCAGATTCTGGTCCTGGGAGGGGTTCTTTGCAAGTATTTTTATGGTGACCCCATTGTCCACATCGTTTACATTTATGGGATCTCCTAAGTGCCTTTTGATTTTCATCAGCATCTCTAATCCTCTTCTTCCGAGGGCGACCTCGGGGTCTTTGGCAGCGAGGAGGAAGCACCTCAACAGATTCTACAGTCTGCCACATGCTCTTACCTGGCAATGGTTGTATTGACTTTGCATATGTGGCTTTATATGCCTCAATTGAATAACATCTATCAACAAATTTATTAATTTGGAGGCCCCTACGTGCATCAACAGCAGCAGCAACATGTTGGCAAGGTAGCCATTGACTTGCCATTGACGACAAGAACAATACATCTCATCCAATTTAACAACACACCTCTCAAACGGACCTTCCACCTCAGCCATAAAATCAGTGGAATATCTGACTGCATATTTTCCCAACTTCCTAACAATTGCATTTAAATAGGCAACAGCCCGTGGCACAAAGTTTTCTTTGATCCTACGTGCATGTCTCCTCCTGTGATCCATTTTCATCATAATTTTCTGCCTAATTCCATCTAACATGTCTACAAGTGGTAGGCCTCTCGTATCACCAACAAATGAATTGAATGACTCTACTATGTTGTTAGTGATGTAGTTTAGCTTACCCTTGTCATTAAAATGACATCTTGACCAGGCACAACGCAAACTTTCTAAATAGGAAGCAGCCTGTGGATCTAGTTTCTTCATCTCAAATATAGCTGCTTTATATTCTTGAACAGTGTAAGATTTTGCTGCTGCCCATGCAGCATTCTTGAAACCTGGGCCCGGCCATTTCTTCTTAAAATTCCTGTAAATGTGCCGCATACAAAACCTACAAGCAATTTGAAATTACAATCTCATCAGTAATATAAAACCTATAGTCAATGTCATTAAAATAAATAGTCACTTAATTCATACATTATGGAAAATAAAACTAGCAGTAGATCAAACATTGTAAAAGGAGAAACTTAATTACCTATGCTCGGCACCTGGAAAGATATCTGGGACAGCTACCTCAATGCCCTTTTCCATATCAGAAATGAATGTAATCCCTGTCGGATTTCCAATAGCGTCCTTCAAATTGTGCAAAAACCATGTCCATGAGTCTATACTCTCCCCCTCAACAACACCATAGGCAACTGGGAACAAACCATGATTCCCATCAAGAGCAACTGCAGCCACCAAGATCCCAGTGTAATACCCTTTCAAGTGGCATCCATCTATGCCCAGCACTGGACGACAGCCATCTTTGAAACCACTAATACATGCCCCTAAGGCAATGAACACCCTCTGGAAACAACCATCCAATCCAATCTTGTACTGTACAACTGAGGAAGGGTCGCTCTGCTTTAATTCATTCAGTAGCTATGGCAAATGCTTGTACGTTTCCTCAATCTTCCCAAACACCTTCTCCTTTGCCGACTCTCGTGCACGCCAAATGCGGTGATAAGGGATTGAAATATTGTAAGACTTCAATAAATCAGCTTGTAACTTTTTTGGAGGTATGCCAGGATTCTCCTTCACTGCTTCCAATACCCTGGCTGAAATCCAAGATTTGGATGCCATCCTGCTATCACACCTAGATGTGGCTGAACATGTGTGCTTTTCCTGCATTGTTTTGACTGCAAAAGTAACTCCATCTTGCAGCCTTGAGGCATGCACTCTCCATTTGTAATTAACATTTGCACATACAACAGTAATTCTCATGCTGTCATTTTTCACTTGCTTGAACTCAAATTGATTTTTTAAAGCATGCTGACGTAGAGCAATCTTGTACTCCTGACTATTTGCAAATAGAGAACCAACTGATATATCTGGGGTCTCTGCATCAACCTCCAACAAATCTCCATCATCATCTGAAACTCTTCCATAATTATCTACTTCATCTGAGGGACTTGGCCTTGAATGATAGCTGTCCTCAGTGTGTACCTCATCAGAATCAGCCACACTCTCGTCAGATTCGATGTACTCATCTTCATATGCAACAAATTCTGAGTCATTGTCCTCAGTTTCAGAACATATCCTCTTCTTTAAAATAAGATAATCCTCATCAACTACAGGGGTAGGGGCAGAGGCAGGGGCAGGGGTAGGGACATCATGAATAACCGTCAACAAATGTATGGGAATGGGCCTGAGTAGACTGGCTGGCCATACCTTTCTGTGGAATATTGGTTGGCTGTAAGTCTAATGGCCGACTGTCCAATGTGCTAACATATATGGTCATCTTCCCTAAGGGCAAATGGGCTTTCATCACCTCATATAATTGTGCATCTGAAACTATTTCCTCATACTGAACAGGTCTGCTATTAGGCAATTCATAATGAAATTCTAAACAATGTGTACTTGCCCACTTAGATATATGTCCCATATCCTCAATTAATATGCATCTACTGTAGTAATCAGGATATGCCACGACTGTCTTGCTCTGACCTAGTGCATATGCCCTCCTCCCAGACTTAAGAGTTTTCTAATAACCACCAAACTTATAGGTCAACTTTAATGATGGCTCTCGTTCCCCCATTTTCACAATCTAACAATCTGAAGATAGAAATAAACTCTTTAGAACAGTTATCCACATTACAAAATCAGCACGCATACACAATAATCTGAGTAGAATAATAACATTCTTAACTAATATGAATTGAGTGACTGAAAAATATTAAAGTAAAAATTTTTGACAGAACCATAAAGAAACTGCACCCGTGAATTTAGACATCTACAATTAATAACAAAACTTTTTAGAGCATTAAATAATCTAACAACATTATAGCAAAAAATGACATAACAACAATCTTATCCCTAAACCATATAGAAAGAAAACAAAAATTGATGTCCTTAATATTTCGACTCTGTAAACATATAAAATGCATGAGTAAACATTTATATTTGCAGATCATACTAGTATACGCATTTTTACTAAGTTATTCATCTGTGTGTGTATGAGGGCTCTGATCATAAGGCTGGGATGCTACGTCAAAATCTACCTTAATGTGCTTATATTTCGCAATGTAGTCTTGCCCTTTGTCTCTACTGCTAAGTCAGACTAGGTAATTAAACCACGGCTTTCTTTGATATGCAAAATCCCAATTGGTTGAGAGGACAGGGTCGGTGGAGTGTGAGGTGGCAGCAGCGCCTGACGCGTACCGGAGTGGAGCCGGAGGTGTGTGGCCCAGACCTGGACATGGGGTTGTGACTCCGGTGATGCGGCGTCTGAACGAGGGCGGTCGTACGTCTGCGGCGGCAGATGGGGTGTCGTGAAGCGCCGATGTTGTTACGTGTAGGTTTGGGCAATGGCGATGGTGCCTAATCGACCCTGGCGGTGGCCGGTGGTCATTGCTGTCGCGACGACCCAGAGAGTGAAATCAACGGCAATGGTGACTGTGTACGGGGGGAAGGGAAAGAGGAGGGTCCGGTTCTGTGGTGTGCCCTAAGGACTCAGTTGGAGGGTTACTACGGCCGTTACCCTCGATTAAGCGAGGGTGGGTTTGTCTTTTCAGCAACTAGGGTAAAGTTAACTAAACTTGCGTTTAATATCATCGACGGTAAAAAATGACAGGGACTATTTAGTTTAACGGTAACATTTACAAGGACTTTTAAAACAATAGAGAGATTTTAGGGACTAAAAAGTAATTCATCATATTTGTAGGGACTAATATGTAAAAAACCCTTAAAAATAAGCGTATGTCTACTTAGACGCGTAGATTATTAATCCAAAAATAATCCATAATAGTAAAAATGTTAACGCATCACGCGAGTGTGACGCCTTTACATATATGCGTCGTTATCTAGTGACGCGTACTTAATAAATAAGACAAATTCAAAAAAAAATGAACATGTCACCTATAGTGGACGCGTTCATTTACCGTCCCCTACATTCGCCGTGGGCCTCTCCCTCTCATGCCGCACCCTACAGAAGTTCCAAAAAATGCAAAAGGGAAGATCATAAGAGGGCTTACCGCATCATGACCAGCCTCTTCTTCTCCGATGGGTCCCTCAGGGCCTTCTAGGGCCAAAGGAAGCTCCTCCTCCTCCACGGCGGCCTCAACCTCTTCTTCCCACCGCCACTACTAGGACCAGCGTGCTCCATGGGATGAGAATGGGAGGAGGATTCGAGAAGAATAAGTAAGGAAAGGGGTTGAGGAAGAAGGAAAGAAAACGGAGAAGAAGGAATGGAAGAAGAAGATGAAGGGCTCGACCATTGAGGTTTTGAATTCGAACAAAGGACGCATCCTGGTGATCGGACGCGGCAAAAACAAAAAGTGTGTACGCATCTTTTGGGTAAGATGCTTCAAAAAAATAAAAAATATTTACATGTCTTTCTTGAGAGATGCGGTTACTAAAAATTGTTTTAAAAAATTTGCAAAAAAAAAAAACTAGTACGCGTCTTTTTACCATGATGCGGCAAAAAAAAGAAGAAAGAAAAAAAACTTGTGTGCTAGAGTCATTTTCACTAAAAATAAATAATAATAATAATAATAATGATCATGACGGGATACTACCCTTCACTTTGAAGTGATGGTTTATCTCACGTGGTGTTTTCTTTCGTCATGAGATTTATTATTTGGTGTGTTGATCCCCTGTACAGTTGAGTGAAATTTTATTTTTATGAAATATTTCTATTCTTGTTGTACTAATCGTTGAGTGCAGGGCAAAAAAAATTTGTGATAAAGGGGCTTCATCAACGTGGACACAAGCACCAAGTCCCACCTTTCGTCCCCATGGTGATCGAGCCCCATCATATCATGCATTTTACTATATGATACCTACACTACTAGAGCATGCCAAGGACCTTGCGGCTTGAATGAATTTGAAATTTGAGTTCCCCTCTAACAAAAATAGTGCTAATTTCAGAGGTGTTTGGATCGCACAGATAGGCCGTTAAGTTACAGTAGTTTGGGGACGATGGTCCCATTTGGTGAGTCGGTGCATGGATAAACGGGCTTCAGCTCAATATCGGCTCATGGAATTGGTATCCTGACCCATTATTAACAACTCAACAATATTATCATTGGCTATCTTCTATTTTAGTTTATTTTAATTTTTTCTTTAAACCCAGCATGCATTCATGTAGGACCTTGATATAATTGTGGATGATCATTCACTTAATTCGATTGTGAGAGCCACTATGCTCAAATTTTAACTGATATGAGATATTCCATTCCAAATCGAGTACTCAATTTCCTTGAAGTCATCTTGAGTTGTTTCTTTGAAAAAGACCCTTATTTAGATTTTTCATTAACTATTCCGTTTTTGCTCCATTGGACCCACCTTGGTCGTAGCACTTCCACATTGGCTGATAACCGCTCCCCAATGGTGAAACCTACAGGTTCACGACCTTGGGTACTTCCACACGTGGAAGTTGGTCCCTTCTTCTATTCGTGCCTGAGCTCACATTATTCCCTTCCATGTTTGTTTACCATCCAAATAATCGTCGATTTCGGAAAACCTTCTTCAAAGTTGCTTCGTTGAAACTTCCGAAAAAATTCTAATCGTGTAATGTTAAGAGCGTGTCTCATCACAACTTGGCATCCACTTTTCAGTCCATTCTCACTTCGTTCCATCACACTTCATTTCATTCTGCTCCATTCCACTCCGCGGCATTCTCCTACAAAGCAGACGCCAAGGCAATTTAGCTGTAGACACGTCATTTTTGACATTACATTGGGTAAATCTCATATCACACTACGATGCCCCAAAGTGGCTTTAACATTTGAGTTATTTGAGTAATTTTTTTTGGAGTGTTTATCTTTATAGAATTTTTGGGGGGAATGATATTAAACGCGACGGCGGAGGTGGACGCCTTCTTCAATACATGGCGACGAAGCCAGACGCGTTCTTGTCTAAATTAAAATATTAAACCTTTTTTGATGCGTCTACAAGGGTGGACGCATATTTTAAATGGGTCAATCTCATAAGATGCCTCCTTTAGTCAACATTCGGTGCCAACACTGCTGTTTTATTTGAAAATTTAGAAAGAAGACGTCTTGCCGACAAGACGTGTCTCTGAAGTCAAGGTTTGGTATCGAAATCTCCCAGTTCGGAGTCGTGATTGGCGCTGAGAGGAAGTGGGCACGTCCACTTATGGAGACGCGTATAAAAAAGGCGTCATGTTCAGGGGATGCGTGTGGTAAAAAATATTATTTCTTGAAAGAGGGACGCGTCTGGTGTTAGGGACGCGTTCACACTAACGCATCCTATATACTGGACGTGGCATTTGCAATTTCTCCTATAAATAGAGGACCCCATCCCATGAAAATCAAAGCTTCAAAATCCTTGAGAGGAGGGGAAACGCTAGCCATATCGATTCTGAGCTCGTGAGTGATCAAGGTGAAGTTCTGCCGGATTTTTGAGTGCCCAAGTGTGTCATCCTCACGATGCCGAAGCCCTCCTCGAAGCTCGCCATCGACACTACAATAAGCCTTTCTTTCCCTTATTCTTCTAGTTCTTTTTGCTTCTATTAATTGCATGCATCATCCTTTATTTCCATGTGCATCATGTTTCTCTCTTTAAGAGGGCTTTGCATCTGTGCACTTCTGCACAAAATCCCATTTCATCATAACATTTCCATACCCTTTGCATCCTAAAAGGGGTTTAAACAACACCAACCAGGTGTGTATTCGTTCATGATTTCATCATTTTCATCACAAGGGATTGATACTACATTGCTTTTATTCTGATCCATATTTGATGTTTGTTCCATTTTTGCAAGGGTAATCAAAAAGAAAACTCTCTTCGTCGGCCGGCCAAAAGAAGAGAAAGAAGGAATCCACACAAATCTCCCGCATCCAAGGCATATTCGCGATCACTTACTCTTTCTATTTTGGGGTCTTCGGCCCCTGGCTGTAATACCCTGGATTCTTCTGATTGGAATCGGAGAGCTCCCGGAGTGCTTTCGTGGGTCCCTGATTGTGTTTTACGATCCACTCGGGTTTTTCCCTTGTATAACTTGTGGAACCCTCTAGAGAGTGAACCATTGAGTTTTGAGACTCTGGGACGCTACAGGTGTATTGTGTTCTTTCCGAGGATCGTAGAGGCTATTTTTCCATATTTTTCTGAGTTTATAGAATTTCGGGCCAAAAATTGGATTTCACAAATATTTCTAATTTCTTTTCCTTTTAACCCTTACCCTCTCTCCTCTCTCTTCTCACGTTCTCTCACCCTCTCCCTCTCTGTTCTCTCTCCTCTCTTCTCCTCTCCCCCGGGCACATGACTGTGGCAGAGCAGGTTGTGACGACGTGGAGATGTCGTGGAGCGTGACAGTGTGAGAATCGGAGCGTGGCATTGGCACAATCCCATTCGTAGATTCGAAGCAAGCGTGGGTTGTTTGTGTGATAGTTTTCGGCATGGTTTGTCTGCTTCGACGCGCGAGATCTTCGGTGGAGGTAGGGGGTGGATACCCTACTGATTTCCTGCTTCCTCTCGTGATTTGGAGACGAACGGTGTGAGTTTGAGCGAGTTTTCCTACTTTAAGGGTGAATGCATGTTTCGGGGGTATGAGCCGAGATCTCCATTCTAGGTGACGATTTTTAGTTTAAATGGTATCATTTGAACCTCTGGCATATTGGGATTCGATTCTCACTAGTTTAACTCTATTTGAGTGTGATTTGCGGCCGGTACGAGGCCGTTTGCCCTCGTGGCTCATTTTGGGTCGATTCGCAGGAATCGCCCGTTTTCAGCCATTTTGTGGTTGGTCTGATCCCTTCCGACTTGTGGAAGGTTGATATCATGTTTATGGGTGTTTCCCCATCGTTTAGGAACAATTGGAGCGTGGAAAGACCGAGTTTTGAGCCTTCATACGATTTTCGCACCGGTAGGAAGTAGCGGTCAAACCAAAGACCGCTACTTGGAGAAACGGTCCAAGGAGGACCGCTATTTGGCTCGTAAAAAGATTTTTAAGTCAGTTTCCGGTTGCGGTCTCGTGACCGACCGCAACTTGGTAGTGGCGGCCCTGGGCTGACCGCCACTTCTTAGAAACGGTCCCAGGGAGACCGTTATTTGATTAAGTCGGTTCCTAGTAGTGGCCTTGCGACTGACCCCCTTATGAAGTGACGGTCAGGCAAAGGACCGCCACCGGGATGGCTTATCATGCTTTTTTGAGAAGCTTTCGAGGCGGTTTGGAGATGGCGGTCTGGCCATGACCGTCACCTTCAAGAGATGGCCCTGTGAGGACCGCAACTTGTTAGTAGCGGCCTTGAGTAAGACCATTTCCTGTCTATTTAATTCTGCGAATAGTGGCCAAGCTATGACCGCCATTTCCTGTTTGCGGCCATAAAGGTGACCGCCACTTGATTTGCCCATTAAGTAGCGGCCAGGCTATGACCGCCACTTCCTGTTTGGGGCCATAGGGGTGACCGCCACTTGTTTTGGGTTTTTTTTCGCATTGGTTTGGTTTCCGGTTGTTGTGGCTTCGACCCCTTGGTTAGCCCATTGTTCCATGGATACCTTGGACATCCTATGAGGGCTGTGACCGTGTTATAGGGTGTTTGGGAGTGCCATTGCACCGAGCAGTGTTTCGTGTCATTTCGAGGGTCATTATGGTTTTCAGTCAACCCGGTTGTGACCAGTGGTTGACACGTGACCTCGTGAGTGTCTCGGCTATCCCGTGAGGATCGGACCTGGCTTTGGATCCTTGGAGGTATTGTCTTACCTCGATTTGCATGTCCATGTGGTTTGAGGGCCTCGGTGATCCCTCATGTTCCGTGTTTCGTCTTATGCGGAATTGGGAGTCCATTGAGCGGCCTATGGGCCGAGGACATCTGATTGATGTGGATTCGGCTGTTATGTGCCGCTACCTTGATATGTTTTATCGTGGTTTATGACTTAGGGACTAGGGTGATTGGCAGCGTGTTACGCTTTATGCAACGATCTTGACTCTAGTTGTTAAGACCACCAATTGGACACTGGCCCAATTGCGTACAATTCCGGCCCATTAACACAATGAACTAGAAATCTGGATAGAATATCGAAGGATCCTTAGGGAATTCATAACTCAACCTAAGAAGGTCGGAATTAGGTGAAACCAAAGCCCATGCGACGGCCATGGGGTAAGGAACAACTTTGATGAATATTATAACCTTGGGAAAATAGGCCTAATAGGGGTTAAGAGGGAGTTTACGAAATAGGTCGAAACAGTTACAAAAAATGCAGTGACCTATTGAAATAAGTAAATCTTGGCCCATGGTCATTCAAATGGGGTGAAACTAGGTCCATTAGAAAGCTTGGGCCCTTAAGCCAAACTCTTATGTTGAGATGGAAACCCAATCCGCACTAGAACCCAAGGTTCTGAGCCCATTGTCACCAACCATCATGAAGAGGTGTGACTGTTTGGGAAGTTAACATGTAATTAATTAGAAATTCATAACTTCGTTTGGAGTTATTGAAAGGACTTGAAACTAAGACCATAATCGCAAATGGGATGTCAGCTACAATTTCTATGTGGAGGTCGAGGCCAAATTCTGCCTGGATACTAGAGTTATACTCAAATTATCTCGGGCTACCGAAAGATTGCGACTAGAACAGGGGAAAATAAATGTTAATTTACGAAAATCATAACTGATGATAGGAATACTGAAATTAGATGAAACCATGACCACGGTTAGATGTGGAAGTCCTCTTGACTTTATCTAAAGATGTCCCAACCCATATTCCAACAGAAGAGCGCGTCCAACATCATTTTGTTATATATGACTTGCATATGTTTTGATGATAACTAAACTTCATGTTTACTTGCACATGTTCTTGATGTCAGTGTGCACTCATGTTGTTGTTCAAATATGGTTGAGAAGGCAAATGGCTTTTGAGGCAGGATCAAACATGTTGGTTAAATGCAGTGCTATATGGTCTTGATTCTTGGTTGGAATTGTTGGTTTTCCAAGTGGTTTCGTAGTTTTTAACCGTGAACAAAGTCCTTGTGCATCTCATGATGTATTAACCTTGACTATCTTGAATTGTAGGATAAAACATCATGGTGGTCGCTTGGAAGGTAAAACAACGTGTGGATAAGCACATTGCTATCTACAATCTAAAACAAGTGGTAAACCATGTCTACACTCTTCAAGAACCCTTGGTAAGGCTATGGCATTCTCAATTCTGGTAAAGCAAGTAAAGTCAACTTGCCTCCATGGGAAGTTGATTTGGTCTGATGTGAAAAGGTTCTCTATGCTTGAACATATGAATTTGATTGTTGGTGGATCTATTGACTTAACCTTGCTCAATAGATTGGAAGCTATGATACTCAGGCTTTCAAAGGTTTCTCATGCATACCTTTTCATGTGCTCTTAATGGGTTGAACTTGTTCCTTGCATTTCCACAGAGAATCATTTTGAAATGAGATTTCATGAGTGTTTTGCATAATATTGAATGCATTCCATGCATAATCTTCAAGAGCGAGCATTGAACATGTTTCAAGGTCATTCTCACCAAAGCCAAAGTTCAACCTTATCATGTCTTAACAAATACCCCATCAAGTCCAAACAGGCTCATATTATTTGGACATTCTTGTGCAAGCACAAGTCTTCGATATGTTGATATGTATCATGAACTGAACTACGTTGTTTTTGTAGGATTTCTAGAGTTCGATCGACCTGGAAGACTGGTCCGGTCGACCTGATTTACCAGCACCTAGAAATCTGGAATTTTACAGATTTTGGTCGACCGCCAACCAAGGGTCGGTCGACCGGTTTTCCCAACAACGAAATCTTCATTTCCTGTAAAATTCCAGTTGACCGCCCCCCTATTTTCGATCGATCGCCAGCCCCGAGGGAGCTTTTGTTGACTTTGTTTCTTGAGCGTGTTCAAAGCCTTCCTCTTGGACTTTTTGGTCTAAAAGCCTCCCAACTTGCCTAAAATCGTGGATCTGGTTTCCGACTTGTCCCTTGACCATCCTAGGTCTTATAAAAACAACTCTTGGGCCAAGAAACCCTAATGAAGCAAGGGGATCAAAGGGAGGCTATCAAGGGAGAAAGAAGGCTGTTGCAAATACTATGTGAACAGTACTTCATCCAGCCATTCTTCATCAAATCTCAAGCATTTGAAGATCATTCTGAAGCCAATCAAGTGGAAATCAAGTGAAGATTCAAGCCTCATTCAAGATCTGCATCATACACTCAAGGGTAGCCTAAATCAGGAGTTTTCTCAACTGTGTTTCATTTGTCTTTGTGTTTTGAGCTTCAAGTCTTGTTCTTCGTAATCTATAAACATCAGTGTGTGTGTGGATCGATTCAGATCCATGGTCGTGTGGATTGTCTTGTTCAGATCTGTGTGTGTGCGTGGATCTTCTTAGATATGCGTGTGTGTGTGTGGATCAATCCAGATCCGGTTGTTCAAGTGAGTAGAGTGTTGCATCTGTCGCAGTGTGTGTGTGTGTGTTGTTGATCCGGTCATCGGATAGTATTGGAGCTCGTCTCCGTGTGTGTGTGTTGGAGCTCATCTCCGTGCGTGTGTTGGGGCGCCTCCCCATATGTGTGTGCAGGCGTCGCCCTACGTTTGTGGTTGGAGTGTGTATCCGTGTTGGGGATTCATCCCCGTGCTGGTTTACAACAGTGAAGCCGTACCGGATTTTGGTGAGGGGTGGACGTAGGTTGCCGTCGTTGCATCCGAACCACCTTAAAAATCACCGTGCATTGTGGTTTGAATTGTGGGGTTTGGCACATTTCTTCTACCCCCATTGCATGTGATTGTTAGTGCATATTGCTGTTCTGGATTGATCACTTAGATTTAACATAATTGATCTTTTCACTAAATAGATCTTGGGTATATCAAAAGGTGCCTTTGAATTGACAAGGTCATTCTTGTCAGGACAATAGCACTTTGCCTGAAAAGAATTCCTGGATTCACATCTCCGCCTAGTACCAAGAACTATCTTGGAGATTGATTTTCATAAATCTAAATTGTGGTTAAACAGATTTGATCATCCTATTTGTTGATTCATCATATTCCTTAAATCGGGTAAAAATTTACTAACAGTTGTTATCATCCAATTCACCCCCCCTCTTGGGTGTCATTGATCGCTGGACTTCAATTGGTATCAGAGCTAAGGCTTAATTTTTCATAGATTTAACAATCTAGAGAGATCCAGATCAATGACTTCCAAAATGTACACCTTAAATTCTCCACCGGTGTTTGATGGTTCTAACTTTGATTTGTGGTTAGGAAGAATGTGCAGTCTAGTCAACTCATACGATCCTAAGCTATGAAAGCTTATTTCACATGGTCCTTATGAGTTGCCTAAAGACAAATCTGTCTGGACTACAGATTATAAGTTCAAACATGATCAAAATTACTTAGTTCTAAGTTTATTCACTGCCGCAGTTAATGCTAATAGTTTTCCCTTTCTCTCCCGTTGTAGCTCCGCAAAGGACATATTGGATGGCTTAGCCGGCTTCCAGGAAGAGCATGAAGACAAATGTCTTATGGCAGGCACGAGTGATCACGGAAGTGATCAGTAAAATGGATCACCCATGGAGGTAAAGTCAGATTCTGAAAATATATCTCTTGATGATCTATTGGTTGCATACGATGAGCTTACAAATAAATATAAGAAGCTAAAATCTGAAAATAAAAAATTAAAAAAGAATGTTGAACAAAATAACTGTGATTCCTCTTGTAAAAAATGCTCACATTTAGAGGAATTGATTGAGGCTCATGTCTTCAACATTGAATTTCACAAAGATCAAATTTTCTCCTTGAGAAATGAAAATAAAGAGCTGAGAGAGAAAATAAATTCAATGGACAATGGTCAAAATGAACTTGTTCATGATAAAAAGCTTGAAAAAGAAAATGAGAAACTGAAGGAATTGAACACGGTCATTTCTGAAAGGTTGATGATTCTAGAAAATAGAAAGTTTGTGGCTAAAAGTGAATGTTAAAATGTGGATGGTCTACAACAGGAAGTAGACAGCCTCAAGACCACTAATGCATTGTTGAATGTCAGGCTTGCTAGTTATGAAGAAGAATTTGCCAGTGCAGAATTGCACATTTCATCTCTTCAATCTGAAATCTAGGACTTGAATAATTTGCTGTCCAAGTTTGTTGATGGACAAGATAATCTAGATAAACTTTTGAGCATGAAAGTTAATTTTCAAAGGGAAGGGCTTGGCTACAATCCTGTAAAAAAGAAGTCTTTTGTGAATAAGGTTTATACCACTTTTGTTCATAGTTCAAATATAGCCAGTACCTCTACTTCACCCCCAAAGTAGTCTTTTATCCAAGTGATTCAAAAAGAAAATAAAAATTAGAAAGTCAATTCGCATCAAAAATCCAAAAATGCTGCTAGCATCACTATACATGTTAAACATACTTCTGCCACACACACACATCCACCTAGAAAGAAAATCTCATATTTTTATTGTGGAAGACATGGACATGCCATGCATGATTGCGTTACAATGAAGAATGATGATTTAGAAGCATGCAGAAAAAGAATGAACAATGGAAAAGGCAAGGGTAGGTCGACGCATCCCAAGGCTAAACAACACTACCAACCTATGGTGTCAACACATCCTGCATTCTTGACCCATTACCCTCAGCCAAATACAAGGGTAGGTCGACCTAGGATCTCCAATGTGTTCAACACACCACTTGCATATTGGAAACAATACCGGAATAAAAAGTCACATGCTTCATATAATCTTCACACTTTTAAGTATTCAAAGTCATGTTGTGATTATTGTGGCAAATCTGGGCATATGATGCATGATTGTTTGTTTATAAAAAATGATGATTTGAATGTTATCAGAAAATAGAAACCACATACCAAGAGTGCCGCTAACCCACAAGGACCCAAGATGGTTTCGGTAACTAAGAATGTAAAATGAGAAATTAGTTTTGTAGGTGTGCCTAGGAAGATGAATCTTGAAACATGTTCTCAATCAAGAAGGGTTGCCTTGAGGCCAAGTGGAAGGCTTGGAAGATGATGGATGCTCAAAGCACAGGTATTGAAAATAAATCTCTGAGTTCTTTTTGAAAAACTCAAATTTGTTTTAACCAAATCTCCATTAATAAAAAAAAGTCTACTTTTCTTACTAGAATGCATTGCATTTTATAGGAATCATCGTTGCATGATTGCATGTCATAAAATTGAGCATTGCATCCTTCTGATCATCATTTATATCAAATGGTGACCTGAGGAAGGGCAGGTCATTCCTGACAGAAATCTATCACCATTCGTGAGAATGTGCCTCCGCCGAGTACTATGAGTCACTTGTTTATTAAGTCATTGAATGCATGCATATTCAAAGAACTGTATACATCAAGTCTGCATAAATTCTCATGCACTGTCTTGCATAAATTTGGAAAAACTTGCTTCTCATATTAGAATGCATATCCATTCTCATGCACATACATTGTTGATGCAACTTGATATTTGCATGTGTGAGACTGTGGAATGTACTTCTCAAAGTGCCGCTAAACTCCGGGGATCCAAGGAAGCTTGGGTACCCAAATCTGCAATATGAGAACTTTGATTACAGAGTGACTTGAGGGTCATGAAGAAATTGAGAAAAATAATGGATTCTCAAGGCAAAGGTAAGAAAATAAAAATGTGAAATACTAACTTTCATGAGGTTAGTGATTATGGTGCTTGAAGGCCTACGTACCTTCTGCTGAACTAAGGTAATTCAACCTCTTGCTATGGAAATGAAATTTCATTAGCCTATGGGATTTTGTGATGTTATTCTAATGACAGGTATTGCTTCTACATACCTGAAATGATTGTTCCTCTATTCTGCTGTGATTAATTTGCTTACTGGTTGAATGAAATTGAAAATCTTGAAGATTATGTTGACTATTGAACATCATTCAATCTGATTGCTTGAGCACATTTGAGCTTAATTGAGTATCTGGTATATCAAATACTGAGTAGTGAAAAGGTGGATTATGTTCACCTGGAAACTCTCACTATGCGTGAGTTGGTCTTCGAATCAAAGTTCTCCGCCTCGTACCAGAACTCGTAGAAAGAGAATGGTTGGCCTTGAAAGAATTTTCTGATGCAATTCTATGCTCCTTTGTCAGCTAGCCCCATGTCATAAGAGAGCACATTTCACGTTTACTGAATTTTTCTAAACTTCATGTATTTGTCAAGGGGGAGTCTTGCTAGCTAAACAACTTGAAATGAATGTTGTTTCATTTTCTATTGACTGAGTGATCTCCAATTGTAACATGCAACATGCTTATGATGAATTGCTTCAAATTTTTTGAAGTTGATCCTTAATGATGTGAAAAGTTCTGTAATGAAAATGTCAATTCTTGAATGGCTTGTGAATGTCTTCAAAACTTTTAAAAAATGATTAAAAACTTGCCTTTGCACATTTTTTTGAAAAACAATTGGCATCAATTAAAAAATGGGTTGCATTGCCTAATTTTGATCATTTCTGCACGCCTGCTCATATAAGTCATGAAATTGACAATGCTTGTGGTTCATCATTCGAAACACAAGTTTTCTTGTGGAATCTGTCAAATGGTCTGAAAAATAAACTTCCCCATCTTATTTTTGCATCTATATTCCATCATCATATAATTATAGGTTGCATCCATTACAATTCAATGCATTAGGTGCATTTAGATCATCCAGATGAAAAACTAAAAATTTATAATTTACATCCATGCTACGTCTTGCACTTTGCATTGCACTCAGGACATTCCAATAAAGATCTGAAATTTTGCATACATGATGCATTCTGCACTTACATTGCACATTGCATAACTTTCAAATTGTGTGCTTGCATGCTTATATATGCTATTCACCCCCTTCCTTGAAATTTTTAAGGACTCATACTTCTTACTAAATAATGTTACATTTGAGTCATCATTGGAGTGTTTCATGTCATACACTCTTGGGGAGTAAATATTTGATAAGTGCATCTATTTAGGGGTGGTTGCATTATTATGTGTTCATAATATTTTCAGTGTACATGCTGAATCAAATTCACACACATTATGCATAAAATGTGAAAAAGAGTATTAAAGATAAGGATATAGGAATTTCTTTTCAACACTCTAGAGATATTAAACTTTCTACATGTATGTTGTAGAGATAGTTGAGGAAAAAGCTGCCTGCCTATCTTTGTTGAAAAGAATTTGTGATATGATGAAAGGTAGAGCAATGCTTAGTTTCACTGAGTAAATTAGATGCACGTCATCTGAGACGTGATGTGGTTCATTTCTGAAAAGTATGACTTAAGTACCTTTGTTCAAAATGAAGTGAAATGGTTCAATATTCTGATTAACCGGGGATTCTGATATGAGCTCGATGCATCTACTCGCGTAAAAAGGAATTAGTTGAACCTGGTCATTCTTGGAAAATTCTGATTGTCATTGTGATATAAATGATACATTGATGTGAAGAAAAAATTGATAAGGTAGAGCGTAGCCTCCAATACACTGTTCTCAAAATTGAAGTGCAGTCTGTAAAATGTCACATTGTGCTGATCTGAAAATCTGAATATCCATATTAAAGCTATCATTATATATGCCTTGCATA
This sequence comes from Amorphophallus konjac, assembly GCA_022559845.1. Lineage (NCBI taxonomy): Eukaryota > Viridiplantae > Streptophyta > Magnoliopsida > Alismatales > Araceae > Amorphophallus > Amorphophallus konjac. Next base: position 111,474,582 of record CM040122.1, on the reverse strand, counting down.
CGTTTTGATGATAACTAAACTTTATGTTTACTTGCACATGTTCTTGATGTCAGTGTGCACTCATGTTGTTCAAATATGGTTGAGAAGGCAAATGGCTTTTGAGGCAGGATCAAACATGTTGGTCAAATGCAGTGCTATATGGTCTTGATTCTTGGTTGGAATTGTTGGTTTTCCAAGTGATTTCGTAGTTTTTAACCATGAACAAAGTCCTTGTGCATCTCATGATGTATTAACCTTGACTATAGTGAATTGTATGATAAAATATCATGGTGGTCGCTTGGAAGGTAAAACAACATGTGGATAAGCACATTGCTATCTACAATCTAAAACAAGTGGTAAACCATGTCTACACTCTTCAAGAACCCTTCGTAAGGCTACGGCATTCTCAATTCTGGTAAAGCAAGTAAAGTCAACTTGCCTCCATGGGAAGTTGATTTGGTCTGATCTGAAAAGGTTCTCTATGATTGAACATATGAATTTGATTGTTGGTGGATCTATTGACTTAACCTTGATCAATAGATTGGAAGCTATGATACTCAGGCTTTCAAAGGTTTCTCATGCATACCTTTTCATGTGCTCTTAATGGGTTGAACTTGTTCCTTGCATTTCCATAGAGAATCATTTTGAAATGAGATTTCATGAGTGCTTTGCATAATATTGAATGCATTCCATGCATAATCTTCAAGAGCGAGCATTGAACATGTTTCAAGGTCATTCTCACCAAAGCCAATGTTCAACCTTATCATGTCTTAACAAATACCCCATCAAGTCCAAACAGGCTTGGAGAGGGGGATTTCTGCAGCCCAGTCAAAGAGCAGCCGAACTAGGCCCATCAGGACCGAACAAGGCCATGCTCGCCCGAGTGATAGCCCACAGGGCCCACTCCGGACTAAAAGCCCAATAAAAGATCGCTCGGGGACCCAACCTTCCTAGGCGGCCCTCAGGCTCGGAAGGCCCGAGAGACGGTCAGGTCATCAGAATGATCTACGCCCGATCCATCCTCAGCCAGGATATAGGGAGGCGCACACAATCGTTCCGACCCATCTCCGTCCGAGCTAGGCCCATCGCCCGGATATGGCTGGCCCCCCTCAGCTCGAAACGGTCGACCGTCGATTGCTTATCCATGCAGCTGTTAAGAGTCCTCTGTGAGTAGGAATTTATAAGGGTGAGGGACTCCAGCTCCCCAAGGCGATAACGCTCCCACGATGAGGCAGTAAAGGCCCACGTTGAGGACGTAACTCCCACCTGAAACCGCTCGACTTACAGGACTCCGGAAGACGGTGCACTATTTAACCCAGGGATACCCTCCGGCGAAAGGTAAGGGCAACCACACGCTCAAAACTCCTGAGCAGGAACCACTTCACCCTTCTGGTGGAGACGGATCTCGCGTAGAAGCTACTTCCCCCCTTTTATTGCTCCCACCATAGCTCTACTGACTTAAGCATCGGAGGGTTTTCCCCAGGGACTCATCCCTGGGCCTCCTGATCCGTTTCCCTTTCTTACAGTTCACAATTCGGTGATCCTCTACCCACTCAGGACCCGCGCGAGATCACGCCTCTTCATCTGGCGTCGTCTGTGGGAAACGAACAAAGAGCCAGCATGGTGCGAAGGAGATCAGGAGGAGGTCCGCCGGCGACAGGGGAAAGGCCATGGTAGCGGCTGGGGATGGCCCCTCTCGAGCCTCACAGAACCCCCCCTTCAACGCAAGAGCCCCCGCCAACGAACCGCCACCCCCCTGCGGCAATAGGGCTACCGCTCAACGGTGGCGCCGACGCCTTCCAAGCCCTCAATGCAAAATTGCATGTCCTCGTGGAACTCATGAGGACCCAGGCGGCCAGGGATGGAAGGTCACGCGCCCCGTTGGGGATCCCTCCCCGCGAGAATGCATCCCAACACACTGCCAGAGGCCGCTTCACTATCCGCGGCCAGCAGATTATCTGAAATAGGACGGGAGGACCCTCGCAAGCTCCGCCGCTGGAGCAAGAGGCTTCCTCCACATCGAGGCGGGGAAAACCTGGGGCACGCCATCTGAACCCGGAGATCGACGTTCCCGAGGATCGCCAAGACATTCCCCCCAGCCTCGCGCCACAACAGCAGCCGGAGTTATCTCTCCGACTGCGAGAGTTCGAGAGACGCTTCGCAGAACAAGAACGCGCCCTGCGCGCCCTGCAGAAGGCCTCTCCCCCGGAGGATGAGGAGAAATCCCCTTTCTCCGAGTATATCTTGAAGGTAGAGGTGTCTCCCAGAACCTCCATCCCAACCTTCAAGCTCTACGATGGCTAGGGCGACCCGGCCGATCACTACGACAGCTTCGACGCTCTGATGACCCTGCACGGAGCGTCCGACGCCATCAAATACCGAGCCTTCGTGACCACCTTGGCCCAAGGCGCTCAAGCCTGGTTCCGGGCCCTCGCCCCCGGATCCATCCGAGATTTCAAGCAGTTTGGCCGAATCTTCAAAGGGAGTTTCGCTGGAAGTGCCCCCCCAAGGTCGGTAGCGGGGCTCCTGGCCCTTAAACAGGCGCAAGGGGAGAGACTCCAGGCTTATATTCACCGATTCAAGTCGGAAGCCTTGAGGATCCCCCGCCTAGACGTGGCCTCAGCCATAACCGCGCTGACTGGGGGCACCCGGGACGAGAACCTCTGCCGCGAGCTTGTCCTCCACCCTCCCTCGACCCATGCCGAGCTAGTAACTCTGACTTTGCGCCATGCCGAGTGCGAAGAAGTACCCAGTGCATGCCGAGATGCAACCGGCTTAGGTCGAGAGAGGGACAAGAAGCGGGCTTCCGAGCCTAGCTCAAGTTTGGGGAAAAGGTAGAACCGAGATGGGGAGCGCAAGGAACCGTCACGGAAGTATGAGCGGTACACCCCGCTAGCCGCGTCGATCTATGAGATCTACGAAGACATCAAAGACTCGGGTCTCTTCCGCCAACCCGAGCCAATGAGGTCGAAGAACTGTAATCGTAGCAAGCACTGCTTGTTCCACAGCGATCACAGACACCATACCGGCGACTGCCACCAGCTCCAGGACGAGATCGAGCGCCTCATCCGTCAGGGGCACCTACCTCGGTTCGTAGCCGAGCACAAGGAGGACCGAGGCGCCCTAGAGGAGATCGACAACGCCCCCCGATAGGTCCACATCAACGTCATCTCCGGAGGAACAGCATCAGGGGGCGACAGAAACCGAGGAAGGAAGCGTCATGCCGAGCGGGCGAGCCGAGCCATAGAGCCTCCAAAGGCCCCGCCGAGTGAGCCCCAGGTCATAGTCTTCTCAGACCGAGACTTAGAAGGGCTGATCACCCCGCATGACAACGCCCTCATGATTTCGGCTACAATAAATCATTGTAACGTAGATAGGATCCTAGTCGACAATGGGAGTGCCCCTGATGTACTGTCTTATGATTATTTCCTTAAGATGGGGGAGGATCCATCTAAGCTCCGCCCAATCCGAACCCTTCTCTGCGGGTTCAATGGCCAGGCCACCTATCCCGAGGGAGCCCTAAGCCTGCCGGTTACCCTCGGCACCCCACCCAAAACCGTTACGGTCATGGTGGACTTCATAGTGATTAAAGGTATGATAGCATACAACGCCATCTTCGGCCGGGGAATCCTCAGCCGAATAAAAGCGGTGCCTTCTACCTATCACCAGAAAATGAAGTTCCCCACCAAAAATGGGTTGGGGGAAGTCCGAGGTAACCAGGCCGCGGCCAGAAGGTGCTACAATATCTCGGTAGAGGCCACAAGGCCGGACGGGAAGGACAAGGACCCCCGGGGAGTCGAGGGTAAATCCGCAACCATCGAACCTGGTGGCGAATTACTGACGGTTTTCTTAAACGACGACCCGCCCTAGGAGTAAAGATCGGAGTCAACCTACCGTCTGAGGTCCAACAGCAATATAAAAAGTTCCTTTCTGATGGTCTGATGATCAACTCCCTGGGATACCAGAGGAGACTGTAATGCACAAGCTCAGCCTCGACCCTGCCGTGAAGCCCGTACAGCAACGCAGAAGGAAGCATGCACCAGAGAAGCAGGCGATCATCAAGGCGCAGGTCACCAAGGGACAAGAGACTGGCCTTTTTAGACCGGTCCTGTACCCGACATGGCTAGCCAACGTCGTCCTGGTACCTAAAGCTTCGGGCAAGTGGCGGATGTGCGTGGATTTCACCGACCTAGACAAGGCCACCCCTAAGGACTGTTATCCGTTGCCGAGCATCGACCAATTGGTTGATTCAACCTCGGGCAATGAGATACTCAGCTTCCTAGATGTCTATTTGGGTTACCATCAGATCAGAATGGATCCAGAAGATGTCGAGAAGACCGCCTTCATCACCGACTACGGCGTGTACCGCTACACCCGGATGCCTTTCGGGTTGAAGAACGCCGAAGCCACGTACCAAAGGCTAGTCAATCACATGTTTGAAGGACAGCTAGGTCAGAACGTCGAGGCCTACATTGACGACATGCTCGTCAAGACTCCCAAGGCCGAAGACCACTTCACCGACCTCGCTGAGACCTTCGACACCCTCCTGGGGTACAACATGAAGCTCAATCCTGCCAAGTGTGCCTTCGGAGTGAGATCCGGAAAGTTCCTGGGTTTCCTAGTCACTCAGCGTGGGATCGAGGCCAACCCAGACAAAGTCCAGGCCATCATGGACATGCGCCCGCCCACCTGCATCAAGGACATCCAACGCCTAACTGGGCGTATCGCCGCTCTCAGCCGGTTCCTGTCCCGTGCGGCCAAACGATGCTTGCCCTTCTTCAAGCTGTTGAGGCGGCCCAAACTGGCATCTGCTACGTTCGCACGGGACAAAGAATGCCAGAGAGCATTCGCCGAGCTCAAGGAGTTCTTGGCCTCACCCCCGGTGCTCTCCAAGCCCGTTCCGGATGAAGTCTTGCTGCTCTATCTCTCGGCCACGCCATCTACGGTTAGCTCGGTCCTGGTCAGAAATGACTCGGGAGTCGAGAGGCCGATCTACTATGCCAGCAAGGTGCTCAACGAGGCTGAAAGGAGGTACCCCGCAACCGAGAAACTCGTGCTAACGTTGGTCACCTCCGCCAAGCGCCTCCGGCCCTATTTCCAGGGGCATCCCGTCACCGTGCTGATCGGCGAACCATTGAAGAGGATCCTCGCTCACCCCGAAGCCTTAGGACGCCTCGTCAAGTGGGCCATCATGCTTGGGGCCTACGACATATCTTATCGGCCTCGCTCGGCTATCAAAGGCCAGGCGCTCGCTGATTTCATCGCCGAGAGCACCATCCCGACTGAAGAAAGGCCTCCGTCCGCACCCGGGCCAACCTGGGAACTGTTCGTCGATGGATCTTCCAACTCGGTCGGGAGTGGTGCCGGAATCCTCCTAAAGTCCCCCGAAGGAGTCGAACTGCAATACGCCTTGAAGTTCAGCTTTCAGGCATCCAACAACGCTTCCGAGTACGAGGCCCTTATCTCGGGAGCGTGCATGGCCCGACGGTTGGGGGCTGAGCGAGTCAAAATCCACACTGACTCCCAGCTGGTCGCTAGCCAGGTCAACGGCGAGTACGAAGCTCGAGAGGCACCGATGATCAAATACCTCTAACTGGTCAGAGCCCTGGCCCAACAGTTCGAGAGATTCGAGGTAGTCCGAATAGCTCGGGAGGAAAACTCCCGAGCGGACGCCCTCCCTCGGCTAGCCTCTTCTCTCGACCCCGAAGGTACCCGATCGGTCCTCCTTGAAGAGATAGAGTGCCCGAGCATTGACTCGGAGCTCCTTGCTGTTGACTCGGCCATTCCGAGCGACTGGCGCACCCCCTATCTGTCGTGGCTCCGGGACTCTCAAGAGCCTTCCGACCCTCGAGAGGCCCGCAGATTGAAGTACCAAGCCCGGTACTTCGTCATTCTAGACGACACTCTCTACCGAAGATCTTTTTCCGGTCCCCTCCTGAAGTGTCTCGGCCCCGACGAAGCCAACCGAGCTATCCAATAGATTCATGAAGGCCTGTGCGGAGGGCATGTAGGAGGAAAGTCACTCACCCGGATCCTGCTACGGCAGGGTTACTGGTGGCCCACTCTGCAGCGCGACTGCACGGCCTACGTGCAATAGTGCGACCGATGCCAGCGATTCGACCACTTAGTCCATCAGCCGGCAACGGAGATCGTCACCCTGGCCGAGCCGTATCCCTTCGCTCGGTGGGGAATCGACATTCTTGGGCCATTCCCCACGGCTCAGGCCCAGAAGAAGTTTATCATCATCACCATCGACTACTTTACCAAGTGGATCGAGGCCGAAGCCACGGCAAGGATCACCGAGACAGTCGTCTGGAGTTTCGTCTGGAAGTCGATCATTTGTCGTTACGGCATCCCCCGGGTGATAGTGAGCGATAACGGTCGGCAATTTGACTCTCGTTATTTTCGAGACAGATGTGCCGACCTAGGTATTCGCAACCACTTCACCTCGGTCGCCCACCCTCAGGCCAACGGGCTGGTCGAGAATGCCAATAAGACTATCTTAAAAAGCATAAAGACCAGACTCAACAAGGCCAAGGGCAGCTGGCTCGAGGAACTGCCTAGCGTACTTTGGTCACACAGAATGACTCCCAGAACGGCAACCAGTGAAAGTCCTTTCCAGTTGGTATATGGCGCCGAGGCCATAATTCCATTGGAGATCGCCAATCCCTCCCTCCGAGTCATCTGCTTCTCGCCCGAGGTAAACGAGCAAAAATTGCTCGAGAACCTCGACCTAGCGGATGAACTCTGAGAGATTGCCAGCATCCGAGCGACGGAATACCAGCGCCGCCTCGCTCGATACTACAACGCCAAAGTCCGAGACAGGCACTTCCAACCGGGAGACTTCGTCCTTAGAAAAGCGAAGCCTCTCGACCACTAGAGGCAGCGGGCAAGCTATCCCCCAACTGGGAAGGTCCCTACCGAGTGGTCGAGACGCTCGGGAAAGGAGCATACTGGCTATCTACAATGGAAGGGGAACCATCCCTCGGACGTGGAACGCAGCCACACTACGCAAGTTCTACTTTTGAAGTCGTGCAAACAATCTGAGTGAAATAAAATTTTTTCCTTTTCATTCAAACGATTGTTGGTACATCAGAAAGGCCAAAGCCAATACATTGCATAACAAAAAGTAAAAAAATCCATCTGGCGCCACTGCAAGAGGTCGTCGCTCGGTCGACTCGGTTTGATCTCCTTGCGTCCAACCACTGACTCTGCCTCGCGTAGAAACTGGCTCGGATAAAAGGCGGTCGATCCAGTTGGCTCGGGTGGCCCATGACAAAGGTGACAGAGGGACTGCGGAAGCGGAAGGCTGCCTTCCAAGTTGACAGAGGCTGGGAAGAGGGAACGCCTATGAAGGCCTCCTCTCTTCCAACCTGCCAACTCTTTGGAACGTACAGAGAGTAAGCAGCCTCCGCAGAGTGAAAGAAATGACGGGGGGAGAGCACAAGAGGAAAAAAGAGAAAAAGAAGTCCAGCGTAGCTGGACGAGGAGGCAGGGGAAGGCCCGGAAAGGAGGGAGCTTAATTTGCTTCCTCCACACATCCCTGAAGCGAGCAGAGAGGGACGAGTGGCGGGGATGTCGGATGCCCCCATCCGTCCTCCATCTCGCCCCCCCCCCCCCGGGAAGCGTCGCCGGAACTGATAGAGGAAATGACGTAATTTTTCCATCAAAATCCTCTCCAGATCCACGCGACGACCGTCGGACCCGCTTCAAACCCGCGCGACGACCGTCGGACCTGCTCAAAACCCAAAGCGGCAAAAACTCGCCGCCCTCCATCATCGGCAGCATCATCCTCCGAAGGATCTTCCATGCTCTGAATGCAAAGGCTCAGCGCTACGAGAAATGGAGAGAGGAAAGACCGTCCTAGAAAACCTTAAAGCGGTGTAGATGGAGAGATGCCCCTAAGTCCCTTATAAAGGCGAGGGGAGGCTGCTTGCCTTAAAAGAGTCTCTCCTCGAAAACACGCCGAAAGGATTTCCCCTTTATGACTGGTCACCTCAAACTCCTCGTTTCCGCCCCCAGCGGGACACACGAAGCGGCCAAGCATTCAAAGCGTGATCAAATGAAAAGGCACCCTGCTAGACGCCTGCCCAATCATCGCACGAGATCTGCGCAGAAAGTATCGGTCCTTTCCAACTACTACAGATACGCTGATCAAATCACGGCAAGTACAGCAAGCAACAAGCAAAGTTTTTCTCTATTGCCTTACATAGAGAAGAGTCCTTTTTGCTCAAAAAAAAAAAGAGAAAAGGACAAACAAGGGGAGAAGACAAAGCAAGTCAACACATCAAGCCTCCGGCCCATCTAGCGGCTCGAAAGCGGAAGGCACGGACGGTCTGCCCCCGGTACCCTTGGTGACGGCCGACCCAGGTACTGCCCCCGCCTGTGCGGGAACTGTCTCAGTCACGAGCCCTCCCGAGGCCTCCGGAGCTGGCGACCCCTCAAGAGAAGAGACCTCCGGGTCTTCTTCGCCCGATGCCAAGGTAGCAGAACTGGAGGATGAGGCATCCGAGTCATAACGTTGACCAGACGGGAAGCGGAGCCTGGAATCATGCTCTTCAGCATAGGCCACCGCTCGGCGATAGCCCTGCTTGAAGCCCTTGCGGGCACCTTGGCGGAGAGCCAACTCGTAGTAGGGAAGGGTAGCCTCCTTCAGGTCGACTTGGTAGGCCTCCGAGCATTTATACTGCTCGACCGCCTCTGCCTCGGCCAACCCTGCCCTCCCTACGAGTTCGGCCATCTTTCACTCTGCCTCGGCTTGCCTCCTCCCGACCTCGGCTGCCAGCTCCTCGGCCTCGACTGCCCGCCTCTCTGTCTCGGCCCGATAAGCCTCGGCCTCCAACCGGTGACGCTTTGCTTCCTCCGCTTGGCGCGCTAGGTCGACGCGCTCGGTTTCCCAGTGGCCATCTAGCTCGACGCGGACAAGGCGCTCCTCCTCAAGGAGCCTATTCTTCCTCTCAAGCGACTCCCGAGCCTTGGCCAGTTCCTCGGTCAGTGCTCGGCCTTCCAGCTGGCTCGACCGCAGCAACCCTCTGGTCGCGAAGAACTCCCGCCGAAGCCCCTCGCTCTCCTTGGTGAGCCGGACCAGCTTCCTCTCGGCCCCGCCGAGGGTCCAGGCGAACTGTGACCGCTCTGACTCTAACCGAGCATAAGTCTCCACCATCGTGGCCCCCATCTGAGCCATGACCAGGCCGCCCTTCATAATGACGTTGAGGACCCCGGCTGGGGAATGACGCGCGCTTCCCCCCTTCACCCTCGCCGCAACACCGCTGCACATCTCGTACAAGGTGCGCGACACACCAAGCCTCTCCAGCGCCACCGGCATGGGAACCTTCCCTGCGTCGGGCGCCCTGCCAGTCAGCCCGGATCAAACCTCTATCCCAACTGCTCCTGGTGCCATGGTCAGTTGGGGCGGCGACGCCTCTGTAGGTGAACCCCCAACCTTGACCGTCCCGGCTCGCGCGTCGCCGCCTGAGGCATCTCCCACCTCGACCGATGCCCCGGCCTCGGCGGCGGTTGCTTCAACTTCGGCCCCCTCTATTCCCACCGAGGGGAGAGCCGACCCATCGCCGTCTCCCCCTGGGGTGCCCCCGGTCTCCTCCGCCCCCTCTCACTCGGCAGATAGAAGAGCTGGCCCGATAGGGTCGGCCCTATCTTGCCCTGGAGAGGGGAGCGCCGCCGAGCCAGAATCGCACCCAGCGGTGGGGACGACCCCAGCCTTCTTGGCTCGCTTCTTGGCCTTAGCGGCAGCCCGCAGCATACCCGCTACGGGGTCCTTGCGCTTCACCCCGCGCAGCCGAGAAGTCCCCTCAGAGACCGCCCCCTTGCCCTTGTCCCGAGCTCGGGAGCGACCCTCTGAAGCGGCCGGTTCTCCGTCAGCCGAGTCATCGCCAAAATCGACCACCTCAGCGGCCTCCTTCAGAGGCTCCCGCATGTTATCTGCACAAAAGAAGAAGACGGTCAGAAACGCAAAGGCAACTCCGGCACCCAAAGAAGAGTCAGGCTCGTGGCGTGTGAACCTGATGGGAGCAGCCGTGTGAGGAGACATCGCTCCACATTCTCCGAGTGACCAGCTCCTCTGTGGATCGGCGATGCTTCAGCAAAATGGCTACGTACTCCTCCACCTGTGGAGGGAACTCGTCCTGCCGGGGGGGGGGATATTCGGGTGGAAGTTCGGGATCACCGGGCACTCCCAGGATTCCCCCATCACGTGCGTCTTCACCCAAAAGAACTGGGTTTTCCATCCCTTATGAGAAGAATCCTTCGCCGCCAGCGAAATGCAGCTCCTATTCCTCCTCGCCTGGATGAAATAGAAACCCTTTCCGGCCGACGGATGCGCTTTCAACTCAAAGAAATAGTGGAAGAGGTCCAGGGAAGGAGGGACCCCGCACTGACGGCAGAGGATGCGGAAGGCGGAGAGGAGAAGATATGAATTGGCCACCAGCTGGACCGGCGCCAGCGAGAAAAACTTGAGGAGCGTGAGGACGAAGGGCTCGAAAGGGAGACGGAACCCACTCTTCCACTCCAAAAGAAAGGAGCAGAAATGGCCCGTACGAGAGTCCAAGCTCATCTCGTGCGGGGCGGCGGCAACGAAGCAGTATCTGTAGGGAAGGCGGAGCTGGTGCTCTAACCTCCTCACCTCAGCCTCCCTTAGCTCGCTGCAGTTGGGGACCGGCACCTTCGCCACGGCCTCATCGCTACACTCCCCCGAATGCTGGTCAGCCATGGATTCTGAGGAAGAGCTCGACGAAGAGCACTCTCGCGACCCCGAAGACTCTGGGGGAAGAGGGAGCTACCGGATGGCCTCCGCCGTCGCCTCGGCCAACTCTGCGAACGCCGCCGCAAGCCTCTGCTCTTCCGTCATGCCCTCACGATGCATCAAGGAGCCTAGAAACTCGAAGGGAGGCTAGACCATAAAAACAGAGGAAGTCTGGAATGCCGAAGAATGCCCAAACGCCTATATCTCCTCGCAGAAGGCGGCGCGCCGTTCCAACCTCCGAGAAAAGGGGGCCCCTTCGTTTCAAATCCGCCAGGATTACCATCATTACGGGCCTTGGTGACCACGACACGTGGCTTACTCACACCACCAGATCTCCACCCACCTGAGCCATGCTGGTCCTAAACCCTAAAACATATACTCTTTCGAGCCTTCTCTGGCTCGGGAGTAGGAGGGGGACAAGTGGAGAGGGGGATTTCTGCAGCCCAGTCAAAGAGCAGCCGAACTAGGCCCATCAGGACCAAACAAGGCCACGCTCGCCCGAGTGATAGCCCACAGGGCCCACTCCGGACTAAAAGCCCAATAAAAGATCGCTCGGGGACCCAACCTTCCTAGGCGGCCATCAGGCTCGGAAGGCCCGAGCGACGGTCAGGTCATCAGAATGATCTACGCCCGATCCAACCTCAGCCAGGATATAAGGAGGCGCACACGATCGTTCCGACCCATCTCCGTCCGAGCTAGGCCCATCGCACGGATATGGCTGGCCCCCCCTTAGCTCGAAACGGTCGACCGTCGATTGCTTATCCATGCAGCCATTAAGAGTCCTCTGTGAGTAGGAATTTATAAGGGTGAGGGACTCCAGCTCCCCAAGGCGATAACGCTCCCACGATGAGGCAGTAAAAGCCCACGTTGAGGACGTAACTCCCACCTGAAACCCCTCGACTTACAGGACTCCGAAGATGGCGCACTATTTAACCCAGGGATACCCTCCAGCGAAAGGTAAGGGCAACCACATGCTCAAAACTCCTGAGCAGGAACCACTTCACCCTTCTGGTCGAGAGGATCTCGCGCAGAAGCTACTTCCCCCCTTTTATTGCTCCCACCATAGCTCTACTGACTTAAGCATCGGACGGTTTTCCCCAGGGACTCATCCCTGGGCCTCCTGATCCGTTTCCCTTTCTTGCAGTTCACAATTCGGTGATCCTCTACCCGCTCAGGACCCGTGCGAGATCACGCCTCTTCAAGGCTCATATTATTTGGACATTCCTGTGCAAGCACAAGTCTTCGATATGTTGACATGTTTCATGAACTGAACTACATTATTTTTGCAGGACTTCTAGAGTTCGGTCGACCTGGAAGACTGGTCCGGTCGACCTGATTTACCAGCACCTAGAAATCTGGAATTTTACAGATTTTGGTCGACAGCCAGCCTAGGGTCGGTCGACCGGTTTTCCCAGCAACGAAATCTTCATTTCCTGTAAAATTCCAGTTGACTGCCCCCCTATTTTCGATCGCCCGCCAGCCCCGAGAGAGCTTTTGTTGACTTTGTTTCTTGAGCGTGTTCAAAGCCTTCCTCTTGGACTTTTTGGTCTAAAAGCCTCCCAACTTGCCTAAAATCATGGATCTGGTTTTCGACTTGTCCCTTGACCATCCTAGGTCTTATAAAAATAACTCTTGGGCCAAGAAACCCTAATGAAGCAAGGGGATCAAAGGGAGGCTATCAAGGGAGAAAGAAGGCTGTTGCAAATACTCCGTGAACAGTACTTCATCCAGCCATTCTTCATCAAATCTCAAGCTTTTGAAGATCATTCTGAAGCCAATCAAGTGGAAATCATGTGGAGATTCAAGCCTCATCAAGATCTGCATCATACACTCAAGGGGAGCCTAAATCAAGAGTTTTCTCAACTGTGTTTCATTTGTCTTTATGTTTTGAGCTTCAAGTATTATTCTTCGTAATCTACAAACATCAGTGTGTGTGTGGATCGATTCAGATCCATGGTCGTGTGGATTATCTTGTTCAGATCTCTGTGTGTGCGTTGATCTTCTTTAATCTGCGTGTGTGTGTGTGGATCTATCCAGATCTGGTTGTTCAAGTGTGTAGAGTGCTGCATCTGTCGCAGCGTGTGTGTGTGTGTGTGTGTGTTGTTGATCCGATCATCAGATAATATTGGAGCTCGTCTCCGTGTGTGTGTGTGTTGGACCTCATCTCCGTGCGTGTGTTGGAGCGCCTCCCCATATGTGTGTGCAGGCGTCGCCCTGCGTGTGTGGTAGGAGTGTGTCTCCGTGTTGGGGATTCATCCCCGTGCTGGTTTACAGCAGTGAAGCCACACCGGGTTTTGGTGAGGGGTGGACGTAGGTTGCCGTTGTTGCATCCGAACCACCTTAAAAATCACCTTGCATTGTTGTTTGAATTGTGTGGTTTGGCACATTTCTTCTACCCCCATTGCATGTGATTGTTAGTGCATATTGTTGTTCCGGATTGATCACTTAGATTTAACATAATCGATCTTTTCACTAAATAGATCTTGGGTATATCAAAAGGTGCCTTTGAATTGACAAGGTCATTCCTGTCAGGACAATAGCACTTTGCCTGAAAAGAATTCCTGGATTCACATCTCCGCCTAGTACCAAGAACTATCTTGGAGATTGATTTTCATAAATTTAAATTCTGGTTAAACAGATTTGATCATCCTAGTTGTTGATTCATCATATTCCTTAAATCAGGTAAAATTTTGCTGACAGTTGTTATCATCCAATTCACCCCCCCTCTTGGGTGTCATTGATCGCGGGACTTCAATTGGTATCAGTGCTAAGGCTTAATTTTTCATAGATTTAACAATCTAGAGAGATCCAGATCAATAACTTCCAAAATGTACACCTTGAATTCTCCACCGATGTTTGATGGTTCTAACTTTGATTTGTGGTTTGGAAGAATGTGCAGTTTAGTCAACTCATATGATCCTAAGCTATGAAAGCTTATTTCACATGGTCTTTATGAGTTGCCTAAAGACAAATCTGTCTGGACTGCAGATTATAAGTTCAAACATGATCAAAATTGCTTGGTTCTAAGTTTATTCACTACCGCAGTGAATGCTAATAGTTTTCCCTTTCTCTCCCGTTGTAGCTCCGCAAAGGACATATTGGATGGCTTAGCCGGCTTCCAGGAAGAGCATGAAGACAAATGTCTTATGGCAGGCACGAGTGATCACGACAGTGATCAGTGGAATGGATCACCCTTGGAGGTAAATTCAGATTCTGAAAATATATCTCTTGATGATATGTTGGTTACATACGATGAGCTTGCAAATAAATATAAGAAGCTAAAATCTGAAAATAAAAAATTGAAAAAGAATGTTGAACAAAATAACTGTGATTTCTCTTGTAAAAAATGCTCACATTTAGAGGAATTGATTGAGGCTCATGTCTTCAACATTGAATTTCACAAAGATCAAATTTTCTTCTTGAGAAATGAAACTAAAGAGCTGAGAGAGAAAATAAGTTCAATGGACAATTGTTAAAATGAACTTGTTCATGATAAAAAGCTTGAAAAAGAAAATGAGAAACTGAATGAATTGAACACGGTCATTTCTGAAAGGTTGATGATTCTAGAAAAAGCAAAGTTTGTGGCTAAAAGTGAATGTGAAAATGTGGATGGTCTACAACAGGAAGTAGACAGCCTCAAGACCACTAATGCATTGTTGAATGTCAAGCTTGCTAGTTATGATGAAGAATTTTCCAATGCAGAATTACACATTTCATCTCTTCAATATGAAATCCAGGACTTGAATAATTCGCTGTCCAAGTTTGTTGATGGATAAGATAATCTGGATAAACTTTTGGGCATGAAAGTTAAGTTTCAAAGGGAAGGACTTGGCTACAATCCTGTAAAAAAGAAGTCTTTTGTGAATAAGGTTTATACCTCTTTTGTTCATAGTTCAAATATAGCCAGTACCTCTACTTCACCCCCAAAGTAGTCTTTTATCCAAGTGATTCAAAAAGAAAATAAAAATCAGAAAGTCAATTCGCATCAAAAATCCAAAAATGCTGCTAGCATCACTATGCATGTTAAACATACTTCCTCCACACACACACACATCCACCTAGAAAGAAATCTCATATTTTTATTGTGGAAGATATGGACATGCCATGCATGATTGTGTTACAATGAAGAATGATGATTTAGAAGCATGCAGAAAAAGAATGAACAATGGAAAAGGCAAGGGTAGGTCGAGGCATCCTAAGGCTAAACAACACTACCAACCTATGGTGTCAACACATTCTGCGTTCTGGACCCATTACCCTCAGCCAAATCCAAGGGTAGGTCGACCTAGGCTCTCCAATGTGTTCAACACACCACTTGCATATTGAAAACAATACCGGAATAAAAAGTCACATGCTTCAAATAATCTTTACACTTTTAAGTATTCAAAGTCATGCTATGATTATTGTGGCAAATCTGGGCATATGATGCATGATTGTTTGTTTATAAAAAATGATGATTTGAATGTTATCAGAAAATGGAAACCACGTACCAAGAGTGCCGCTAACCCACAAGTGATGCGGGACGGACACGGGAGGCGACTCTACGTGGGGTGAACCTCAGACTCTAGATGTGGACGCGACCAGCAACACACACCAGGGAGACACTAAGCCCAACACTACGAGCTCCTAGTGGCGAAACGTTGCTAACAGAAGTGGAAGCTCACTCGTCGTCCCAAGCGAGGGAAAGCACGGACCGTGCGCGGTTAAGGAACCGGCGGAGGTCAAGGGTAGTCCGACTCAACTTCCAGACTCGGATCGAGTCGCGGGACGGGTCACTCTCACTCTCACAGCGGTGACATGGACACACGGGCTAGTACCTACACTCTCGGCAGCGGCCTAAGACCGTATACTAGCTAAGCAATGTAACGCCAAGGAGTTAAGACCTTTACCTCCACGCACCCGGCGTGGCGAAGACACCCGGCTGACTTACGGACCCCCGGTTAACATAATTCATAGCGGTACAAAGAGATTCGACCCACTCCACGCAGGGAGGTAAAAGGTCACATGTGGGGCCCGGGGATCACGTAAATCAGGTTGACGGGTAGCATCTTGATGTCGTCTCGACGCGCCGAACTTCACGTTCTCGTGCTTTCCGGACGGCGCAATCAATGGGCCGTGGGGCCCACACGCTGTCCTGTCCTCCGGATCTGGCGGGGTGGGTCCCACTGTAATGGGGACTCCTGGCAACACGCTTCCCTGGATGGCGGCCAGCCGGCGACACTCACCGGAGGCCGGGTGCCCCGGTTCCCAAGTGGAGAGAGTGCTGTCCACGAGCTGATGTTGCTGTTTCAGCAGCGCGCGCTCCGGCGAAAACGGCCGCTGCGATCGGCCCCGTCGCCAGAATGCAATCAAACCAGCGCCGTTGGAAAGAGGATTCGAAATCCTTCAATCTAGGGCCTGTGGACTCTTCTGAACCTGCGCGGACCTGGGCTATAACTATTTTTCAATTCTCTGCTCCACAGCACCTGAAATCTCAGATCAGCATATCAGTTTCCTGTAAATAGCCGTTCACCGCCTATGTAAAGTTGGATTCAGACTTCGAGCTCACCTTAAAAGTTGTAGGTAATCAAACCACGGAACGGGGACTATTTTTAGAATTTGATTTGGAGATGGCTGCTATTTGTTATGATTTTTGGGGTGACTGGTGGTCGGATCTGGGAATAGGTGGACAGAACTATAGATGGGTCTGAGAACGATTTTTAGAAAATATGATATGGGCAAATCAAAAATTGAGAAAAATTGTGGATGAAGGGGTGGATGGATGGAACCCCCAGTAAAATTGGGCCAACTAACAGAAATCAGAAAGTGGCTCTAAGACATGAAACTCAGGATAGAGGTGAACCTGGACAAAACTCTGGCAGAACCGAAATGGGAGAGTGGACGAAAATCAAAATATAGGAAACGTGATCGGAATGCTGGCCTAATTTTTGTGGGTGGAGAGGAACATCCCAGGAACAACTCCTCCAAATTTGGTAGCCAAATGAGCTTAGGGAAGACCTGTGAATTTTGAACAAGCTGCTGTGGTACTGCGCAGGCAGAACTCCGTTGATGGCGATGGCGGTGCAGTGGCGGCTCGTGGTGGCGGCGGCGGCGACCGGAACTGATAGGGTGGAGTCACACCACCAAGAAGCAACCTTCATAGCTGCAAGGGGGAGAGGGGGAGAGGGGGGAGAGGAAAGGGGTGGCCTAGGCCATGCTCCAATAATTTTCAAGTTCAAAATGGCATTAATTCAAGAAAATGGTAATTACATGCCTTATATATGACTCCCACCAAACTCATCCTCCACCGTTGGATCTAGGGGTTGGGGATGGATGGCTAGGATGGAGTTTGATCAAAATACAACAAAATATTAAACAAGAAGGGGAGGGGGGCGCACCTTGACCAAGGAGGGTCAAGGGGGGGACATGGTAGGTGGGGTTGGTGGCCTCCCATGTGGACTTTTCAAGTCCATTGTCCCCCTCCCTTGGCCCACCCTTCTAGAAGCCTCCATGGAGGGTTGACTGACCCCACAGGGGCCCTAGACCTGAGGTGGCCCAATGGGAGTGGAGTGGGGGCCCGTGGGACCCAGGGATCCCCATTTTGCACATAAGCCCCTCGAACTATCTAAATTACACACTGACGAAAAGAAAATAAAATACATCACACACAAATAAAAATCCCCAAAAAATATGATAAATGCTATGACTCAGTGGGGAACCTCCAGACTGTCTCCGAGCCATAGGGATGCTGAGGTGGCTCGAGTCGTGCTCCTCGTGCGGTACCGGTGGCTCGCCGGCTCGTGTCTCGCATGCGCTCGGGTGTCCGCACCAACAAGGACCCAAGATGGTTTGGGTATCTAAGAATGTAAAATGAGAAATTTATTTTGCAGGTGTGCCTAGGAAGATGAATCTTGAAACATGTTCTCAGTCAAGAAGGGTTGCCTTGAGGCCAAGTGCAAGGCTTGGAAGATGATGGATGCTCAAAGCACATGTATTGAAAATAAATCTCTGAGTTCTTTTTGAAAAACTTAAATTTGTTTTAACCAAATCTCCATTAATAAAAAAATATCTACTTTTCTTACTAGAATGCATTACATTTTATAGGAATCATCATTGCATGATTGCATGTCATAAAATTGAGCATTGCATCCTTCTGATCATCATTTATATCAAATGGTGACCTGAGGAAGGGCAGGTCATTCCTGACAGAAATCTATCACCATTCGTGAGAATGTGCCTCCGCCGAGTACTATGAGTCACTTATTTATTAAGTCATTGAATGCATGCATATTCAAAGAACTATATACATCAAGTCTGCATAAATTCTCATGCACTGTCTTGCATAAATTTGGAAAAACTGGCTTCTCATATTAGAATGCATATCCATTATCATGCACATACATTGTTGATGCAACGTGATATTTGCATGTGTGAGACTGTGGAATGCACTTCTAAAAGTGCCGCTAAACTCCGGGGATCCAAGGAAGCTTGGGTACCCAAATCTGCAATATGAGAACTTTGATTACAGGAGTGACTTGAGGGTCATGAAGAAATTGAGAAAAATAATGGATTCTCAAGGCAAAGATAAAAATGTGAAATACTAACCTTCATGAGGTTAGTGATTGTGGTGCTTGAAGGCCTACGTACCTTCTGCTGAACTAAGGTAATTCAACCTCTTGCTATCGAAATGAAATTTCATTAGCCTATGGGATTTTGTGATGTTATTCTAATGACAGGTATTGCTTCTACATACCTGAAATGATTGTTCCTCTATTCTGCTGTGATTAATTTGCTTACTGGTTGAATGAAATTGAAAATCTTGAAGATTATGTTGACTATTGAACATCCTTCAATCTGATTGCTTGAGCACATTTGAGCTTAATTGAGTATTTGGTATATCAAATACTGAGTAGTGAAAAGGTGAATTATGTTCACCTGGAAACTCTCACTATGCGTGAGTTGGTCTTTGAATCAAAGTTCTCCGCCTCGTACCAGAACTCGTAGAAAGAGAATGGTTGGCCTTGAAAGAATTTTCTGATGCTATTCTATGCTCCTTTGTCAGCTAGCCCCATGTCATAAGAGAGCACATTTCACGTTTACTGAATTTTTCTAAACCTCATGTATTTGTCAAGGGGGAGTCTTGCTAGCTAAACAACTTGAAATGAATGTTGTTTCATTTTCTATTGACTGAGTGATCTCCAATTGTAACATGCAACATGCTTATGATGAATTGCTTCAAATTTTTTGAAGTTGATCCTTAATGATGTGAAAAGTTCTGCAATGAAAATGTCAATTCTTGAATGGCTTGTGAATGTCTTCAAAACTTTTGAAAAATGATTAAAAATCTATCTTTGAACATTTTTTTGAAGAATAATTGGCATCAAATAAAAAATTGGTTGCATTGCCTAATTTTGATCATTTCTGCACGCCTGCTCATATAAGTCATGAAATTGACAATGGTTGTGGTTCATCATTCGAAACTCAAGTTTTCTTGTGGAATCGGTCAAATGGTCTGAAAAATAAACTTCCCCATCTTATTTTTGCATCATGTATTCCATCATCATATAATTATAGGTTGCATGCATTACAATTCAATGCATTAGGTGCATTTAGATCATCCAGATGAAAAACTAAAAATTTATAATTTACATCCATGCTACGTCTTGCACTTTGCATTACACTCAGGACATTCAAATAAAGTTCTGAAATTTTTCCTACATGATGTATTCTGCACTTACATTGCACATTGCATAACTTTCAAATTGTGTGCTTGCATGCTTATATATGCTATTCACCCCCTTCCATAAAATTTTTAAGGACTCATATTTTTTACTAAATAATATTACATTTGAGTCATCATTGGAGTGTTTCATGTCATACACTCTTGGGGAGTAAATATTTCATAAGTGCATCTATTTAGGGGTGGTTGCATTATTATGTGTTCATAATATTTTCACACACATTATGAATAAAATGTGAAAAAGAGTATTAAAGATAAGGATATAGGAATTTCTTTTCAACACTCTAGAGATATTAAACTTTCTACATGTATGTTGTAGAGACAGTTGAGGAAAAAGCTGTCTGCCTATCTTTGTTGAAAAGAATTTGTAATAAGATGAAAGGCAGAGCAATGCTTAGTTTCACTGAGTAAATTAGATGCACGTCATCTGAGACGTGAGTGGTTCATTTCTGAAAAGTGTGACTTAAGTACCTCTGTTCAAAATGAAGTGAAATTGTTCAATATTCTGAGTAACCGGGGATTCTGGCATGAGCTCGATGCGTCTACTCGCGTAAAAAGGAATTAGTTGAACCTGATCATTCTTGAAAAATTATGATTGTCATTGTGATATAAATGATACATTGATGTGAAGAAAAAATTAATAAGGTAGAGTGTAGCCTCCAATACACTGTTCTCAATATTGAAGTGCAGTCTGTAAAATATCTCATTGTGTTGATCTGAAAATCTGAATATCTATATTGAAGCTATCATTTTTCATGTTAATCACTTACACATCTAGAAATTTGATTTATTATGTATTCAAAAAATTGATTGACTGCTTTAGTAATTGCATGAATCTCCTATATGTTTGCACAACCTCCTAGGTGCTATATATGAACATTTTGGTTGTCATGACTCTCATGCATCTTTCTTACACCCATTCCCTTCTTAAATAAGTAAGGGGGAGATATGTTGCATGTGTATATATATACGTGACTGTCTAGTTGCATTGTGTGCATTTCATATTTCATCATTTGTATGTATCTAGCTTCATGCATTTCAAAAGAAAATGTAAAATTCTAAAAATTAATAAAATTCTAAAAATGTTTGACTTCAAATTCTTTACACTTGCTACATGGGGTGTTGGCTTTGAATGGTATCATCTTGACTTGTGATTCTTGGTCTGCAACTCTTAAGACTACACACTTTTCTGTCTCCATAATCAAATTGGAATCACAAAGAATCAACATGTCTTTTGTTTCCCATATCTATGCCTTGCTATTGCCTCATTTGAACTTCTGAAGTGGGCTCTCATTGATTTATGAATCTGCTTGCTGAAATTTGAACCACATTGCCATACTCACACTTTTTGATAATATCAAAGGGGGAGAAGAATATGATATTATCTGTGTCAGTCATAAAGTTTGTCATCATCGAAAAGGGGGAGATTGTTATATATGCCTTGCATATGTTTTGATGATAACTAAACTTTATGTTTGCTTGCACATGTTCTTGCTTGCACATGTTCTTGATGTCAGTGTGCACTCATGTTGTTGTTCAAATATGGTTGAGAAGGCAAATGGCTTTTGAGGCAGGCTCAAACATGTTGGTTAAATGTAGTGCTATATGGTCTTGATTCTTGGTTGGAATTGTTGGTTTTCCAAGAGGTTTCGTAGTTTTTAACCGTGAACAAAGTCCTTGTACATCTCATGATGTATTAACCTTGACTATCTTGAATTGTAGGATAAAACATCATGGTGGTCACTTGGAAGGTAAAACAACGTGTGGATAAGTACATTGCTATCTACAATCTAAAACAAGTGGTAAACCATGTCTACACTCTTCAAGAACCCTTGGTAAGGCTATGGCATTCTCAATTCTGGTAAAGCACAAGTCTTTGATATGTGGATATGTTTCATGAACTGAACTACGTTGTTTTTGCAAGATTTCCAGAGTTCAGTCGACCTGGAAGACTGGTCCGGTCGACCTGATTTACTAGCACCTAGAAATCTGAAATTTTACAGATTTCGGTCAACTGCCAACCCAGGGCCGGTCGACCGATTTTCCCAGCAATGAAATCTTCATTTCCTGTAAAATTCCAGTCGACCACCCCCCTATTTCCGATCGATCGCCAGCCCCGAGACAGCTTTTGTTGACTTTATTTCTTGAGCGTGTTCAAAGCCTTTCTCTTGGACTTTTTGGTCTAAAAGCCTCCCAACTTGCCTAAAATCGTAGATCTGATTTCTGGCTTGTCCCTTGACCATCCTAGGTCTTATAAAAACAACTCTTGGGCCAAGAAACCCTAATGAAGCAAGGGGATCAAAGGGAGGCTATCAAGGGAGAAAGAAGGCTGCTACAAATACTCCGTGAACGGTACTTCGTCCAGCCAATCTTCAGCAAACCTCAAGCATTTGAAGATCATTTTGAAGCCAATCAAGTGGAGATTCAAGCCTTATTCAAGATATGCATCATACACTCAAGGGGAGCCTAAATCAGGAGTTTTCTCAACTATGTTTCATTTGTCTTTGTGTTTTGAGCTTCAAGTCTTATTCATCGTAATCTGCAAACATCAGTGTGTGTGTGGATCGATTCAGATCCTTGGTCGTGTGGATTATCTTATTCAGATCTGTGTGTGTGCGAGGATCTTCTTAGATCTGCGTGTGTGTATGTGGATCTATCCAGATCTGGTTGTTCAAGTGTGTAGAGTGCTGCATCTGTCGCAGCGCGTGTGTGTGTGTGTTGTTGATCCGGTCATCGGATCGTGTTGGAGCTCATCTCCGTGTGTGTGTTGGAGCTCATCTCCTTGTGTGTGTTGGGGCGCGTCCCCATGTGTGTATGTGCAGGCGTCACCCTGCGTGTGTGGTTGGAGTGTGTCTCCGTGTTGGGGATTCATCCTCGTGCTGGTTTACAGCAGTGAAGCCTCACCGGGTTTTGGTGAGGGGTGGACGTAAGTTGCCGTCATTGCATCCAAACAACCTTAAAAATCATCGTGCATTATGGTTTGCATTGTGTGGTTTGGCTCATTTCTTCTACCCCCATTCCATGTGATTGTTAGTGCATATTGCTGTTCCGGATTGATCACTTAGATTTAACATAATCGATCTTTTCACTAAATAGATCTTGGGTATATCAAAAGGTGCATTTGAATTGACAAGGTCATTCCTATCAGGACAATAGCACTTTGTGTGAGAAGAATTCCTGGATTCATATCTCCGCCTAGTACCGAGAACTATCTTGGAGATAGATTTTCATAAATCTAACTTGTGGTTAAACAGATTTGATCGTCCTAGTTGTTGATTCATCATATTCCTTAAATCAGGTAAAAATTTGCTAAAAATTGTTATCACCCAATTCACCCCCCTCTTGGGTGTCATTGATCGCGGGACTTCACATTTATGACATTGGATGAAGGGTCACGTTTGTTAAATCCGAAGAGGTGCATAGCATTAACTCCTCTTCAAACCAGTGACCATGGAGCGGGTTTGAGCCTTGTGGGACATGGGTAAACCCTTGGGAGGCTTGAAAACTATAAAAGGAGGTGGGCTTCAAAGGTTGTAAGCCTTTAGCAATCATTCTCTTCAACCATCTTCCATCCTTCTTGCGTGAGAAGAGAGTGTGGGACTTTGATCGTGAGTGGGTGGATGATCCGGCGAGTGGAGGACGATCCGGCGGGCAGAGGATGATCCTGCAGTGCCCGGGGGTCGAAAAGAGAAGCTTAGGTTGATCTGGGGTGTGGATCTCATCCCCGGATCGTCGGTTTAGCATTTCGAAGGTAGGCACCTATCCTCAAATCTTAGGGGTCAATAAAGCATTAGAACAATTTTTAATTAGTTTCTATACGTTAAAGAGGGACTAAGGGTATGTAGGATCGACTACTATATTTATTTTCTGGTTTTTCCATCAAATTATGTGCTTTCGTGAGGTTTCTCTGAGTTTTTATCGAAAATCAGGGTCTCTGCACTGACTGCACTGCATCGACACAGCCCCTTGGAAGGATGATTGTTTCTCCAAAGAGCTGCATCGACGCAGCCTCTTTGGAAGGGTGACTGTGTTGAGGTAGCCAAGAGCTACGTCGACGCAACCTCCCTTGGAAGGATGACCGCATCGAGGCAGCCACTGGCTGGGTCGATGCAGCTGTGGCTCTGTCCCAGTTTCCAGAAACTAAGAATAAGAGAGTTTTGAGGGGCCAACCTAATTCATGAAAATCTGAAAAATTGGAAAATAATAGAGGGCTAAATTAGCAACTCACTGTAAAAGTTTCGTGCTCACAGAAATTCTGTACTTGTAGTTATGAATTATTTTCTACGCATGTGTAACCAAGAAACAAACCTGATCATGATATGTTCCATAATAGTAAGCTTAAAAGTATGATTAGTGTTGCGCAAGATAAGATGTCGTTTAAAATATGTCATGCCACATATAATTTCAAAATTTATATAACCACACACACTCACTTAAAAAAGATTTGAAAATCAAGTAGAGCGGTGAGAATACGGGTCGATCCCACGAAGAAAAAATATTTTCAATTAAGCTTAGTTGGAAAATTGCTTGAATTTGAGAAAATCCGAATTTGAGTGAGCCTAAATAAAAAGAAAGTAAAGATGCATGGAATTGAAATAAATCTAGCTAAAGAATGTAAGAGGGATTAAGAAGAGAAATTTGGAAGAGATAGAGAGAGAAAAGAGACACAATTTGCCACAATGAATTTTATCACTATGAAATTGAAGAGTACAATTCTATGAAAATCAAAATTACAACTTGTAAATGAAATAAAAGGCGAAGAAGTGTAGCTGGGATTGGAAGAACGTTATTGTCCACGCCGTGCCTTTGAGTCCGCCCCGCCTTGGAAGTGAACGCCGCCTTGAGGACACCGAGGGAGAATCTCTACCAAAGGGAGGTGTGGAATAATGTAGATGGGAGGTCGAAAGAAGAGAGAGGAAAGACTCTAAGGCATGTGATGCATGAATTTGAAATGGAGAAGAAAATGGGCTGAAAGAGGGGCCATGGTGGAGAAAATGGTGAAAAGAAACAAAAGAAAAAGGGGGAAAATAGGGGGTGAGAGAAGTGAGAGTAGCATGAAATCGGAGGGGAATTGGGAGATGTGGTAAAAGATAAAATTGGATAGCACAAAAAGATGAAGAACGTTGGTGAAGACCGTGGATGTAGAAAAATTACAAAAGTGGGTGAAAACAGAAGAAGAAGTCGATTGTGAAAAAGGTTAATGAACAATAAAAAGAAAATGAAGAATAGAGGGTTAGGAAATCGAGAATAGGTTAAAAATGGGAGAGAATTAGGAGAAGATGAAGAAGAACAAAATGAAGAGCGTTTGAAAATGAACAACTTTGATGAAGACTAAAAATTAAAATTACGAACTGAAATGCATGAAAAAATTAAGTTAAATGACTGTAAAACTAAAAGAAAGTTGCAGAGAATGGCAGAGAGACAGAGAGACGGGAGAAAGGGAAGAATGGGGAAAAGGTTAAAAGTCCTCCAGTGAGCGGGCCCTCGGTACCTCTTTTATAGGGTTCGGAGGCCCATTAATATAGAATCATCACAGGAGTGCATCAAGGAGGCGTTATGGAGGATACATGGGCATCGGTTATGCATCTGAATTGATGACTGGCGCACTAGGCGTTCATTTGGAATAGGCGACTAAGCAGAAGGGCGCCACTTTGCTATTTCTTTTTTTCTATTTTCCGCTTCAATCTATGTGCCAGGAAGGGGGCGCCTGGGGTCCTGGGTGCCTTTTAAAGGGCGCCTGGACCCATGGTCACTTCTTCATTAGATTTTCCCGCCACTTTCTACTTCTGTATGCATGACATCTGACAGCCATCTGAAGGGGGCGCCCAAGTACTAGGGTGCCTTCTTCATTTTCTTCTTTTTTTTCTGTAGGTCTGGAAAGGGGCGACCAGGGGCCTGGGCGCCTTTTTCAAGGGGGCGCCCAGGGTCTTGGGCGCCTCTTTAATACCTCCCCTTCCTCTGCATCAAATGGTTGCCCAGTCATCTCGGCGCCTCCTTCATTGGTCCTGCAAAAAATCAAATAGCTATTGTGCTTAATCCAAGAATAGTTATGCAACTTCTGAAATGTTTCTCACATTGTCATTTTTGCTCAGAAATGATGATAAAATGCATGCAGACTCAAATTATATGTGAGAGTAAAATTATGTGTTCAAATTGCATAACTTTATTCTCTTAATGCACAGAGATGATGTATGTGATGCAAGTTATGATACAAAATGTGATACTCATCACACCCCCGAACTTACTCATTGCTAGTCCCTTAGCAATGCAAATAATTAAAATTTAGGACCAACATGAGTCTACAAAATTCATACTTCTATCTCCAGTTCTTCTTTCATAGAATCAACCAAAGATTAAGAATCTGAAAGCAATAATACGCGCTCGCCTTAGATCATGACTTAAGAATGCATCCGAAAGTTCAATAGCACTTGTGCATGTGTAAGATTAAATCCACAGTTAAGACAATTACATCCCTCATTTGTTATTTAAAGCACGTATGTTTCAACCCTGCTCTTCCTAACTCAGAGTATTAAGCACACAAGCTTTTTGTCTGCCTTATTTCATTATCCCCTTGGGATCTTTTATTTTTTTCTCACACATGATGCTGCACTGCCCTTCATTGTTTTACACGAACCTCGACTCTTGCCTTAGGAGAAGTAGGCTCGGTTACAAAGATCAGGGTTCCCTTTTCTATTTTATGCGAACCTCAACACTTGTTAGGTGAAGCAGGCCCGGTTACAAAGATTATGGGCATTTTTCATGGTGTTTTCACTTTTTTTTCGATGTGCTTTTGATAGATAACATGGCAAAAAGCTTGAACATATCTCCTTCTTTCATAAGTGTAGAGCATCAGACACAATACCCAAAAATAATAGAAAGCTTGTCCTATTTACTTCATTAGTGTGCATAGTGAAAAAAAATTTTTTTTAAGTGCACATGATCTTTAAGGAGCTTCTTTTATCAGTTTTCCTTAGCTAGATTGTCTAAATTTTCCTCCATCCTTTTCCCATCCTTTTCCATTCCAAAATTATTTTCAATAAAAGCGTAAATCAAGAGAACTCAATTGGGGATTTCATCTTTTCTCTTTCATGTGCAAATGGTATGCAAGACATCATACAAAAACTCCTATCAGGTTGTAAAAAATTTTCTCTTTCCCCCCAACTTGAATGGCATTGTCGTCAATGACATATGAAAGTAATGAAAATATCATAACAATGTAACAAGAAATGCGTCTGAGTAGGAGAGAAACAACCTGATGTGCGGGGTGAGAAGCTCTTTAAAAATTATGGCGACACCATCTTCATCCCAACCTGTCTACTGCAAAACACTAAAATAAAAGCATCAAATAATAAAAACATTGGGTTGCCTCCCAGAAGCGCTAAGTTTAACGTCTTCAGCCAGATGCATGAAAGCTCGCAAATGTTTTATTTCAAATCACTTAAAGCAATGGATTCCTTTTGCAGCTGCTCATCTTCCAAATAGGGCTTCAATCATTGACCGTTGACAGTGAAAATGTGACCATTATTAGGATTCAGAATTTTTACAGCACCATGGTCAAAAGCCTTAATGACCACAAACGGTCTGTCCCATCTAGACTTCAACTTACCAGGGAACAAGCACAGCCTAGAATTAAAAGGCCAAACTTTTTGATTTGGTTGAAAATTTTTCCTTTGAATATGTTTATCGTGAAAAGCTTTCATCTTGGCTTTGTAGATTTTAGAATTCTCATAGGCTTCATTGCACAGTTCTTCCAGTTCATTCAATTGTAGAGCTCTTTGGGACCCAGCTTGAGTGAGATTGAAGTTAACTTGCTTGATGGCCCAATATGCTTTATGTTCCAGTTCTACGGGCAAGTGGCAGACTTTTCTAAAAATGAGATGGTAAGGTGACATGCCAATGGGAGTCTTAAATGCAGTTCTGTAGGCCCAAAGTGCATCATCTAGTCTCTCGGACCAGTCTTTCCTATCCGGCTGAACTGTTTTATGCAGGATGTTTTTGATCTCTCTGTTGGAAACTTCTACCTGACCAGTGTTTTGGGGATGATAAGGGGTTGCGAACTTGTGAGTGATTCCGTATTTTCAGAGCAGAGCACGGAACTGAGAACAGGTGAAGTGAGAACCCCCATCACTGATAATAGCCTTCGGACACCCAAATCTAGAAAAGATATTTTTCTTAACAAATTTCATCACAACCTTGTGGTCATTTGTCCTTGTGGCTATAGCTTCAATCCATTTTGACACGTAATCGAACGCCACCAAGATGTATTCATTTCCAAAAGATGGTGGAAACGGTCCCATAAAGTCAATCCCCCAAACATCAAAGATTTCTACTATTAGAATGGGACTTAACGGCATCATATCTTTCCTCGAAATGTTGCCCACGGCTTGACACCTTAGACAAGTTTTAGAGCATTCATAAGTATCCTTGAATAAAGTGGGCCAATAAAATCCACTTTGTAAAACTTTTGCTGCAGTCTTCTTTCCTGAAAAATGTCCCCCACAAGCAGAGTTATGACAAAAATTCAACACAGATTGTTGTTCTTCCTCAGGGACACATCTTCTAATGATTCGATCAGGACCCATGTGAAATAGCTCTGGGTCCTCCCAAAAATAATGTTTTACTTTTGAAAAGAATCTGTCCTTCTCCTGCTTAGACCACCCTCCTAGAATTTGACCTACCGCCAGGTAGTTGACTATGTGAGCGAACTAGGGGGTTGTTGTGTGAGAGATGAAATAATTTGCTCATCAGGAAAAGAATCAGACATTGGGGCACTTTCAGGTATGACAATTCTTGACAAGTGATCAGTGACAACATTCTCCAACCCCTTCTTGTCTCTAATCTCTAAACCAAACTCTTGCAATAGTAAAATCCACTGGATGAGACGGGGTTTGGCTTCCTTCTTGAAAAATAGAAATTTTAACGCCGAGTGATCGGAATAAATAATGACTTTTGCCCCTAACAGATATGATCAAAATTTCTCCAGGGCAAACACAACAGCTAACAGTTCTTTCTCCATGGTGGTGTAATTCAACTGGGCATCGACGAGGGTGTGGCTCGCATAGTAAATCACCACGGGCTTCTTAACAACTCTCTGACCCAAGATAGCTCCAATAGCATAATCTGAGACATCACACATTATCTCAAAGAGATACGACCAGTCAGAAGATTGAAGGATAGGAGCTTGAGTAAGGGCCGCTTTCAAAGAATTGAACACCTCAAGACAAGAATCATTTAAATGGAAGAGAGTGTCTTTGGCTAGCAATTGTGTGAGAGGGCGAGCAATGGTGGAGAAGTCTTGTATGAATCTTCTATAGAAACCCTCATGGCCAAGAAAAGATCGAATCTGTTTGACAGAAGAAGGGGGAGGAAGATTACAAATCAAGTCAATCTTGACTTTGTCGACCTCTATTCCCCTCTCTGAAACAACATGGCCTAAAACTATTCCTTATCTCACTATAAAATGGCTCTTCTCCCAACTTAATACCAGATTAGAATCAATGCATCTCTTCAGAACCTGAGTCAAACTTAACCTGAGTCAAACTTTTCAAACAATCCTCAAATGAATCACCGAACACAGAAAAATCATCCATAAAAACTTTCAAGCATTCCCCCACCATTTCTGAAAATATTGACATCATACACCATTGAAATGTGGCAGGGGCATTGCACAGCCCAAAAGGCAGTCTTCAAAATGCAAACATGCCATAGGGGCACGTGAATGTCGTCTTTTCTTGATCCTCCGGGAAAATAGCAACTTGGTTATACCCAGAATAGCCATCCAAAAAGCAATAGTACTTCTGCCTAGCCAATCTTTCCAAAATCTGATCTATGAATGGGAGTGAGAAATGATCTTTTTTGTGACTGAATTTAATTTTCTGTAATCAATACAAACTCTCCACCCCGTTTGTAGTCGTGTGGGCACTTCCTCTCCTTTCTCATTTGTTACAACTGTCAGCCTTGACTTCTTGGGAACTACTTGGGTTGGGCTGACGCACTTGCTATCTGAGATGGGATAGATGATCCTGACATCCAACCACTTGACAACTTCTTTCTTAACCACCTTCTTCATACTTGGATTCAGTCGACGTTACATTTCTCTACTCGGTTTGGCATTATCCTCCAAATAGATATAATGCATGCACACATCCGGACTAATACCTTTCAAATCCGCCAAAGACCAACCTATCACTCCCTTGTGCTCCTTAATGACTTCTAGAAGCTGTGATTCTTGAGTGGAGGTGAGATTGGAAACAATGATTATAGGCAGAGTTTGGTCAGGACCTAGATAAGCATATTTCAAGGAATCTGACAGAGGTTTTAATTCAAGAACAGGTGGCTGATCCAGAGATGGTAGAATAGGTTCAGCTTGCAATGGAGGGAGTGGCTCAATTCTAGAGTGGGGTGCACAAAAGATAGGTGAATCCTGGAGCATACTACCCTCTTCTATCAAATCCTTGCAAACATCTGGACTTTCATCAATCAGCTCCTTAAATATGTCAACAATATTGCATTCTTCTTCATGGTCTGGGTATTGAGATGCCTTAAACACATTCAAAGACACCTTCTCTCCTCCAAAGAAAATATCCATCATTCTCGTGGCACAATTTATATTGGCCTTTGCTGTAGCTAGAAACAGACGTCCTAAAATAATTGGTGTGTGTTTTAATTCCTAGGACGAGGTCATATCCAGAATAAGAAAATCCACCGGGAAATAACATTCATGAACTTTCACAATCACATCTTTCAACAGGCCCCTCAGAGTTTTCACGGAACGATTTGCCAATTGAAGGATTGTGGACGTGGGCTTCAACTCCCCCAAATCAAACGGTTCATAAATAAAGGTGGGTAACAAATTCACACTGGCTCCAAGGTCCATCAATGCTCTATCAAATGTCATTCCACCTATATCACATGAAATTAGTGGGGCTCCGGGGTCCTTCAACTTCTTAGGCAAATGGTTAGTAACAACAGCACTAACATCTTCAGACAGGCGAACCTTTTGGGTTGTCGCCTTGGGTTCCCTCTTTGGAGTGCATAGATCTTTCAGAAACTTTGCATGCGCTGGCACATGTTTGATTGCATCCAGTAGTGGAACATTGATATTCACCTGTTTAAACAGTTCCACTAATTCTTCTTGTTGGACCGGCTTTTTCTTGTGAGCTTTCAATTTTAAAGCATCAGGAAAAGGGACTTTAGGTACGTAATCTCGGGGTCCTTCATCAGCCTTTGCTTTCCCTTTATCCAGCTTGTTTTCCCCCTCCTCTGACTTTTTCTTCTCTTGTACAATCACGGGCTCCTCATCCGCACTATCACTCCCCACGTGGGCTTCCTGGCGAGAACTACAACCAACATCCTTAGCCTGATATGGGTCAACTAGAATATTCCCACACCTAAGGGTAGAGATGGCTTTAGCATTCTCGAATTGAGGACCTACATGCGGGGGAGGCTGAGGTTGATTGGGTTGAGGAAGAATGGGATTTCTTTAGGGGAAGACTGGGGGTTATTGATTTCGGGGGTTGGCCACTGGTTGGCTAGGAAGTTGGCCTACCTCTCTCCTCATGCTATTTGCTGCTAGCTGCCCTATTTGGTTCTCCAACTTAGAAATGGACTGCGCCTTGTTGGGTTCGGTGCTATGTATTCAGAGGGGGGGGTGAATGAATATACCCTTTAAAAACTTCGCCCAATTAAGAAATTCTTCCTAAGACAACCAGAAGCCCAATAAGCAATTGCGGAATTCAGATTTATTAAGACAACTGAAATGCTTATAGATGAACTAACTAGTGACTTAGGAACAATGTTAACGAACTCTCAATACCACAGTCAAACATATAGTGTGCACAGCAATGAAATGAACACATATAGAAAATCAAACCATATCGACCCTATGCATTCATCTAGCGGCAAACCCACAAAGAGATCAAACCACTGCACAATGATTTTTAGGTGGTTCGGTCCTGCAGACCTACATCCACCCCACACTCAAACCCGAGTGTGGATTCCGCTGACTCAGAGCTTGAACAGCTGGGCATCACAGCTTGCCATACAATCCGCTGAGCAACACAGCTTGTTGTCCAGTGGAATCCACCACTGCAACCGCTGGGGATTACATCTTACCCGTCTAGAGGTAGCACCTCAGCAAAGGCTGACTAATAGCTTGAAGAAAGGATAAAAGATGAAACAAAAACAAGAAGACAATCAGCGACTGAAAGCTGTAAATGAAAGCACAAATAAAATAGCTCTCGAAAGAGCAGCTCTGGCTTGGATTTGATCCAAATGCCAGATATCCACTATCTCTCTCTCTTTCTATACTCGAGCTCTCTATCTCTCTCTTTCTCTTCTTTCTCTTCTGCTCTTCTTCTCTTTCTCTTTTTCTTCTCTGCTTCTCTTTTCTTTCTCACAGGATCGTGCATGCTATCCTCTGCTTTAGTCGATCAGCCTCTCTGCTCACCATCTCTCTTCTCCAGATGGATAAGTCTTCTATATATAGCAGCAGCAGCTAGGGCGTATGCTCTCCATGATTCTCGCCCAAGCTTTAGTCCACGTGGCGGTGTCTCATCTTCTTGGATCACGTGCCAGGTGCCAACCTCGGATCACGTGCCCAGACACCTGCAGGATTAAAGAAGAGTTTAGTCGATCAACAAAGCACAGGCTGTACAGACTTCATATAAGGCAGCAGTGTATAGACTTAAGGATGCAGTGTGTATGCAGTGTACAGACTTGGCGTGCAGGCTGCTGGACGCAATGTATAGACTTTGCATGCAGGCTGCTGGACGCTGTATAGACTTGCTGTGCAGGCTACCAGACAATGTATAGACATGCTGTGCAGGCTGCCAGACAATGTATAGACATGCTGTGCAGGCTGTGGGGGAATGCGTAGACTCTGCGTGATGGCAATGCATGTACAAGTGATGCAATGTTTAGACTTCATGTATGCAGGACTGTGGCGTGTACACACTTTGTAAATGCAAAGGTATGGCATGTATAGACTTCGTGCATGCAATGCTATGGCGTGTACAGACTTCGTGAATGTGACGTTGAAGCATGTACAAACTTCACGTATGCAGACTATGAGCATTACAGATGGTTGTACAGACATGCCAAATGAGTATGCAGACTTAGTGTGCACCATTGTGTAGATTTTGTAACATGCAGTATGAGCATAGCAACACAGTGTGCAGACTTCATGCAATGCATGAAGCAGTGTATGGAGTTAGAGTGCAATGCATGTTCAACTGCAGATAGCAAAGTATATACATTACAACTAAATGCAATGTCATGCCGAATGAATGTACAGACTTAGCGTTATGAACCCAACTGATGTCTAGACTTTGTTAAGACGCTGAATGAGACGCTAACCCAATGCATGCAATCAGTGATGTACAAACTTGAAGATGTAATGTGCAATGCAGTGAAGTGTGTACATTGAATAAGAATGCATAGACATGCTGACAACAGATGTGTGGACTTTGAAAGCAAAGGACCTAACATACATTAGTGTATAGACTATATACCTGAAGGATGCACTGATGCAGTATATGCACAGAGGAAGCAATGCACCGATGCAATGTATGCACATAGCAGATATTGAACTGAAGCAATGGATGTATAGACTTCACGATGTGTGGACTTGCCAAAGGAAAGGCTGTACAGACTTGATTCAAGCACGATGTATAGACTTGCCAATGTAGAGACTTAAGACTTAATGCATGGTGGCGAATGTATAGCCTTGCCAGTGTATAGACTTGAGAGCTCTGACTATGTTCACGCAATGTATAGACTTGAATAGTGAGACACAAGGAGAGACGCTGAATGAGACACTGAAGTCTGTATAGACTTTAACAGTGAGATAATGTATAGACTTAGCAGCGAGCAGACAGACGACGGCCAAGACAATGTATAGACTTTGCGTCTTATGTGAGACGAACGATGTATAGACTTAGCCAGCCTTCAGCTCGATGTACAGACTTGCCTTAAGCAATGGCTGTACAGACTTCATGAACGATGTTCAGACTTTTGTGTGTGATGAACAACCGATGTATAGACTTATGCATGAAGCAAGGCAATCTGATGTGTAGACTTTCTCAACACAGTGGCATGCAACTAAATGATGTGTAGACTTCAGAAATGCATAGAGACGCTACAGCGTGACAGCGTCGACGCAGCAGTTTACCCTGATGTGAAGTTAGATCTGGGTCAGTTCAGTGGGTCGACGCAGTGACCCCATGCGTCAACGCATCCAGCCTTATCTTCAAAGCCATCTGAGGCATTTCAAGGCTGCGTCAACCTCGTGGACTCAATGGGTTGACGCCATCTGAACTACTTACGAGATGTATAGACATGTGAATCTGATGTAAAGACTTGATGGGGTTCGACCCACAGAGCTAGCACACTCATACGTTCTCCACAGAACAGATCAGATATAACACACTCATGCATTCACCACAGAATAAACCAGTCATATGCATTCATGTTGCTATCATTCAATGTGATGTTCTTAGCAAAATAATATGGTGACTCATTTATGTTGCTATCATTAAAACACCGCATAATCATCAAAGCACAAGGGGTACAATAATCTCCCCCTTTTTGATGATGGCAACATAATGAGTCACACTGACTCGTCAAACTATTCTCCCCCTTTGACATAATCAAAAAGAGAGGAAATGGTTTGAGAGACAAAATTCAGCACACAAAGTCAGAGAATGAATCGTGGTTCATTAAAATGAGGTTCTCCCTTATGACAATGAAACAGCTCTCCCCCTATCAACATGCAAGATGTACTACTCTCCCCTTAAAAGCAGATAATCCATAACTCCCCCTGAAGCACAGGAATGAGCTCTGGTTATCCAATAAATCAATCTGAAATCTGCCTTTACAAACAATCTAAACTCTGGTTGTGGCACCTCACATATGCATGAACAGAATGAAACAGGTGGAAAGTCCACAGAACCAGAACTTATTTCAAAACAAGATGGAAGATTCCAACAGTGTGGAGAGTAAAGTGATTGATGATAGAAAGGCAAGAGTAGATAACAATCATCACAAGACATCTCAATGAATAATCAATATCAAGATTTATGTTGATCAGGCAATCTGGAAAGAATCTGATCATGAGGGATTTTAATGCTTGCACCACTTCATTAAGTCTTGAGAAGTATAGACTCTTCTATCATAAAGGGTTATGAAGTGGCAACTTAACCAATCTGATTTAATTATGATGTATACCAAATTTGTCAAATTAAACTCAATACTCATATCTGAATCTAAATTTTAACAAAGGTGAACCAAATATTCAGATAACACTCAAAATCAATCATCTTTATCTTACACACATGATCTCAATGACTCTTTTATGAGTTACACAGATTAGTATTGATGTTAAACACTTTTTCTAAGAATATGAGTTGAGAGACTTTTCAATATATTTTCATTTGAAGCACATTATATTTTTTCTGAGCAATTTAGGTTGATCATCACCTTTTTACATGAGGCACAACACGTCTTAGGTGAAGTGACCCAGTTACTCAGTGAGATAACTGTCATTGCCTCTCAACTTTGAGAACAGAGTTAGCAATATGAGTGTCTTTTTACATGAGGAGACACCTTGATTAGAGGCCAGACTCCCCAGTTACTCAACACAGGCATGCCATTGCTCTGTCAGGTTTTTCAGTAAATTTTCATCAGAGATAACTATGGCACCTCATGACATAAGTTACTTTATTTCATTGATAAAGAACCCAGTTTCTCAGTGACCAAGACATTGCTCTGAATTCACAATTTCATTTAGTCAACATTTCTCTAGTTAATGTTTAACCACAGCACTCACTCTATGTATCTCTACCAAAGTACCCTTGATTTCAAATTTTCAGATATCAGATGAGAGAATCTAAGGTTTACATGACACATGTGGTTAAAGTTTATTAAACCTTATTATTCAGATATTTTCAATTCATTTAATTATAAATCTGAGAATACATTAATCTTATATCAGTCTGATTCAGTGGTAATTCTTAAACCTATATGATAGGAATTTCTACCAAGTTCTCAGACTGAATTGCATGACATGCAGCTTAAGTACCTCAGATCAGAACAATAAATTTAGCTGACCAACAATCAACAGTAGAAATAAATCAGTCACACCAGCTGAGAAGAATGTGAAAGGTGAGTATAAGCTGGTGCAAGTGTAAATCACCAATAGAGAAGAGCATTAAAAGAGAGTTTATCATCAGACAGTAGCTGAGTCTGGAATACAGACTGATCAGCTGTTTTAGAGTGGACAGCAGAAAATTTAATTGAACCAAACTGAGAGCATTAGAGGATCCAATAAGCTAGACAGGAGGATTTCAGGTGAGTGTGAATGAGATGATCAGAAAACTTCCTCTGTCTAGATTCATCATGACAATAGCAAGGCATGAGCAGCATAATGGTTAGACAAGACAAGTTGAGCTCCCCCTGACTAAGTGCACGATGTGAAGGATAAAGCATAAGCAGCAATATGATTGATCAAAAATAGTTGGACTCCCCCTGACTATATGCATGAAATGTATTGAAAGCACATCACATGATATCAAAGTTTGCATTCAGATATGATTCATGCAAATTAGACAGAAGAGAATTACCATAAGCATGATTGTTCAATTCATATTTCAGAACGTTTCAGTTTAACATCAACAAATCAACATGATATGCAACTTTCCCTGCCTATATGAAAACTTGACCCTTGGTACTTGGAGGAGAGCCTGGTCTCAAGGACCATCTCACACATAGTAAGAACCTCCAGACAGATTTCCCTGTCTTTTTGTAGCTTACCATTTGATATACCAGGGTTATGCAAAGATATGCAGTGCAAAGAAGTCCTATGTGTAGACAGTTACTTCTTTTTGGAGTTTTCAGTATGATGATGTGCAATGCATTCACTACATGTATGCATATGCAATTTCAGACAATCATCAATATGCAAATCATGTATGAGGAGAGTTCAGAAAATCCAAACCAGACAATGCTGAACATGAAAGAATATGCAAAACACAGATTTAACATGCTATGCAGAATGTTTACTCAAACATCAGAGCATTCTCTATTCAGATAGCATCATGCGAGAGCAATCAACTTTTCAAGATAAATCAATTTAGCATAGACAGATCATTATGATATGCGATCATCTAAAGGACACAACTTCAGAAGAAAGAATTTAAACTGAGTTTTCAGAACTAACCTGAATAGTCCACTTTTGGGGGTTCCATTTTTGAGTGCCTTGGATTATTAACCCCTTTATTCTTCAGCTTCCAAGGCACACCTACAAAGATGTTAATCAATTTGATCCTGTAGGAACCCAAGAAGTCTTGGGTCCTGAATTAGCCCTGATGGGTGTTTTGAACAATCTTTTAGCAATATTATCATCATGATCCATCAGGTAACAGTTATCCATGGAATGACCAAATTTTCCACAGTATCTACATGAAGTAACAGCTTTTGAATTCTTTTTGTGAACATTTGTATAATCATGGAATCCATGTGAGTTAGCATGAAGATTTCTGTTACTTGCATGAAATTTTGATTTACCATTACCTATCCACCAGCATTCAGAAGCTCGGTGGCCAGGTTTTTCACATTCAGAACATACAAGTGTCTTTCCTTTAAAAATAGTTTTATTTCTGCCCAAGAAATTTCTATTTGCAGGGAATCTGACAAATTTGGAATTAAAGCGATTTCCCTGAGCATACCAGCTGTCCTTGACTGCATGCCCATGCTTACCACATTCAAAGCACCTAACATGCTTACTTTTAGATCCAGAATTATTCCTGTAATTCCCTGACCAACACTCAACAGCCTTATGACCTAGCTTGTTGCAATTGAAGCATGTGATGTGCTGGTTGAACTTAAGTTTGTTTCTTTTGTACCCATGATGATCAGAAGATTTAGCATGTAGTTTATCATCTTGTTTCATGATGAAACATGCATCCATGAAATGACCATGCTTACCACAGTAATAAGAAGCATCAGATTTCCTAGGGGCATGGTTTCTATCAGATGAATTTCTAGATGCATGCGAATGAGTATAAGAGGCATGAGCATTTTGCATTAACCCATTAGATTCAGCAGAGCTAACAGATTTCAGGGTATAACCAGAAATATTCTTTACCTTCTTTGTTTGACTCTTTCTTTTCAATTTCTGATTATCCTCAACAGGTTTTGTTTGCTTTTCAATTTTCTGGGCTTTGAACTGAAAAATAGATTTTGAAGGTGATTTCTTATTTTTATTTTATTTTGGGGATTGACTTGAAGTACCAGCTACATCAGAGCTTTGCACAAAAGTAGTGTATAGCTGGTTTCTAGTAATTTCCTTAACATCAGAACTACAGCTTATCCCCCTTTTTGAGTTCTTATCCTCACTTTTCATGACATCTTTCATCTTTCCTTTTATTTTAGCAGACTAAATTTTGAATTTTCCAGATCATAAATTTTATTTTCCAAAGATGCTATATGAAGCTCATAACTGACTATCTCATGTTCACTGTAATTTACACATTCACTTAAGACTTTATTTGCAGTTTTATACTTCTCAACCTCTTGTTCCAGATTGCTCAAGATTTTTAATTCTTCATCACAGACAGCTTTTCCCTTTTATGTGGTGAGAAGTCTTTCAGACAAGCCAGTATTTCACCATTTCAATTTTTCAACTTCAGCTTTCAATTCAGTGTTTTCTTCCTCAAAATTCTTATTCTGAATTTTATTACCAGCACATCTCTCTCTTCCAGACATCAGCTCCAGTTTTTCAATTAGTTCCTCTTCCCTTTCTTCCACTTTGATTTTCTCAGCAAGTAGATTTCTGTGATCCTCTTTAAACACAGCAATTTGTTTCTTCATCCATTCATTTTCATTATAGAGATCTTCATTACGTTCTCTTAGAGTTGAGCACATATCACAGCTTGACTCTACAGAAGAGATATGCATTGCTTCCTTGTTGATTTTCTCTATTTCAGCTTCAAGATTTTTATTCTTCGTCTGAATTTCTACATTCTCAGCTTTCGATTTCTTCAGATCAAACTTAATCCTTTCCAACTCTTCCAAGTTCATCAAATGTTCATTAGTTTTCAGTTTCAGCTGACTTTCTAATTCGGAGATTTTATTGATACCTTCATGGTTTTCCTTTTTCAACATGCACATTTGTTTCATATTCAAGTGAGACTCAGATAGACATTTATCATATAATTCATTTATCTTCGGGCACTTTTCACATGATGAATTAGAATCACATTTATCAATTTTCTTTTTCAACCTTTTGTTCTCAAATTTTAATTTCTTGGATACTTTTAACAAATTTTCATACATCACTATCAATTCATCAAAAGAGTATCCATCTGATCCGAAGCTTACCTGAGATGAGGTCTCATCATCATCATTTCTCCGATCAGCCATCAAGCATTTGTTGTGATTCCTGGTGAGCTTTAGTTTATCCAAAACTTCTTTGGCAGACCTGTAAGAAGAAATACATGAGATTAGAGCTCTGTCAATTGATTCTTTCATTAAAACTAATGCTCTAGTATTGACAGAATCTTTCAATTTATCCTTCTCAGTCCATCTAGATTTATCTTTTGATAAGTTGTATGGACCGTGAGTCATTACCTTCCAGAGATTAGGATCAGTTAATTTTACATACCGATGAAACTTGTCTAACCAAGAATCAAAATCATTACCTCTGAATATCAGAGGGTTAGCCATCGAGATGTAATGAGTGTACTGAAATCAGATAAGCAAATAAAGACACTGAGCCGGTGAAACAAAACATATAACACAAGAAGCACACTCTGAAATGCACCAACCAGAAATGCAGGATCTGCTGCGGATTGTTAGATCCTATGTACAGCAACCCGCTCTGATACCAAGTGTTGGGTTCGGTGCTATGTATTCAGAGGGGGGGTTAATGAATATACCCTTTAAAAACTTCGCCCAATTAAGAAATTCTTCCTAATACAACCAGAAGCCCAATAAGCAATTGCGGAATTCAGATTTATTAAGACAACTGAATGCTTATAGATGAAATAACTAGTGACTTAGGAACAATGTTAACGAACTCTCAATACCACAGTCAAACATATAGTGTGCGTAGTAATGAAATGAACACATATAGAAAATCAAACCATATCGACCCTATGCATTCATCTAGCGGCAAACCCACAAAGAGATCAAACCACTACACAATGATTTTTAGGTGGTTCGGTCCTGCAGACCTACATCCACCCCACACTCAAACCCGAGTGTGGATTCCGCTGACTCACAGCTTGAACAGCTGGGCATCACAGCTTGCCATACAATCCGCTGAGCAACACAGCTTGCTGTCCAGTGGAATCCACCACTGCAACCGCTGGGGATTACAGCTTACCCGTCCACAGGCAGCACCTCTGCAAACGCTGACTAATAGCTTGAAGAAAGGATAAAAGATGAAAGAAAATCAAGAAGACAATCAGCGACTGAAAACTGTAAATGAAAGCACAAATAATATAGCTCTCGAAGGAGCAGCTCTGGCTTGGATTTGATCCAAATGCCAGATATCTACTATCTCTCTCTCTTTCTCTACTCGAGCTCTCTATCTCTCTCTTTCTCTTCTTTCTCTTCTGCTCTTCTTCTCTTTCTCTTTTTCTTCTCTGCTTCTTCTGCTTCTCTTTTCTTTCTCACAGGATCGTGCAGGCTATCCTCTGCTTCAGTCGATCAGCCTCTCTGCTCACCATCTCTCTTCTCCAGATGGAGAAGTCTTCTATATATAGCAGCAGCAGCTAGGGCGTATGCTCTCCACGATTCCCGCCCAAGCTTTAGTCCACGTGGCGATGTCTCATCTTCTTGGATCACGTGCCAGGTGCCAACCTCGGATCACGTGCCCAGACACCTGCAGGATTAAAGAAGAGTTCAGTCGATCAACAAAGCACAGGCTGTACAGACTTCATATAAGGCAGCAGTGTATAGACTTAAGGATGCAGTGTGTATGTAGTGTACAGACTTGGCGTGCAGGCTGCTGGACGCAATGTATAGGCTTTACGTGCAGGCTGCTGGACACTGTATAGACTTGCTGTGCAGGCTGCCAGACAATGTATAGACATGCTGTGTAGGCTGTGGGGGAATGCGTAGACTCTGCGTGAAGGCAATGCATGTACAAGTGATGCAATGTTTAGACTTCATGTATGCAGGACTGTGGCATGTACACACTTTGTAAATGCAAAGCTATGGCATGTATAGACTTCGTGCATGTAATGCTATGGCGTGTACAGACTTCGTGAATGTGACGCTGAAGCATGTACAGACTTCACGTATGCAGACTATGAGCATTACAGATGGTTGTACAGACATGCCAAATGAGTATGCAGACTTAGTGTGCACCATTGTGTAGACTTTGTAACATGCAGTATGAGCATAGCAACACAGTGTGCAGACTTCGTGCAATGCATGAAGCAGTGTATGGAGTTAGAGTACAATGCATGTTCAACTGCAGATAGCAAAGTATATACATTACAACTGAATGCACTGTCATGCCGAATGAATGTACAGACTTAGCGTTATGAACCCAACCGATGTCTAGACTTTGTTAAGACGCTGAATGAGACGCTAACCCAATGCATGCAATCAGTGATGTACAGACTTGAAGATGCAATGTGCAATGCAGTGAAGTGTGTACAATGAATACGAATGCATAGACATGCTGACAACAGATGTGTGGACTTTGAAAGCAAAGGACCTCACATGCATTAGTGTATAGATTGTATGCCTGAAGGATGCACTGATGCAGTATATGCACAGAGGAAGCAATGCACCGATGCAATGTATGCACATAGCAGATATTGAACTGAAGCAATGGATGTATAGACTTCACGATGTGTGGACTTGCCAAAGGAAAGGCTGTACAGACTTGATGCAAGCACGATGTACAGACTTGCCAATGTAGAGTCTTGAGACTTAATGCATGGTGGCGAATGTACAGACTTGCCAGTGTATAGACTTGAGAGCTCTGACTATGTTCACGCAATGTATAGACTTGAATAGTGAGACACAAGGAGAGACACTGAATGAGACACTGAAGTCTGTATAGACTTTAACAGTGAGACAGTGTACAGACTTAGCAGCGAGCAGACAGACGACGGCCAAGATAATGTATAGACTTTGCGTCTTATGTGAGACGAACGATGTATAGACTTAGCCAGCCTTCAGCTCGATGTACAGACTTGTCTTAAGCAATGGATGTACAGACTTCATGAACGATGTTCAGACTTTTGTGTGTGATGAACAACCGATGTATAGACTTATGCATGAAGCAAGGCAATCTGATGTGTAGACTTTCTCAACACAGTGGCGTGCAACTAAACGATGTGTAAACTTCAGAAATGCATAGAGATGCTACAGCATGACAGCGTCGACGCAGCAGTTACCCTGATGTGATGTTAGATCTGGGTCAGTTCAGTGGGTCGACGCAGTGACCCCATGCATCAACGCATCCAGCCTTATCTTCAAAGCCATCTGAGGCATTTCAAGGCTGCGTCAACCCCGTGGACTCAATGGGTTGACGCCATCTGAACTACTTACGAGATTTATAGACATGCGAATCTGATGTAAAGACTTGAGGGGGGTCGACCCACAGAGCTAGCACACTCATGCATTCTCCACAGAACATATCAGATATAACACACTCATGCATTCGCCACAGAATAAACCAGTCATATGCATTCATGTTGCTATCATTTAATGTGATGTTCTTAGCAAAATAATATGGTGACTCATTTATGTTGCTATCATTAAAACACCACATAATCATCACCTGAGTAAGGATGAGTTGTTAGAGTTGTTTGAATTTGTCATCAAAATTGGGCTGAGTGAGAGTTGGCTGATAATGTGGTTGATGGGAACGATGCATAGGAAATCGTTGAAATTGGCCCTGAGAGAATTGAGCTTGAGGGTATGGGGCCTGAGTT
The DNA here is from genome assembly GCA_022559845.1 of Amorphophallus konjac. Lineage (NCBI taxonomy): Eukaryota > Viridiplantae > Streptophyta > Magnoliopsida > Alismatales > Araceae > Amorphophallus > Amorphophallus konjac. The sequence goes on along the minus strand of CM040122.1, from coordinate 111,432,170 downwards.
TGATGGGATGGAGGTTGCTGAAATGAGTGTTGGTGAAAAGGAGGCTGATAAGAGAGATTATGATTAGATTGACTTGGCATCGAAAAAGATTGTTTCGGGACTGGATGGTGTGAAGGATTGGATTGGGTGGATGGACCTTGTTGAGTCTTCCAAGAAAAATTAGGATGATTCCTCCAACCTAGATTGTAGGTATTAGAATAGGGATCATATGCAGATTTGGAGACATCTTGAGCGGCAAAGATATGTTCTTGGATGAACGGGGGAAGTTGGACTACTGTGGGACAATCAATCACAGCGTGACTAAGGCTAGAACACAAAGCACAAATTTCTTCATGAGTTGGAGTTGAGAACTGTTGAGATTGAGGAGTAGAAGGTAAGGAAGGTTCTTGCCTATTCATGGACAATAACTGGTCTAGCTTCTGGGCAACCAAATCAACCTTTTCCACCTTCTGTGCCAACAAGTCCATTTTATTCAACTTTTGGGTTATGGCATTGATATCCATTTTGTTCTCACACTCCCCTTGATTCTTAACTTCATAGAGTCCGGCCCTCTTGTTTGGCCCAATTATTCTTTCATATGAAGTTAGTGAGGCATGACTAATAGAATTTTCACTAAGTATTTCAAATAAATCATACGCCCCATCCTCGCTCCTGCTCATAAACGCTCCCCCACATGAAGCATTCACCATCTATCTATAGTTCTCTGCCAATCCCTCATAGAATGTCTGAATAATTTGCCATCTTGACAATCCATGGAGGGGGTATTTCCTTAACAAACCTTTCAATCTATCTCACGTCTCATGGATTTGTTCCCCAGAGTTTTGTGTAAATCTAGTTATAGCTCTCCTCATTGTGTTGGTTTGCCCTATGAGGTAGAATTTCTTCAAAAATTCTGTTTGCATTTCGGCCCATGTGTCAATTGATCTATCCAAGGCTCTTAACCAATACTTTGCTTTGTCTTTGAGAGAGAATGGGAAGAGAGTTAGCCTAAGAGCATCGCCAGAGAGATTTTAGATTTTGACAGTTGAGCAAATCTGAAGAAATTAATCAAGATGTTTGTATGGGTCTTCATTGGGATTTCTATAGAAAGATGGCAGCATTTGGATGGTACTTGACTTGATTTCATATTGAACTGCCTAGTTCTAAGGTTCTTGGACATAGAAGGACAGTTGGTATTAGTTTGGCATGAAATAGTCCTTCATTTGTTTGGGAGTTTGGTTTTGATTTTGGTCAGCCATGAGGTTAGGTTGAGGATGATTTCTAAAATGCACTAACATGTCTATGTTTTCAATGGGTCCTATCAAATGTGGGTGTAGAGATCTCCTACCGTGCATGCAATGTAAAAAGGGCCCAAAGAAATATGTTTTATTTTTTGATTTTTGATTTTTTTTAATTGGAAAGCAATGTGACTTAGAATGCAATGAATTAATTCCTATATGAATGGTTTATGAACAAACGGTGATGATTTTTTTTAATTTTTAATTTCTTATGCAAATAAGTTTGGAAAATAAATTAATCATTATATGAATGTAATTTTTTTATTATTTTTTTGAAGATAAGAATTGGTACTCAGTACTAAATTGGTCAATCGGCCAGGTAAGAGGTGGAGTTGTGGGAGGCTCCCCCTACTTTCGTAGGGTCCTAATTAAATAACTACAACCTCACTTAGGCGTTTACCTTTTAACCTCTAGCCTTAGACACCAACTTTTCAAAATAGTAATAAATTCTAAAACTTTTTTATTTTTATGTGAAACCTTTTAAGGGCAATCTACCTTCGGGGTACTTCGCGGTACAACCTGTCCGGCTTCCGTAAGAGAATCCACGGATGCGGGGACTTATGGAGGTCTTGGAAGTTGAATTTCTAATCCAAAGAGACGGAATGCTCAATAGAGGGTCCTTCCAAATCAAAGAGGGATGTAAAGGAACCTAACTTGCCCTTAAGAAGGGGAAATAGAAAAGAAAAGAGAGTTTTTTTTTCAAAATGATGCAAGTAAATGAGAGATCAACTAAAATGCAAAATGCATGAAAATAATTCAACTAAGATGAAGGCATGCTAGCATTGAAAAAAATAAAAAAAATCTATTTTTCTGTTTTCTGATTTTTTTAGAGATTTTTTTACAAAAGATGAATAAAGGAAACTATTAACTAAAAATAACAAATAATGTGCCAATCTACTGCAAAATGAATCCAAAAAACATGTTTTGGATGTTTTCAGATGTTTCTGATTGTTTTTAAATTTTTTAGAAATTTTTTAGATTTTTCTATAATTTTTCAGAACATGACCTTTTCCTACGTTTACTTATCTTTAGCGACGCTTGATTTTTCTGGATTTTCTCATTTCTATCTTTCTGCTACAGTTCTGGCTTTCAACGATGCTTTCTGTGACAGATTATTTCCTAAGAATTTGAAGTCTGAATTTTTGTGATTTTCTAATTTTCTATTTTTTCTGCAAAATAAAAATAAAAATATTAGTATTCACATATGTAAATCAAACACAAGAATTTCTAACCATTAAAAATAATTTCTTCCCCGACAACGGCACCAAAAATTTGTTGCGCAAGACAAGATGTCGTTTAAAATATGTCGTGCCACATGCAATTTCAAAATTTATATAACCGCATTCACTCACTTAAAAAAGATTATAAAATCAAGTAGAGCGATGAGAATACGGGTCGATCCCACGAAGAAGAAATATTTTTAATTAAGCTTAGTTAGAAAATTGCTTGTATTTGAGAAAATCTAAATTTGAGTGAGCCTAAATTAAAAGAAAGTAAAGATGCATGGAATTGAAATAAATCTAGCTAAAGAATGTAAGAGGTATTAAGAAGAGAAATTTGGAAGAGATAGAGAGAGAAAAGAGACACAATTTGCCACAATGAATTTTATCACTATGAAATTGAAGAGTATAATTCTATGAAAATCAAAATTATAACTTGTAAATGAAAGAAAATAGGAAGAAGTGTAGTCGGGATTGGAATAATGTCGCCGTCTACGCCGTGCCTTTGAGTTCGCCCCGCCTTGGAAGTGAACGCTGCCTTGAGGACACCGATGGAGAATCTCCGCCAAAGGGAGGTGTGGAAGAATGTAGATGGGAGGTGGAAAGAAGAGAGAGGAAAGGCTCTAAGGTATGTGATACATGAATTTAAAATGGAGAATAAAATGAGGTGAAAGAGGGGCCATGGTGGAGAAAATGGTGAAATGAAACAAAAGAAAAATGGGAAAAATAGTGGGTGAGAGAAGTGAGAATACCTTGAAATCGGAGGAGAATTGGGAGATGTGGTAGAAGACAGTTGGATAGCACGAAAAGATGAAGAACTTTGATGAAGATAGTGGATGTAGAAAATGTACGGAAGAGGGTGAAAATAGAAGAAGAAGTCGATTGTGAAAAAGGTGAATGAACAGTAAAAAGAACATGAAGAATAGAGGGTTGGAAAATTGAGAATAACTTAAAAACGGGAGAGAATTAGGAGAAGGTAAAGAAGATAAAATTTAAGAGCGCTTGAAAATGAACAACTTTGATGAAGACTAAAAATTAAAATGATGAATCAAAATGCATGAAAAAGCTAAGCTAAATGACTGTAAAATTAAAAAAAAGTTGTAGAGAATGGCAGAGAGACAGAGAGATGGGAGAAAAGGAAGAATGGGGAAAAAGTTAAAAGTCCTCCCGTGAGAGGGCCCTCGGTGTCTCTTTTATAGGGTTCGGAGGCCCATTAATGTAGAATCATCGCAAGAGTGCATCAAGGAGGTGTTATGGAGGCTTCACGGGCGTCGGTTACGCATCTGAATTGACGACTGGTGTATTGGGCACTCATTTGGAATAGGCGACTAAGAAGAAGGGCGCCACTTTTCTATTTCTATTTTTTATTTCCCGCTTCGATCTATGTGCCAGGAAGGGGGCGCCTGGGGTCCTTGGTGCCTTTTAAAGGGTGCCTGGACCCATGGTCGCTTCTTGATTAGATTTTTCAGCCACTTTTTGCTTCCGTACGCACGACATCTGACAGCCATCTGAAGGGGGGCCCAAGTACTAGGGGGCCTTCTTCATTTTCTTCTTATTTTCTTTTTTTTTTTGCAGGTCGGGAAAGGGGCACCCAGGGGCCTGGGCGCCTTCTTTAAGGGGGCGCCCAGGGTCTTGGGTGCCTCTTTAATACCTCCCCTTCCTCTGCATCAAATAGGCGCCTAGTCATCTGGGCGCCTCCTTCATTGGTCCTGCAAAAAATCAAATTGCTATTGTTCTTAATCCAAGAATAGTTATGCAACTTCTTGAATGTTTCTCATATTGACACTTTTGCTCAGAAATGATGATAAAATGCATGCAGACTCAAATTATGTGTGAGAGTAAAATTATGTGTTCAAATTGCACAACTTTGTTCTCTTAATGCACAGAGATGATATATGTGATGTAAGTTATGATACAAAATGTGATACACAATAATTAGTTCACTTAAAACCATGAGGAAGCTTGTTTATATTATGATACGATAAGATTAAGCATGATTCGGATTTTATAATATGAATGTGAATGCATGTACATTGTGAATGTTATGAATGGAAAACAGCAGTACTATGTGAGGTTGGACTCCGGCCCCTTCTGCTGGACGGCGACACATAACGCCGAGGAAGTAAAAGAACCTCGGGGTCGGCGATACGTATTGCCCTAGTCAAAAATCCTATTGATTCAACTTGTTCGTTCTGTGGGACGGTGATACGTAACGCCACAGAACCTGAGAGACAACAATACGTAATGTCCCGTCCGGCAGGAGTCTAGGTGGGAGTTCGCTCTTGGGTCTGCGTAGTACTCTTTCGTTCGTTTGTGTGTGTGTGTGGGCCTCCTGTATTTGCGGCAGCTGTTTGTTTCCATGAATAACGTAAGATGTGTAACTCATGAAAATATGGAAATGTGTAAATTAATCATTCCTTGTGGATTTAGTGCATGCATGAGTATTCTACCTGTTAGATAGGGATTTCACTGCACGGTTTCTTCTGCTGCGTTGGCACAGCAGTTCATTTTCTAGGGTTCGATCAACCGACCTGAGGCTTTCGGTCAACCGAATATCCCAACGTTGGCCAGTCTGGAATTTGTTATAGTTTAATTGACCGATGGCCCAATTCGGTCGACTGACTTCTGTCAAGTAGCAGATCCAGCTTCGAAATCCATCAAACTTCATCCGTTGTGTTCCGTCTTTCACCCATTTATTCTTGAGTTCTTGATAGACCTATTAGGTTCCTTGGAAGCTTTTAGAAAGGTTTTGATGGGCCTCTTGCACTCCTTGGTTGTTAACATTTTGAATCAATTATTTTTAAGCAAGTGTGCATGAATGGATTATGATATTATTAACATCTGAATGTTGTATATAAATTGGTTATATAAATGTGAGTTAACCCCGATTTGTTTAGGCTACCTACTGAGCGTCACACTCACCCCTTTGTGACACACGATTTTCAGGAGATACAGAAAAGGAGGTCGAGTAGGAGGCTGCGGCCGAGGAGTCGTTTAGTCCTCCCTTTGACAGGGTAGGCTATGGATGTTATCTCTCATATATGGTTAATTATGGAATGGTAAATGTGTATGGCTCGTGTCTATTTGGAACAATGGACATGTACTTTCTTTGGGATTATGAATGGTTAAAATGGTATATACATTTCTTGTAATTGTGGTTTCTCTCTCTCTCTCTCATGCGAATGTATGCATTTGTGCTTTCGCAATACGTACGACGTAATGGTCTCGAGGTCCGATGGAAGAAAAGAAAAAAATGCCCATAAATTAGGAATCGGATCTCGGGGCGTTACAGAGTGGTATCAGAGCACGAGAGGCTAACCATGGTTACAACCATTTCAATTGTCCAAATAATAGAAGGAGAGATAGGCTAGAGTCAAAAAGGGTAGAGTATATTTTAGAACCCATTTAGAACGAACCCTCACATTTAATAATTGTCATCTTCTTAGAGCTATGCCACTGAGAAGGCAAAGAGATATTCCCCAGGGTGATGAGAGAAGATCGGGAGTAGATGACCCCAATATGGGTAATGATGGGGCTGTCAATGCTCCGGCAGTTGGGGGCGGACAAGTACCCAATGCAGGAATTAACCTGGAAGGATTTATGCAGAGTTTCCAAGGACTGATGCAGACCATGCAGCAACAAATGTTACAACAGCCAATGCCTACACCGCGTCATGACTTGCCTACGCTTGATCGATTTCTGAGGCTGGCACCTCCTATTTTTAAGGGGGAGAGTCGTCCAGAGGTGGCTGAGTCGTGGCTAAGTGAAATGGAGAAGAAATTCTGCGCGATGCGATGCCCCGAGGTAGAAAGGGTGAATCTGGCGGCCTATGTATTGCAAGATCAAGTTGACTTGTGGTGGAAGGCCAAGATGAGGACCACCTTCACAGGGCACGATGGTGACATATTATGGGAAGAGTTCTTAGCTATCTTCTGAGAAAAGTATTTCCTTGAACATGTGCGAGATGCTAAAGAGCAAGAATTCTTGAGCCTCGAACAAGGAAACATGTCAGTAGCAGACTATGAGGCCAGATTCTCCGCTCTATGTTAGTATGCTCCACACATATTCGATGAGGCATGTCGAAAGGTGAAGAAATTCATCAACGGTCTGCGTAGCAGCATTCAACGCTATGTGGCAACCCAAGACCCTGACTCATACACTAGGGCATTGAGGCTTGCTCATCTAGCCGAGCGAGAAAATGCAAGGTAATAGCTAAAACTATAAAGATTTAAGAGACATATTAAGTTAAGTTCTAATGATTGTCCATGTATAGGTTCACCGAGGAGCAGAAGACATTGGGCAAAAGGCCTATGCAGATAGGGGGGAGGCGAGACAGAGAAAAGGTGGCACGCTAGGAACCGGTACCAAGGGACAGGCCGGGGGTTCCATTTTGTGTCCATTGTGGGCGTAATCATCCGGGACAGGAGTGCTGGAGGACAAAGGGCAAGTGCTACGAATGCGGCGAGACCAGACATATTGCGAGGAACTGCCCTAAGAAGGCTCAGCAAAAGCTAGCACCACAGCAGGAGAAGATTCAATACAGAGGGCGAGTTTATGCACTAATGCAAGAGGAGGTGAACAATACCCCTACCATGGCTGAAGGTACACTTCTTGTGGATAATGTTTATGCAAAGGTTCTGTTTGACCCGGGGGCTACACACACATTCATATCCACTAGTTTTGCTAAGCAACTGAAGAAAAGACCCAAAGCCACATTCTTCGGGGAAATGGTAGTTAGTACACCAACCGGGAAGCAAGTCCACATCAAGCTTGTGATCCCTACTCTAGAAGTCAACATCATTGGGAGGATACTGCTAGGGGAAGCATACATCCTAGATATGAATGACTTTGATCTCATTCTGGGAATGGATTGGTTAAACAAACACTATGCTCTCTTAGACTGTCGTCGGAAGAGAGTGGTCTTTCAGAAGCCGAGGGAGGAGACATTCTTCTTCCAATGCTCGTAGAACAAGTTTGGGAGGATGATAGTATCAGCCATCAGAGCTTCCAAGCTAATTAGCCAGGGATGTGATTATTTCTTGGCAAGTGTGGTGCTTGAAGAAGTTACTATCAAGATTCTGGAAGACTTGGACGTGGTCCGAGAATTTCTTGATGTATTTCCCAGGCATCAACTGGGACTGCCACCAGTCTGAGAGTTGGACTTCTCTATTGAGCTGGTGCCGGGCACTGCACCTATCTCCATTCCACCATATAGGATGGCTTCGGCAGAGCTTGCCGAACTCAGAAAGTAATTGCAGGAGTTGCTAGACAAAGGCTTCATTAGGCCCAGTGTGTCTCCATGGGGAGCACCAGTCCTGTTTGTGCGGAAGAAAGATGGGGCTATGCAGCTATGCATTGATTACCACAAGATTAATCAGGCCACCATTAAGAACAAGTATCCTCTACCGAGCATTGAAGAATTATTTGACCAATTGTCATCCGCTAAGGTCTTCTCCAAGATCGATCTGAGGACGGGTTATCACCAAATCAGAATCAAGCCCGAAGATGTGTCAAAGACAGCCTTTAGGACTCGTTATGGTCACTACGAGTTCTTAGTAGTACCATTCAGGTTGACCAATGCACCGGCTATGTTCATGGAGCAGATGAATCAGATCTTCCGCCCTTACCTAGATCAGTTTGTCGTGGTCTTTATAGACAACATCCTGATATATTCTGCTAGTCAGGATGAGCATCGACAGCACATGAGAGTGGTTCTGCATACTCTTAGGGAGAACAAGTTCTATGCCAAATTCAACAAGTGTGAATTTTGGCTAGACCAGGTGATGTTTATCGGACATGTCATATCTGGGAACGGCATATCTATGGACCCTAGCAAGGTTGAAGCAGTTACCAAGTGGGAAGCACCGAAGATAATCATGGAGATTAGAAGCTTCCTTGGTCTGGCGGGATACTACCGCCGGTTCATTGAAGGTTTCTCCACCATTGCAGCCCCAATGACCAAGTTGACCAAGAAAGGAGCAAAATTTATCTAGTCAGAAGAGTGGGAAGATAGTTTTTAGATGCTCTAGAAAAAGTTGACTTTGGCCCTAGTGCTGGCACTCCCTCAAGGGAATGATAGCTTCACTATTTATACAGATGCCTCCAGGATCGGCCTTGGTTGTGTACTAATGCAAAATGGCCGAGTGATCGCCTATGCCTCAAGACAGTTGAAGGACCATGAGAAGAACTACTCCACTTACGACCTTGAAATGGCGGCAGTGGTCCATGCTTTACGCATCTGGAGACACTACCTATATGGGGTCCAATTTGAGGTCTTCACCGACCATCAGAGCCTCAAGTACATATTTACTCAGAAGGAACTCAATTTGAGGCAAAGGAGATGGCTCGAACTACTGAAGGACTATGACTTCGCCTTGTAGTATCATCCGGGCAAGGAAAATGTTGTGGCTGATGCTCTCAGCCATAAATTAATGGCGTTGAGCTTACATCGAGAATGGGATATGATGGAGGGTGTGATTGAATCACAACATGAGAGGAGGAAGCAATTCTGTCTCTTGGTTGGGTTGTTTGCTAGACCTACATTCTTAGACAGGATGGCGGAGGTGTAGAAGTAGGACATGGCATTGTAGAAGCTACTGAATAATGAGGACTTCCATGTGGGGATTGATGGGCTGATCATGTTCCGAGGAAGGATCTGTATACTAGATGATGTGGGATTAAAGAGGGACTTGCTGCAGGAGGATCATAGATCAAAGTTCTCCATCCACCCCAGAAGCACCAAGATGTTTCAAGATATGAAGAGGGTGTATTGGTGGCCAGGAATGAAGAGAGACATTGTGGAGTTCGTGTCCAAATGTCTCACATGTCAGCAGGTAAAGATTGAGCACCAAAGACCTGGCGGTCCTCTCCAGACCATTGAGATGGCACAATGGAAATGGGAATAGATCACAGTGGACTTTGTGACTGGTCTACCCATGACAAGAAGGAAGCATGATACCATCTGGGTAATTATGGACAGATTCACAAAGACTGCACACTTTCTGTCCATTAACAAGCAGACTCCAATCGAATCCTTAGCAAGACTGTTCATCGTTGAGATCATTCGGTTACATAGAGCACCGTTATCTATCATCTTTGACCAAGGCCCTCGATTCACAGTGAGGTTCTGGAAGAGTCTATAACAGGCTATGGGGACAGAGTTACGGTTCAGCTCGGTATTTCATCCTCAGACTAATGGGCAAACCGAGCGCACTATCCAGACTCTAGAAGATATGCTGAGGGCATACAGTATTGAGTGGAAGGGGAATTGGGATGATCATTTGCCACTGATAGAATTTGCGTACAACAATAGTGCAGCACCCTGTCTTTTTCTACTATAATATTTCCACAATTAATTATTTATTGGCTCAACTTCTACAGAAATTATTAAAATTCTGGAAAAATATGAAACTAGTGTAAAATTGAATTTCTAATAACTTTGTCTTCAGGTAAGAGCCCAAAATAAAATTCGTGTAGGCCCAATTTCACGTTTTTAGGAGTTTTTCGTGGGTTAGAAGACCTAGTTTAGCCATCACAATTTGGGCCCAATTCTAGCCCAATTGTGCTCCAATTCGAGCCAAACTCTAGCTGGTGCGGACACCAGGGCGATCACGTGACACGTCGGCGAACCGACGGTGCCATACGCGGAGCGCCAAGTGGACTACATCGGCTTATCTTTAAAATGGGGATAATTTGGCTTGAATTTGGACCTTTTTTTGGCATTGAATTGGGCTTGTAAAGGGTATTGTATATGTAATTTGCTAATGGGCTGGTTGTAAGGCTCCTAAAGAGCCAAATTGTTAAAGCCCCTTAAAGCATTCCATAAGAAGGAATGGCCTTGGTCCATTTCTAATGGATCCATAAGCCATATGGGCTTCCTTCCACATGGGCTATCTAGATTGGATAATCTAGAGTGGGCTCTCTTCATTCATGGGCCTTCAAGGGTGGAATGGCCTTAAGCCATCTAGGTTGGAATGGGCTTGGTTAAGCCATGGACCAAAGTGGCCCATTCAAGGCCCAATGAAGGGAGCGCCCTCTTTTTTGTTGGTATTATGCTAGCTAGTTTGATTTTCTTCTTCAATTACCACATGGAGCATTCAAATGGCTGCTGGTCAAGTTCCACATGGCTGCCACCTACCATCTTTACCTTGAAATTCAAAGGTAGGTGAGCTACCATGTCCCCTTGTCCCCCTTTCCCTTTCACCAAGGGTCTTAATCCATGCGCACCCCTCCCCCTACTTGCATCTTGCGCAAGTCCCCTCCCTCCTACCCCTTCCATTTCCCTATATAAGGGCATGCATAGAGTTTATGCTTAATAGAATGAAGTTTTGTTGAAAGAAAAGTTCATTAGAGAGTGATTCTCGTTGTGTGTTCTTGGGTGTGACTCCCATTGTGCTGTCCTGTGACTAGATAGAATTGGGTCGTGAGACTCGACCCCGTATCCTCCTATTTCTCTTCTTCTTCCAAAAACATTATCCGTGATACCTCTACAAGTTAGCAAACTTTCAGCTTTGGTTTCGCATCGATCGGAGTTCGTGAGCAACGATGGCGATTTTTCTCGTGGAGGCACGCAGATCAGTTCCTGAATGCTTCCCAGAATTGAAGTTGTCTATGTTTTAATTCCTGGAGCCCAACCCCGATGCCATCTGAAGTTGGTTCCTAAAGAGCAATCGTAGTATTTCAAGTCCTCTTTGTGTTGCTGCTAGTTTCGCCTCAATCCGTGACCGGTGCTGATCGTGACGGCAGTTCTCGTGGGATCGCACAGGCTGGTCTGAGCAGGCCCGACTGAGAACTAGAATCAAATTTCAGAGCCTACCCCGCTTCATCCGGCCAAGATCCATGTGAGGGATCTTCATAGTATTTCTTCCTCTGGACGTCACCTACCCTCTCCCATAAGGAACGCCCCGATCCGACATTGGAAACCATTTTCCCAATATTTTACCGTGTTTCTGTGCAGTTCTGTGAGCACAAAACTAGAACCTCAAAAGATTCATCACTACGCCCAGATATAAAGGCATCTGTTCACGATCTTCGGAGTGAAGATACTACATCTAGTCGCCGACATTCTCCAACAAACGGCGCTCTGATCGGGCATCGGATCCAGCTGTACCAGCCTCCGCAAGCTTGCTGCGCAGGGTGACCAACGCGGGCAGAACCGGGTCGGCTTGCCGTCGGCGTACCCAAGCGGCTCCGGCACGCATTCCTCGCCTCCTGCGAGTGTGGCCCGTCAACCCAGTGTTAGCGACGTCACGCGGTTCGGGGTGCGAAGAGGACGCGGAGCGCGCGGGCTCCTTCTTTTTGTTTGCTGCAACACAGAAATAAGAGAAAAGAGAAGGGGCCACCACGGGAGATTGCTCCGGTGGGGCGAGCGGGATAAATGTAATATAGCAAGATATGGGGGTTAAACGGCCATAGCGGGAAGTGACTCACCGCGACCTCGGGGGGACGGGAATGGTGCAGAAATTAAATAACAAGAATTGAAACGGCCATTAGGGAAGTGACTCGCCGCGGCCTCGAGAATATGAGCAGATAAGAATATAACAGAATATAAGGAGAATATAAAGAGCGGGAATTTAAACGACCATTGGGGAAGTGACTCGCCGCGGCCTCGAGAACATGAATAGATAAGAATATAATATATAAGAACGGGAATTTAAACGGCCATTGGGGAAGTGACTCGCCGCGGCCTCGAGAATATGAATAGATAAGAATATAACATATAAGAACGGGAATTTAAACGGCCATTGGGGAAGTGACTCGCCGCGGCCTCGAGAATATGAGCAGAATATAAAGAGAGTATAAGAACGGGAATTTAAACGGCCATTGGGGAAGTGACTCGCCGCGGCCTCGAGAACAAGATGTGATCGCCAGGGGCCGAAAGACCCCAAAATAAAGAAAGTGATCGCGCTTACCTCAAGAGCGGGAGATGGCGGGTTGCTTCTTCCTCCCCCTTCGGCCGGCCGACGGAGAGGGCTTTCCTTGGGTACCCTTACAAAACAACGACAAACAAGTAACGAGTGGATTAGAAAGATGAAGGTGTAGTATTCAAATCCTTGCGATAAAAATAACGAAATGATGGCAAGACACACACCTGGTTGGTGTTGTCTTTTAAACCCCTCTCGGACTCGAGTAGGAGGAAAATGAGATGATGGATGCAAGAAGTATATAAGAAGATGCACCCTTATGAAGGGGGATAGATGATGCGAGATGATGAATGCAAAAGAACTAAGAAGAAGAGGAAAGGATTGGCTTATTGGATGTGCCGATGGTGAAATCCGGCGGAGCTCCGGCAGCGTAGGGATGGCGTGGAAGCGCGGTGGATGAAGACGACCTTCCTCTCGCGAGCGTGGGCACCCGAGAAGCCGGCGGAACCTCCACCTACAAAAGACCCCACGGGTTAGAAAATGACTCCGGTAGCCTCTGGGCTCCGGCAGCCTATCGGATCTCTTCGAAACTCCCCCAGAACTGAGGGGGTGGGCCTCTATTTATAGGGCTCCGGAGGGTGGAGGCGTCCAGGACCCTGGACACCTCCATCAGGGCCGAACTAATATTTTATTCTATTTTTATTAATTTTTTCGAAATATTTTTATGGAGGCATCCAGGGCCCCGGACGCCCCTAACAGGTCCACCGAACACCACCGACGGCCGCACGTGGTTTGACACAACGCGTGGTTTTGTGAGCGGCGCCTCGTGATTTTGAAATGGGCGCGTCCAGTGGGCTGGACGTTTCCATAATTTGGATTTTTTCACACACGACAAACCGTCGTTCGGTGGGCGGCGCCCGTGAGGAAGTTGATGGAGGCGTCCAGGGGCCTGGACGCCTCCATTAATATATTATTTTTTTATTTATTTTGTCTTTTTATGCCAAAGCTGGCATTATATATTTTTTATGCTTATTTTTATGGAGGCGTCTAGGGGCCTGGACGCCTCCATTAATGTATAATTTTTTATTTTGTTTTGTCTTTTTATGCCAACTGGCATATATATATATGTATATTTTAATATTTGTTTTTATGGAGGCGTCCAGGGGCCTGGACGCCTCCATTAATATATTATTTTTTATTTATGTTTTGGGTTTTGAAAAATAAAAATAAATTAAATTAAAAGAATGGGGGCGTCCAGGGGCCTGGACGTCCCCATTAAGACCCACCCGGGTCCTCAGTTCAAGCGTTGGCGGCCGCCCGGTAGACACCCTTCTTGGTTCCGGAACCTCCTGATGCGTCTGACTGGTGTTGATGCCGTCCGAATGCCGTGACGAGACGATTCCGGATGCCGAAAAGGGCGGAAGAACACTCAAGAAAAGGAAGCACTTGAGCGATTCAAAATGCGTAAGCCGTTGCGGGGCGTTGTATAGTAATATGAGACTTTCTCGGGAGACGTCAGGAATGGCGTGTCTACAGCTGCCCCGCCTTGGCGTCTGCTTTGCAAGGGAGCGACACGTAGTGGAATGGTATCGAAGTGGAGTGAAATGAAGTGGGAGCGGAGTGATAAGTTGATGCCAAGGTGTGATGAGACACGCTTCTGACGTACTATTTGGAATTTTTCCTAAAGTTTCAATGAGGCGACCTTGAAGGAGGTCTTTCAAGTCATGACGGTTGCTTGGACGGAGATCAAATAAAGGAGGGTGAAATGTGCACTCAGGCACGAAAAATAAAGGAGACCAACTTCTCGGTGTGAAAGTACCTGGGTCATAAACCTGCAGGTTTCACCTTTGGGAGCGGTTACCAGCCAATGTAGAAGTGCTGCAGCCAAGGTGGGTCAAACAAGGTAAAAAGTAAAGAAATATCTGAGGGTATGTTCAAACAAGGGTCACTTTTGGAAGAGCAGCGTAGGGCCGTTTCAAGGAAACTCAGTTATTTCATTTGGAGTGGAATATCTCATATTTGTAGGAATTGAAACACAACAGCTTTCACAATTGAATCACTTGAATGATCTTCCGCAATAAATCAAAGTCATATATGAATGCATGCTGGGTTAAAATAAAAATTTAAAACAAACTAAAATAGAAAATAGCCAAGGATAATATTGTCAACTTGTTAAGAACGGGTCAGGATACCGATCCGGTGAGCCGACACTGGGCTGGGGCCCGTTTATCCGCGCACCAACTCACTGAATGAAACCGTCGTCCCCATGCTACCACAAGTTAATGGCCTATCCGTACAACCCAAATTCTTCCGGGATCATCACTGGTTTTGTTGAAGGGGAACTCAAATCCCAGATTTGTTCGGGCCGCAAGGTCCTTGACATGTTCTAGTAGCGTAGGTATCGTATACTATGATGCATGACATGGTGAGACCAACCATTGAAAGGTGGGACAGGAGACAGGACAAAGACGTCCGTTAGTAAAACCTGCACAGACTAGCAAAGGTTATCAGAAAGTAGCAGAATCACACCACAGTACAAAGGAGATCCAGACAAAATCTTGATAATGACCACTGACGTGACATGTTCCGTCCTGTAACGATCTTCCCTTCCTATAAGAACTCCCCTTAGGCTAGTTCATTCAAATGCACCAAGGTGGGTTTTGGAAGCTCAAGAGAGGAAAGAGGGGAGAATCTAGAGATTTTCAGGATGGAAGGAGAGTCTTCCCGCGTTATGAAGAGGAGCAGGCCTAGCAGCGAGATCAGGCGACTCTCCGACCTCGAGGGTCATTTGAGTGGGACGATCATGTCGCATATGGTAAGCTGATTCATTTCAAATTTCTCCACGCGAACCTTCTTCTTACTTCCTTCCTTTCTTCTTCTTTCTTTTCTCTTCCAGCCATATCCACTCTTCCCAGGCCCGAGGAAGTTTTCCAAACTGCCATGGCTTTCAAAGCTAACTTCCAACATCTCCATCGGCATGAGGGACATACTCTCGAAGTGGCATCTGCAGGGGCTCCTTATTCACGCCAAACACTATGAGAAGATTCGTATGGACTGGGCGGCTATGGGCGCACTAGTGGAGATCTGGCATCCCCAGACCCACACTTTTATCTTCCCGACCTTCGAGGTGACCATCCTCCTCGAGGAGGTGGAACTTCTGCTCGGATTGAAGAAATTCAAGAGTGACGGGAAGGTGAAGGCTATGCGGATGCTGACACGGGGGGGCTTCCGAAAGCGTCCTTGGAAGCTTCATGCCGCCCGACGCAGCCAGAAAAGTCCGTACTCAAAAGGGGATCGATCTCCAAAAGCTTGTGGAGTGGGTCATGGACGCCCTGAGAGGGTCACCAGACGATGACTATTTGGAGGGAATCATGAAGGGGTTCACCATTTGTCTGGCGGGTGCTCTCTTGTTTCCTTATACCGACAACATGGTGGAGGAAGACCAACTGAGTGCTATCTGCGGGATCTGGCGTGGAAAGAGGGTGGGACCCGCTGTCCTCGCCTACCTGTATAGTGGCCTTACTGCCTCGAGCATGGGTAAGCCTCCTTTTGGTTGCGCACTTGTCCTGAGTTGCTGGCTGGATTTGCATTTCAAGTTTGATCACCGTGAGGGAATGCCAACTGCTTCGAAGCTCTTCCAACAAAGCCCTCTTCATCACATAGCCGACGTGTTAGGGTTCGGTGGTACTGTAGTGAACCGCGTTCCGTGGCTGAAGAAACGTGAAGACTGGCGGTCTCACTTCCGCACCGTGACATAAGGCTTCTTTACTTCGCACCGGCATGTTTGCTTTCGCTTGATCTCCTCATGAGGCCTTCCCCCGAAGTTGATCTTCAACTGATCGGCGCGACCGAGTTTGTCCTTTATAACGCGCATCGATGCTGCCTCCAGGTCGGTATTCCACGCCATTCGTTCCCACTATCGACTGGCATCGTTCCTTTGAAGAAGAGAGAGTTGGGTACTGAAGTGGATGCGAAGGAAGCGAAGGCCGTCAAAGCACCCTGAAAGACAAGTGTCGCGGGAAAGGCCTTAGCGCACGTGGGGGAAGAATGTGAGCTGTGGAGGGCTTATGTAACCGAACTGGGGAAGTTAAGGCCTAAGGCGCCTAAGCCCCTGATGTAATTCACCCTGCTTTTCTGATGGAATAAAATCTGGCATGGATGTTTTGGACCCTTGTCCCCTTAATTATTATTATCTTTTTTGTGGTTTTTCTTTTTCTTTTTCTTTTGTTTGGATTATATACATACGCTTATCTCTTTTTTTTCTTTTATTATATATTTTTTTTGAAATTTTTATTATGGGGGCGTTCAGGGGCCTGGACGCCCCTAATTTTTTATTTATAATTTTTTTTAAGTTTTTGTTTTGGGGGCGTCCAGTGTCCTGGACGCCCCAAATTTTTATTTATTATTTTTTTGGTTTTTGTTTTGGGGGCATCCAGGGTCCTGGACACCCCAAATTTTTATTTATTATTTTTTTTGGTTTTTTTGTTTTGGGGGCGTCCAGGCGCCTGGACGCCCCTAATTTTTGAATTTTGTAAAAAATAAAAAAAAGGTGGGGGCGTCCAGGCGCCTGGACGCCCCAATCAGAGTGGCTTCTATATATATGGGGGGGCCTCACCCCCCTGCTCACTTGTACTGTTCATTCTGACGACCCCGTCACCCCAGACGACCCATTCTTAGTCCCAATGGAGCGAGGAGGATCGAGCCAGGGTCCAGAGAAGCGGAAACGACGGGCTCATCGTCCGAGGAGGCTGAGGGATGATGCCGAGGAGGCCGCAGCAGAGGAGATTGCTGCGGAGGAGGGGATGGAGGTGCCTCTTCTGGCCGCGGAGGCCGCTACGGGCGTTGGCGACGTGGGAGAGGACGATCACGACCCGGTAAGCCCTTCGGAACTCTCACTCTGTGGTTCAATAGGTTAAAAGGATGGGCGAGAGGCTGTGAGAGAAGGCCGGGGAGTGAGGGAAAGGAGGCGTCCAGGGCCCTGGACGCCTCCACATTTTCTTTTTCTTTTTGTTTATTTGTTTATTTACGTAAATAATAAAATAGGATTTTAAAAATAAGGAGGCGTCCAGGACCTGGGACGCCTCCATAATAATATATATATTATTAATATATTTTTTGTTTTGGGTTTTTCTATAAAAAAAGGAAAATAGAGAGGAAGCGTCCAACGTCTTGGACGCCTCCATAAAAATCCTGAAATTTTTTAAAGATAAGATAACATAAAATAAATAAGTAGAATATGTAGTGTTATTGCTTAATATTATTCATGATGCTGATGTGTTCTTTGTTGGTTTTGTGGTGTGCAGAGCGTGATGAAGGGCCGGATCAGCTGGTCCCTAGTGGTGGCAGCATACCGTGGGCTGCCAGACTTCCAGAGGGCGCGTGTGGACGCCATGGGCTTTGGAGCTTTCCTTAGGATCGAGCCCTTCCGGCTCGACCTTCCTCTTATCCAGGCATTGAGGGAGCGGTGGCACGCGCCGAGCCGGGCGTTTCTGATGCCCTGGGGGCACATGGTGCCGACACTAGAGGACGTGGCTCGGATCACTGGGTTACGAGTTGACGGAGAGGCGGTCAGCGGGGTCACCTACCCCGACTACCGAGAGAGTGCCCTGGACCTGCTGTGGTTAGAGACGAGCATGACTGACAGGGACAGCAGGGTCGTCGGCCGAGTGGAGATTATGGAGGCGCTTGGATTCGTCGACCCGCGCCAGCGGGTCAGCGAGACTGGAGCGGAGTTTCATTCGTCGACCCGCGCCAGCGGGTCAGCGAGACTGGAGCGGAGTTTCTGGCACGACTGGAGGGAGATGCCCGTGCAGCTTTCACCCTAGACCCGAGCGAGTGGGAGCTGGTGGATCTAGACCTCTGGAGGTTTCTTTTCTTCTTCCTGGGCCGCCTTCTGCTGGGGACGAAGGGGGATGGCATCCACTGCCGCTTCCTCGGGATTCTGGCGGACCTTGACAGAGTGGGGCACTACGCGTGGGGGGCGGCTCTGCTTGCCCATTTGATTGCTGATCTCTCCCAGACTTCGGAGAAGGAGACGACAGTCAGTGGCTTCGCACCTTTTCTCCAGGTAAACATTTTATTTATGCATTCCCACAGTTAAATATGCAATTATTGTACTAATGATGTATGATGGATGCAGGTGTGGAGCTATTACTATTTACCGATGGGGAGGGCTAGGCATGGGAACAGGAGGGCCGTGCCTCTGGCGCGGCGGTGGAGGCCGGTCGTGGTTGCAGCACCCCACGGCTACCAGCTGGCGTCACTTCGTCGGGAGTTGAGCGAGTATCCCGAGGCCATGGTATGATGCGTATGGTTTTTTGTGTTTTCTTATGTGACTGAATGGCAAATAATATGATGTATGTATGATGATGTAGGTGGTGTGGAGACCCTACCTGGGCATGGGTGACGCTGGCCAGCCTTGGGTTGTAGCGGGTCTTCCTCATTTCAGGCGGGACGTGTGGGTCCATTGCCTGAACGAGATCGAGCCGCTTCGGCTGAGGCTGGTTATGAGGACGTTGGGGCTAGCCCAGGAGTGGGTTGATGTAGAAGAGCCGGCCCGCATCGGGCGTTAGACCAAGGGGAAGGTGAAGATTGTGGACTGGCGTACGTGCTTCCCAGCATAGTACCAGGACTGGCAGCAGGGCGGGGTCCCAGTGGTATCCCATGTACAGGACAGCACAGATTACATGAGACGATATCGGGCTACGTACGGGGACCGCCTCTCCTTGGGTGGTATGGCAGGGGTAAGTGAAATGAAACTGCTTCATCCTTCTATATGTATATGTATGTGGCAGTAACTTATGTGCAATGCAGGATGCTCGTGACAACATGATTGCCGACCTGCGGGCCCAGCTGGCAGACGCCAGGCGGCAGTTAGTGGCCATCCGACAGGAGTTGGAGATCCTGGTGAGTCTATGCAATGCATTTTTTGTGACATAGATTTTTGATGCTTAGCCTTTGACTGACGTTTGCCCCGTGTTTCAGCGGGCCCACCAGACAGCGACAGCCGGGACGGCTGGTGGAGCGGGTTCCAGTTCGCGGGGCCCTCCTCCGGAGGTTTCTGCCCTCCAGGAGCAGCTGGCGCATGCGGTGGCTCAGGCTGAGGAGGCCGAGCGTGACCGCGAGGCTCGAGTGAGTGCTTGCTTGGCCCTGACCCTCTTCTAGCTGCTTTCCTTCTATCACTGTTCTCTTACGGTGCATGCGTGCTTTGACAGGTGGTCGAGATTCGGGAGGCCCTGGCCCGTGCTGTTCGTGCTGAGCAGGAGCGCGATGCCTGGGTGGCAGAGCGTGACGCCCGGATTGCGGAGCTAGAGGAGGAGCGGCGACGGGAGGCTGAGGAGCTTCCTCGCGACGTAGTGGATTTGCGGATCGCCCTCCAACTGTCGAGGAGAGAGGCGATGAGAGAGAGAGAGAGGAGAGGGAGAGGGATAGGGAGACCGTGGAGAGAGAGAGGGAGAGGGATAGGGAGACCATAGAGAAAGAAAGGGAGTACAAGATGGCATAGCGATATCGAGATTGGGACGAGAGGAGAGCTCTGGTGGCCCAGGTGTCGGAGCTCCGGCTGAGTCTTGGCACGGCGGAGAAGAGACTTCGAGAGAGTGAGGAGCGGTATCAGAGGGCGAAAGAGCGCGGGGCGCGACTTCGTCAGTCCGGTTCCTTTTCTGTGGGCAACTTTCTAGTTTCTTCGGCAGAGCAGCGTCGCCGCATCTTGGAGGCTGGCATGGTGCCACCTGGAGAGGCGAGCACGGCTTCTCAAGGCTCGTAGAGGTCGCAGAGGCCCCCTAGGGATCCCCGTCAGAGGAGGGAGGAGTGAGATGACCAGGAGGGTGGTGGTGAGAGTTAGAGAGTTGTTTGTACACCCCACCGTCCTCACTGTATGATGTACTTTTGACTGTTTGTATGAAATGGATTTCGTGTGGTTCCTTTTGTCGTGTGCCCTTTTCCTTCCTGTACTTTCTTTCACACCATGCTATTCACGCTTCACGGGACTTTGCCCTGGACAGGAGGGAACTACTTTGCATGGAGGGTTTTTTTTTGTTCCCTTTTTTTTTGCTTTCTTTTGGGCGCGTCCAAGCACGAGGACGCGTCTTAATCCTCAAATTCAAATTTAAAGCAACGGGTGGCCTTCCTTCTCCGTGCCTTACCCGCAAACGAGCCCGCCTTCCGCCGAAACTTGCTCGCCCGTCTTTGTCTTCTTCCCCTCGCTCGATGGAGTTCGGCGGTCTGGACCACGGCAAAGGTGGAGAGGGACGCGGGACCCCTCGCCCAAGGGGGGACGCACCAGAGCACGGAACGGCGTCTATGGAGGAGGAAGGGCCGCTTCGGGCCCCCGAGGGACCCGAGGGGCCCGATGTCGCGGAGGGAGGTGAACACGGTCTGGTAGGTGCTTGGTTTTCCCCCTCTTTGATCCATTTTGAGTTTTGAAGCAAGCCGTGCGAGGGGGGAAAGGGTTCGGCGAGTGTTGCACTTAAATGATGGATGCGTCCTAAATAGGGGACGCGTTCTTTTTGACTGATGTGGGACCCCTTTCTTAGTGCAGGACATGGCGAGGACCCCAGGCCTGGCCAATGAGTGGGCGAGTGCGGACGAGCTGAGCCGCGTCAGGAGGGATAGTCGCGGCAAGGCGAGGCTCGAGGACTGGCACGTACGTCTCCCTGGACAGCAAGGGAGTGTATTGGTGCAGGACAGCGTCGACTTCCTGCGGCGGTAGAGAGAGAGTTATGTGGGGCTTCCCCAAGCTGGGGACACACGTGGCATCGGCGGCTCGCGCGCCCAACTGTCAGAGGTTAGGCGGCAGCTGGCTGTCGCTCAACATGAGCTGTCGCTCCTGGTAAGTTACGTGCCGCACTTTTTATCTTCAGATTTGGGAGTTTCACTGACGGCCGTTGCTTATTTTGTTCCAGCGTGCCCAGCAGACAACGACGGCGGGGATGATTGGTGGCGCATCTTCTAGTTCTCGGCCCCTTTTCTCGAGATTGCCTCCCTCCGGGAGCAACTTGCCGGTGCGGTGGCTCGGGCGACCTGGGCGGAAGAGGAGCGTGATGCCTGGGTGGCGACTGTAACGGAGCTGCGACATCGTGGTGAGGAGAGACCTTCTCCAGACATCCTGGAGTTAAGGGTTCTTCTGCAGATGATGAGGAGAGAGGCAGAGAGAGAGAAAGCCGAGAGAAGGTCCGAGCGACAGCGGGATCAGACTGAGAGGAGGGCCTTAGAGGCCCAAGTGAGGGAGCTCCAACTGGGCCTTCAGGCCGTCGTGCAGAGGCTAGGAGGGATGGAGATGCGCTACGAGAGAGCGCGAGAGTTCGGGGAGCGACTGCGCCAGTCTGGTCGCTTTGCCGCTAGTGGCTTCTTTGCCATGCTAGGGGAGGAGCAGCGAGTCACTGCTGCGGAGCAGGCGCCAAGAGGCGAGGCAGGTGCTGCTGCACGAGGATCCCAGAGGCTTCTGAGGGACCCGCACCTCAGGGGAGAGGAGGGGAGCGCCCAGACAGATGAGTGATGGTGAGGATTGGCGAGCTGGTGGACTCGCCTCCTCCTTATGTTTATGATGTTTTTGACAGCTCATGTAGAATTATGAAGGGAGTGATTTGATTTTCTGCTGCTCGTTTGTTCTCTTGTGCGTTCCTTCTTCCTTACACTTCTTCTCCTTTGCACTGTTCCCATGTGATGGGTCTGCCGATACTCCACCCTAAACAGAGAATCGCGTCTTGTTGTGACCATTTTCCACGGGAATCTACCGTCGAAGTCAATAATGACGGCCCTAGTTCCTTCTCCCGGATGTTGCGTCAAATTTTGCGGACGTCCTCCAAAACATGATAGGGTATCCCTAGACAACATAGGGGGCTAGTTGTCATATCTTCATCTAATCAATCACCCTGTGCGAGTGGTGAAGTGACACACGGGACCGCATGGCAGGTGCCTTATCGCGAGGGCTATCATTAACAGGTGATGGAGGTAATCTTGGCCTACACTCCTTCCATTTCTATAAATTCGTGTTCCTTTTATCCTCCCTGGTATATCGAGAGCTAACTCGAGGAGCACAAGTTCTCACGGGAGAGGAGGAGTTCAAAATTCCAAGAGTTGGATGGAGGGCGAATCTTCCCACTCCTCGAAGAGAAGCAGGTCTAGTGGTAGTAGTTCTAGGAGGCTTTCGGACCTCGAAGGACACTTTAGCGAAAGGGCCCAATCACAACTTGTAAGCCAAGTTTTCTTGCCCTTTTTTTTCCATTCTTTTTTCTTCCTTTCTTTCTGACCAAACCTCCTCTCCATTCCCTGCATGCGTAGAGTGTGACGAAATCACAGATCTCATGGGAGTTGGTAGTGGCAGCATACCGAGGTCTCCCAGATTTTCAGAAGGCCAGGCTAGACGTGATGGGTTTTGGCACCTTCCTTCGGATCGAACCGATCCAGCTCGACCTGGTCCTGATCCAAGCCTTATGTGAGAGATGGGACCCAGTGAGTCGGGCATTCCTGATGCCCTGGGGGCACATGGTGTCCAGCTTGGAGGATGTGGTCCGGATCACAAGCCTGAAGGTGGAGGGCGAGGCAGTGACCGGAGTCACTTACGCGGACTACAGAGAAGGTCCCCAAAAGTTACTGGGTTTGGACCTAGATGGTCAGAAAAATAGGTCGGTAGCTAGGGCGTCCCTCATGGATGCATTAGGGCTCACCGACACTCGTCGGCGGGACGATGAATCCTCAGAAGAGTTCATGGAAAGGATGGAAATAGGATGCCGTGCCATGTACTGCACAGATTTCGGCGACTGGGAAAGATGCAACATAGATTTGAGGAGATTTCTCCTCTTCCTTTTGGGGAGATTGGTACTGAGCTCGAAAGGGGACGGTATCCAATGTCGCTTCCTGGAGCTGCTGTCAGACCTTGAAAGAGTAGGGTATTATGCCTGGGGAGCCGCCATGCTGGCACACTTGTTTGCAGGCCTATTCCAAGAAACGGATCGTGAGATGACTGTGAGTGGTTTCACACCATTCATCCAGGTATTTTTTTGGTTTTGCTTGTTTTATATATTTTTTTTATTTTTGCAAGGTTCTGATGACCTGCGCCGAGCAGCTGTGGAGCTATTATTACCTCCCTATGGGGAGAGCTCGGCATTGGCGACCCGCGATGGTGCCGCTAGCCAGGCTGTGGGAACCCATCATGAGTGCGGCACCCCTAACCTACCAACTGATGGTGCTAAGGAGGGAGCTACAGGAGTTCCCAGCAGCGATGGTAAACTGGAGACCCTACTCAGACATGGTCGATGCCGACCAGCCGTGGGTTCTAGCAAGTCGTGCCCGGTTCGGACGGGAACTGTGGATGCACTGCCTGAATGAAGTCGAGCCGCTTCGGCTACGATTAGTTATGAGGACTTTAGGACTGGCTCAAGAATAGGTGGATTCAGCTCTGCCACCTCGTGTCGGGAGAAAGACGCGGGGACCGGCGACATGCATTGACTGGCGCGTGCGATTCCCCGAACAGTATGAGGACTGGCAACGGGGTGGCACGATTGTAGAATCACAGACGCGGGATAGTGAGGACTACTTGCATCTATATAGGACAAAGTACGCAGAGCGGTTCCAACCCCGGGGACTTGTGGAGGTAGGTTTCCCCTTTTTCTCTTTTCTTCTTTCTCCTTTTCTTGGTTTTCTGGTGAAAATGCTGACTCGTAAGGCTGCAGGATGTCCGGGATGCCATGATAGCGAATTTACGAACTCGCTTGGCAGAGATGGAACAACAGTTGGGTAATGCCCGCGGAGCTACGAGCGCCTTGGTAGGTGTACAGTACGTTCCTAATTAAAAACCCAGATTCTAGATGTTGGCTGCTAATTCACGCGGTCATAGCATGCCCAGATTGGCGCGGCTTCCCCAGCGATGGGAGTAGGTGGTGCCTCTTCCAGCTTATGGATTCCCACCTCAGAACTTGACTTGCTTCATGAGCAACTTGCTCATGCCACGCAGCGTGCTGCGGAGACAGAAGGATGCTCCGTATACAGGTAAAAGTTTCAGTGTTGAGTTCTCTTTGTTTACGCCTTATCGCGTATCTGAGATGGTACACTCGACAGGAAAAGGAGACGGAAGAAGCGCTTGCCCAAGCTGCGCAGAAGGAGGCTAAGATAGCAGAACTGGAGAGGGAACTACGGCGTCATCCTGATGACGACTCCTCTAGGGATGCTGTGGAACTGAGGATCACTCTCCAGTTGGAGAGGGAAGATCACGAGAGAGAACGTGCAGAGAAAGAAAGAGACGCAGAGAGAGAAAGAGCCAACAGATTGACTGAAATGGAGGAACGAAGGGCCATGGAGGCCCAACTATTCAAACTCCGAATCAGCCTTGGTCTTGCTGAACAGTGGCTGAGAGATGGTGAGGAGCGCTACCGAAGAGCACGAGAGCGTGGCTTTCGTGTTGGTAGCTTCTCTGCTGCTTCCGTAGATCAACGTCGGGATGTGGGAATAGGAACAGGAGTACAGAGCGGTAGGAGTACCGCTTTTCGTAGTTGGGTAGCACCTATGAGAGCATTGTGCCCGGAGAGTAGTGGGACGAGTAATGCAGAGAGAGAGGGCGGAACTTGATGTAATTTTTTTTTGGTTTTTTTTTTGGAATAAAATACAAGGTTCGGTTTGTTTGTTTTTCACCTTTGCTTCTGTTGCCTGAATCCCTGCACATATCACTGAAACAAACAAATCAGAATTTCTGTTCTGACTTGGCCCCTTGCTCAATAAGCAAATGGTCACTGTGACTGTTCTTGATAACTGGTCAAGGGGCCAAGCCTTTATTTAATGAAGGCAAGGGAAAGATGCGGTGATGATAAATGCGATAGGCAAGCACACGAATGCAAGCGGTATTTAAAAAAAGTGAGATGCTGCACGTAAAATGCAAAATTGATTTGTTTTCTTTTTTATATTTGGCATTTCTTTTGTTTTATCATAAAAAAGATTTTTTTGTTTGTAAATATGTACATTTTCTCTTTTCCATTTTTTTGTTATTTTTATCATTTCAATTTTTTTTGTTGCTAACGCCCGGCAAGCACCCAAATGGCACCTAACCTACGTGAGAACAAAGGTTTCTTACTAACCTCCCAGGTATCCGAAGTGCACATCTAGGTTGATTTGGGCCTCTAGACCCCTCGAATGATGATCCCGCTGGCTAAGACTTACCCTGATGACAATACCGTCATGCCATGCTTAGGCTCCCAGTCGCTTCCGACCACAGGGATTCACCCAAAAGGTGTTCGAGGTAAATGATTTGCCTGACCCGGGTCTATTTCCTCACAACTCTAGATGGTATATGATGGACCACCCTGGAACCCTAACGACCAACCGCGCGACGCTGACCCGGAATCAGACGCCGTCGCACCCATAGGTGACGCGCTTGCATTGGCCTAAGCTCGAGGTTAAACAAGAAGACATCAAGGTGGTAAACAGGGGTCTTGACCAGCCAGAAACACGGAGACTCCTTCGCAGCGATAGCTTTTACTTTTCAAAGTAGGCAACCAAATGTGTATATTAAAATAAGGTCGTAGACCCTGGGCAGTTTTCACCTTTCAGAAACTCCATCGAACCTTCATCTTTAGAGGGAGAAGGAAGAGTGTAGGGGATAAACCTCCTGAGAGGACCGGTAAAACCGTTAACCCGGCGAGCGAATAAGGGCCCATTAACTCTTTCCTTTCGGACAACTTCGGACCAAATCTCGAGTATTTACATTCCACGGCCCCTTTTGTAGATTCAGACTTTTGCTTTGAGGGGTTCCGTTTATCGCAACAGGCACGGTCACGACCAGGCTTTTCTCTTGATTTTGATTTTGTATTTCTTTTTGTGAGGGAGATATAGTCTTTGACGTTTGTGGGCTCCCTTTTCATATGTCTACGGGGACACTGCCCTCTTCTCGTGCTCTGATCGATGCTCGAGGAAATGGATCCTACCCTTGCCTTTGGGGTTTGAGTTTCGGTTTCTCATGCTCAGCGTTTTAAGGGCGCCGACTGTCTCATTTGGTCAAAGAGAAAAGAATAAAGATTACAGCTTCCAGAGATCTTCTGGGTGACGCTCCACCGTAGGTGATGCTACCGACTTTTTTGAATAAAATACATAAGTGAGCACATGTTAGCTTCCTTCGAGCGAGCATAGGCCGACGTGGCCGGACAGGGATCTCCACGGTTCTGGCAAACCAAGACCCGGTGCCTACCAAGCCTTGATGGGCCCTATCCTAACATGAAGGTTAAATGCAGGGACTTAACTATATGGTGACTGCCAGGCATCGGCATTTTGAATTTTCCATATTTTTAGTGGTTTTCAATATTTCTTTATTTTTGATGTTTTTATCTTTTCATCATTTTTTTTATTTTATGCTAAGGGTAGTATTTCTTAAGATAAAGCCCATTCCAAGGGTGGGATAACTCGGTCCCTTCGGCGTTGATTAGCTTGTAGGCGTTGCCAGGGTACACGGCTTGAATTACAAATAGTCCTTCCCAATTGGGTTGGAGCTTAGAACGCGGCCCTCCAGGTTTGACAAAAATTCTTTTTACGACCATCTCACCGACTTTGAATTTTCTCTCAACGACTTTCTTTTGATAAAAGCGAGCGGGTCTATTTTGATACACACGCGCGTGTTCGGCAGCGGCCAGCCGTTTCTCATCCAAGTGTTCCAACTGGGCGAGGAGTGAATTACGACGATCGTCAAGGGGAAATTCCTCGTCCAATTGTACCCTGAGAGAAGGGATCAGAGTCTCGTACGGGACTACCGCTTCCATACCATAAGTAAGGGCAAATGGAGTCTGCCCGGTGGGGGTACGGATTGAAGTGCGATAGGCCCATAGGGCTTCGATAAGTTTTTCTGGCCAGTCTGAAAACTTACTAGACTCGCAGGTTTTTTTGATGATTTTGAGCAATGTTTTATTGGTGGCCTCCGCTTGGCCGTTACCTTGTGGGTAATAAGACGATGAATGATGCAATGCAATTACGTACCTTTTGCAGAGGTCCTGTAGGTCCTGAGAAATGAATTGTGGCCCATTGTCGGTGACGATTATGCTTGGGACGCCGAATCTGGCGAGGATGTTTTTCATGATGAACTTGCAGACTGTTGATGCCTTAATTTTCGCGTAAGCTTCGGCTTCGGCCCATTTGGTGAAGTATTCCGTCGCAGTAAGAATGAAAGATTTCTGCTTGGTGAGGGAATTGGGATCACCTAGGAGACCAATGATGTCGAATGCCCACATGGAGAAAGGTCACGGGGAGGATATTGGATGAAGTGAGGAAGATGGTGAATGGATTTTATCGGCGTGAAGTTGACACTTGACACACCTACGGACATAGACAGCACAATCTTCTTCTATAGTGGGCCAATAAAAGCCTTGGTGAATGATCTTCTTGGCGAGCATCTAACTATTCACGTGGCCACCGCACACGCCCGAGTGCGTCTCCTCTACACATTTCCAAACCTCATCGTCACCAAGACATCTTAACAGAATGCCAGTAAGGCTCCTCCTATAGAGTAGACCTCCAACCAAAGTATATTTCTGAGCAACCCTTCTTATGACTTTCTTGTCCTCTGTGGTGGCCCCTTCAGGATAAGACTGATCTTGGCAGTATTTGACAATTTCATAGAACCATGGTTTCTCTTCATCAGCCAGTTCTTCTTCGACCTCTGCCAACATGATCTCCCTCTTCTCAATGATATCTTCCTGCAGGATCTTTCTTGCTATCCTGTCTTTGATGTTTACGTAGGAAGCATCGTCGATTGCAAGGGCGTGAAGTTTGTAGATGGAAATGAACTTAAACCATCTTCCTAGAGGGAACCTTATGGATGATGCCAACGAGGCGAGGGCATCGGCGAGAATATTCTGGTGACGAGCGACATGAACAAAGATCAGTTTTGTGAACAGTTTGGCAAAAGCAGTAGTGAGTTCTTGGTATGGCTTGAGTTTGGGATCGCGAGTGCGATATTTAGTGAGCACCTGGCGAAGGATGAGTTGACTATCACCTACGACTCGCAACTCAGTGATACGAAAAGAATGAGCGAGTTCTAGGCCAGCTAGAAGGGCTTCATATTCGGCTATATTGTTGGTGACTGGAAATTTGAGTTGGTATGCCAATGGGAATGTGAGGCCTTCAGGCGACAGGAGGGCGACGCCGATTCCTCTCCCTTGAGAATTCAGAGCTCCATCAAAATATAGCGTCCACGTTGGCTCATCTGATTGGTTGACGGACATTAGTTCCTCATCTGGAAACTCTGATTAGACGGGATCGAACTTGGGAAGAGGATGGTGAGCGAGATGCTCGGCTATGACATAGCCTTTAATCACCTTTTGCTGGATGTAGGTGATGTCGAACTGAGAGAGAAAACTTTGCCAGCGTGCTAGCCTATCCGTAAGGACGGCTTTCTCCAGAAGGAATTTGATAGGATTCATTCGAGCAATCAAGTGGACCTCATGAGCCAAGAAGTAGTGCTTCAATTTTTGCATTACCCAAACGAGGGCAGCACAGGTTTTCTCCATGACGGTGTACTTCTGCTCACAGGGATTGAGAAGTTTGGACAAGTAATAGGTTTCCCGTTCCTTGCCTTCTTCATCAGCTTGTGCGAGGAAGGCTCCCACGGAGTCATCCAAGACTGAGACGTAAAGGATCAGAGGTTTTTCTGGTTTAGGTGGAATGAGAACGGGTGGACTAGCCAGATATTCCTTCAACCCTTCAAAAGCTTTCTGACATTTAGAATTCCAGTGGAATTCTACTCCTGGCTTGGTCAACTCGTAGAGAGGTCTACACCTTTGTGAATGTTGAGACACAAACCGACGAATAAACTGTAACCTCCCGATTAAACCTCGGACTTCCCTCAAATTCTTGGGAGGCGGCATATCCCTGATAGCCTTAGCTTTGTCGGGATCTATCTCGATCTCTCTTTTGCTCACAATGAACCCCAGCAATTTACCTGACGACACACCAAACACACACTTCTTCGGGTTCATTTTCAGTTGGAACTCCCTTGACCTCTGCAGGACCTTAGCCAAAACTTCTGGATGTTCTATCCTGGTCCTTGATTTTACCAATAAGTCATCCACATACACTTCCAGATATATGTGCATCATGTCATGAAATATAGCCATCATCGCTCTTTGGTAAGTAGCTCCAGCATTCTTTAATCCGAACGGCATGACCACGTAACAATATGTTCCCCAAGGGGTAGTGAATGACGTCTTTTCCTGATCCTCTTCTGCCAAACGAATTTGATTGTATCCTGAAAATCCATCCATGAATGAGAGGGTTTCGTAGCCTGCCGTGTTATCAATCAACACATCAATGTGAGGTAAGGGAAAATCATCTTTTGGACACGCACGGTTAAGGTCTCGGAAGTCGATACAAATCCTGACTTTCCCATCTTTCTTCATGACCGGGACAATGTTCGCCACCCATTGAGGATAAAGAACGACTCTAATGAACCTGGCTTTTTGGAGCTTATCGACCTCTTCTTTTATTTTCAAAGCCATTTGAGGGTGGAAACGCCTTAACCTTTATTTTACCGAGAGGGACCCTGGTTTTAGGGTTAAACGGTGTTCGACCAAGGTTGAATCTAGACCCGGCATATCCTCGTAGCTCCATGCGAACGTGTCCTTATATTCCTTGAGAACCTCAATTAATGCCTCTTCTTCAGAGGGTGGTAGGTTGTCACTTATGAGGATGATCCTAGGGTCTTCCTCAGTTCCCAAGTTGACTTCTTTGGTGGATTCTTCTACGGCGGTTGACGGCTCGTCGAATCTCCTCATTCCACTTGCGTATGCGCCCGCCGCATCCTCATATTCTTCACCCTCATCTTCAGTGGGGCATTCTTCATTCGTGATCTCGTAGACTCCATACCCTTCATCAAATACACAGTCGCCCTCACATTCTATTTCTGGTAGCCGGATGGGATTTTCTAGCAACTGGGGGATGGCAAGGAGGGCTTGACACCTGGCAGCTAAATCCAGAAGGAATCGACGAGCGATCTACCTACCCTTGGATTTCTTCCTAGGCACTACCCTTGGCCTATCATTCCTAGATTGACTGACAATATTTACAGAAGAAGAGGAAGACGAAGAGGATGGTGTAGAATGTACAGGAGAAGACCCCTCAGAGGAGGGGTAGAAAAGGTCGCTCATCGGACCTTGGACGGGTGGTCCGCAAGGCGGTACGCACCCGTGGGAGATGTAGGAGGTTTCCTCAACGAAGATGTGTTGTTGGGGAGTTTGAAAATTGACATTTTTTTTTTCGTTTTCATTTTTAATGACAAAGCAGTGAAAATAGATTGGTGGAGAGAGAAAAGTGGTTATGGCTAGAGGATTGTGAGGCTCATAGAGCAGATCATGGTTGAAGACCTGACGCGGGTTGAAAAGTCCGCGTAGGTATGTAAACAGAGAAGGGGATCTGGGAAGATCATCAGACAATTGTCTGGCCCAGGAAGAAGATATCAGCAAAGGCTGAGATGAGTGGATGGAGAAGATGGCGGCTAATGAGCCGTCGACCGCAATGTTGAGGACGGATGGAGATCCATCGATGACAGGGTCCTTCTGGCGAGGACGAGGATAGTTTGGAACCTTGGCAAGAGTGGTAATATTCTCTGGTATTCCGGAGATCAATGGTGGTCCTTCAAGCTGCAGAGACGAGAACATCCTTTCCAGTGCAACGGAAATGTCCCGTATGTCGAACCATTTGTTCCACTCGCATTCCGGATCTTTGATCTTGCCTCTTTTGGTGATCCTCGGACATTTTTCAGCCAAATATACAGCATGTGATCCCCCATATGCTTCTCGTGGGTAATCTCCCATCTGAACAACGGGCCCTCTTTTGAAGTGGTTTGATAGAGTCCATGTGAGGGGCTTCCAATCCGCCCTAAACGGTCCTTTGAAGCCTAGGCCAAACCTACGGTTCAGCCTAATTTCCTTTGGCAGTTTGAGCATACCCTGTAATTGTGCGCCCAGACCTTTACCCTGTTGATAGCCGATGTTCCTCATAATCTCCCAACCTTTGGAGTGAAAAGGGAGACATGATGTTGCGGTTGTCCTGACCGACTCCTTTGGTGCTAGTGGAACGTGAGATGAATCACGTACATCCAGTAGTGACAATATGGGCCGATGAGACGGCCAAACAGAGGGCAGAGAGGTGTTGATAGCATCCACTGTGTGAAGGACAGGTGTACTGACCACTTTAATAATTCTCCCATTGTAAGGAAACTTCATGCACTGATGGTTGGTGGAAGGCACAGCGTCCATGGCTTCGATGTAAGGGTGACCCAGTATAGCCTTGAATGTGGGGTCCATGTCGAGGACATGGAATTCCGTGGGAATTGACATGGGGCCTAGTTCTGCCTTCAGAATAATCATCCCCTGCGACAGCCTTTTGCTATTGTCATAGGCCGTGACCGTGATCGAGGAAGGTCTTATTTGTTCCTCGTCGATCCCACACAGCTGAAGAGTGCTCATGGAGATCACATTTATGGACGCACCCGTGTCCACAAGACACGGGTTTATGGATACCCCATTGATTTTTATTGAAATGCACAGTGCATATTTTCGAGCCTCCGTGGGAGCGAGCTCGTAGTTGTGGAACATGATGGCCGGTTGTGTGTCCGTTGGGGTTAGGACTGTCTAAATCTTCTCCACGGGGAGGTCTTCATTAACCATGACTCTTTGAAGGTTCTCCATTAAGGCTGCCTGGTGGGATGTGGATCTTTGAAGAAGTTCCAGGACGGAGATCCGAGCAGGCGTCTTGTCCAAATGTTTTAATAGATCATACTGTGTTCCAGGGATAGCTCTTTCTGGTTGTTCTCCATCATCCTTCTCTGGCTGAGATTGCTCAAGATTCTGACTGTTGTGGGGGAAAACCCTGTGGAAAATCCTTCCACTCCGGAGTACCATTGCCTGTGGCTTTTGTACCTCTGTGGGGGTAGCAGTGGGTTTTAACAGAGGTTTGAGGGGTAGTGGTGGAGGAATGGTTGATGAAGCAGGGGTGATGACGGGAGCAGGGATTCTGATGACGGGTTTGTTAGGTGGAGGCATGGTGGAGGTAGAGGGGATATTGCGCGGATTATGAAGGATAAGGGGTCTGGAAGGTGGAGATGGAGACGAAGTAGAAGTGGGTAGGGCTTGAAGCGGGCAATGATTTTGAGGTGGGTGATGGGTAATGAGTGGTTTTGAAGGCATTAGTGGTGATATGGTGGAGAAAGACGGGGTTATGTATGGTTGACGGATGATAAGGGGTTTAGAAGGCGTAGGGGTAAATGTGGTAGAGGTGGATGGTAAAGTGGGGGAGTGGGAGAAGATGAGAGGGTGTGAAGGCGTAGTGGAGAGTGTCGGTTGATAGGGGAACGGGGTACGGATGAGAGGGCGTAATGGTAGTGGAAATGGTGAAGGCGATACTGACGTGGGTTGATGAGAGAGAGGTGCTACCCGGGTAAGGCGAGGGGGTTGCATGACGATGGGGTTGGAGGAAGAAAGAATAGAGGTACTTTTCTGGTGCCACACCTGCTCTCTCCCGACTTCCGGGAAGGAGGAGATGGGGTTAACCTGATGATTGGGCTGTTGGTGCTCCGGTAATGGATTCTGGATTATGCCCATGTCGGGCTGTTGTTGTGGGGCCTGCTGAGGCTGTTGTTGTTGTTGTGGTTGATGCTGCTGCTGCTGTTGTAACAACTGCTGTGGCCTATGAGGAGGTCTCCTAGCCTTAAGAGCGGCGACGTATCGTCTCATTTCATCCCAATCTATTTGATGTTCATCATTCATATCGTGGATGTAATCTTTGAAATGGAAGCAGTAATCTACTGTGTGTCCTGGCTGCCTGTGGTAGACGCAGTATTTGGAGGTATCAACATTTGGGGGCCACACGGGCCTTTCTCTGGGTAGGGCGAGTTGGTTTGATGCCATGAGGGCATTAAAAATGTCTGCTAAGGTTTCTGGCAATGGTGGATAGTAGGCTCTCTTGGGACTGAGCGGCCTCCTTTGTTGCTGTTGGGGACCATAGTTCCCCGGGGGTGGAACTTGGTTGTACTGAAGTGGTGGTTGTTGTTGCTGAGGTTGTGGTTGTTGTTGCTGGGGTTGGCGTAATGGAGGCATATTATCCTGGGGTGGATTATTTTGGGGTGGGGGACGAAGAGGGAAAGGACCTGGTTGGAGGGGAAGTCGGGGCATTCGTGGAGGCCTTGGGTTGACTGCATAGTTGGCATTGTTGACCGCACCCACTTGCTCATTTGTCACGACCCCTTCTGTGGCTCCGCCCGGGACACCAGCGCCTGTCTTTCTGACTACTTTGGGCTTCGGCGACTCAAACATGTTCATAATGGGGGAGTCTTTTAACTGGGTTTGGATGTACCGGGCCCTTTCATAGAGTTCCTCCATTGTAGTAAGTTTATTCATGGCCAGGACGTGTCTGAACTGTGGGGTTGCATTAAACACAATCATCTTCACTTGTTCGGGCTCGGAGAGGGTATCCCTTATTCTTTCCGCCAGAGACCTCCATCTATCAGCATAGCGGACAAAATCTTCGCCGGGCTTCATCTTTTCGGCCACTAGGTCGGTAATGGAGAGTGAGGGACCGACCCTATCCCTATATTTCTGTAAGAACCTTCTCTGGACTATTTCAAAATTCTCGGCCTCGCGGGGCTCCAAGGAATAGAACCACTCAAGCGCGGGACCATCCAATGATCTCTGAAAGAGGTATGCCAGGGACCTCTGATCATTTTGCCAATAGGAGGATTCATACATGAAATCCTTGAGGTGAATGAAGGGGTTGCCGGTACCATTGTATCTGCGGTACGTGGGCATTTCGGAGGGAGGAAGATGAATGACGGGAAGGATTGGCAAAGCAACCTCCGGGGTGGCTTTCACGTCCACCATCCTTCTCAGATTTTGAAACTGCTCGTCCATGCGATTGAACCTATTGAGGAGCGATTGGGCGAGCTCCTCTGGAGGTGAAGGTGGCACTTGCCACTGGGGGAGAAACTGTCTCCCGGAGACTTGAGGGGGGAACCTGGAATGAGAGGGAGCTGTCGGACCGTCGACAGTTGGCCCTGGCTGAAGCGGTGTGTGGGGAACAACGGGAGTTTGAGATTGTGACGGGAACTGGAATGAGGGTGGTTGTTGGCTCGCTTGTCCTTGAAGCGAGGGAGACTGGATGGCTTGTGCCAATGGAGTAGATGGAATAGCCTGCACGGACTCTTGGAGAGGCGCGATGACCGGAGTTGATTCCTGGGGCGTGGGGGAAACAGATTTCCCTTTTAGAATGGCCTGGAAGGCCCGGAGCTGTTCAGAGGTAAGCTCCGTGTTGGCGAGGATGCCCAGTAAGGAAGAGATATCCTGCGATAGGGATGTGTCCCCGGTAATAACCTGTACCTCATGCGAGTGTTCATGAGAAGGACCCGAGTCCATAGCATAGACTCGCGGGTCGGCTGACAAACCACGACTAGGGTGGTTCTCCTCAAAAGACTCGTGAGCCATGCTCACAGTTTTCCCAGAACGCAAAAACATACACTAGCAAGCAGGTAGCAGAGATTATCGAACAAGTTGATGCCTTTACGTCTTTTTTTGTGTTTTGATTTTGATGATTTTTTTTTTGTGTTTTTAGCGAGATCCGAAGTTCACACAAAATGGGGACCCTAGTTTATTTTTGTTTCACCGCCGTGTCAGCTAGGGTCTCTCGTCTCACCACGAATGAAATGACTAGCTTCGGGGAACTTCAAAGGTACAACCAGCCCAGTGAACGAAGAGGAGATTCTTCGATGTCGGGGACTTACGGAGGTCCCAGTGGATGAGATTCTAGTCCGTTGAGAGGAATTCTCAAACGGAGAGTCCTTCCTTCACCGGGAAAGAGTGATCCTCAAAAAAATGAAAAAAGGATAGAAAAGAGGGATGGATGCATGCAATGAAATGCTGACAGAGATATGGAGTGGGAAAACAACAGAAATAACAGACATATAATAAACAAACAACCAATCAAAACTGATAGTGCTGCCGTGAGCACGACGGGGGCGCGTGCGGGCGCCAAGGTGGAGAGGCACGGATGGTGCCAAACTTGTAAGGGTAGCCAAAAGGAAGCAGTAGAGGTCCCACCGTGATCGCTAATCTGTGAGCGACGTCACGCGGTTCGGGGTGCGAACAGGACACGGAGCGCGCGGGCTCCTTCTTTTTGTTTGCTGCAACACAGAAATAAGAGAAAAGAGAAGGGGCCACCACGGGAGATTGCTCCGGTGGGGTGAGCGGGACAAATGTAATATAGCAAGATATGGGGGTTAAACGGCCATAGCGGGAAGTGACTCGCCGCGACCTCAGGGGGACGAGAATGGTGCAGAAATTAAATAACAAGAATTGAAACGGCTATTGGGGAAGTGACTCGCCGCGGCCTCGAGAATATGAGCAGATAAGAATATAACAAAATATAAGGAGAATATAAAGAGCGGAAATTTAAACGGCCATTAGGGAAGTGACTCGCCACGGCCTCGAGAATATGAATAGATAAGAATATAGCATATAAGAACGGGAATTTAAACGGCCATTGGGGAAGTGACTCGCCGCGGCCTCGAGAATATGAGCAGAATATAACAGAATATAAAGAGAGTATAAGAACGGGAATTTAAACGGCCATTGGGGAAGTGACTCGCCGCGACCTCGAGAACAAGATGTGATCGCCAGGGGCCGAAAGACCCCAAAATAAAGAAAGTGATTGCGCCTACCTCAAGAGCGGGAGATGGCGGGTTGCTTCTTCCTCCCCCTTCGGCCGGCCGACGGAGAGGGCTTTCCTTGGGTACCCTTGCAAAACAACGACAAATAAGTAACGAGTGGATTAGAAAGATGAAGGTGTAGTATTCAAATCCTTGCGATAAAAATAACGAAATGATGGCAAGACACACACCTGGTTGGTGTTGTCTTTTAAACCCCTCTCGGACTTGAGTAGGAGGAAAATGAGATGATGGATGCAAGAAGTATATAAGAAGAGGCGCCCTTATGAAGGGGGATAGATGATGCGAGATGATGAATGCAAAAGAACTAAGAAGAAGAGGAGAGGATTGGCTTATTGGATGTGCCGATGGTGAAATCCGGCGGAGCTCCGGCAGCGTAGGGATGGCGTGGAAGCGCGGTGGATGAAGACGACCTTCCTCTCGCGAGCGTGGGCACCCGAGAAGTCGGGGGAACCTCCACCTACAAAAGACCCCACGGGTTAGAAAATGACTCTGGTAGCCTCTGGGCTCCGGCAGCCTATCGGATCTCTTCGAAGCTCCCCCAGAACTGAGGGGGTGGGCCTCTATTTGTAGGGCTCCGGAGGGTGGAGGCGTCCAGGACCCTGGACACCTCCATCAGGGCCGAACTAATATTTTATTCTATTTTTATTAATTTTTTCAAAATATTTTTATGGAGGCGTCTAGGGCCCCGGACGCCGCTAACAGGTCCACCGAACACCACCGACGGTCGCACGCGGTTTGACACAACGCGTGGTTTTGTGAGCGGCGCCTCGTGATTTTGAAATGGGCGCGTCCAGTGGGCTGGACGTTTCCATAATTTAGATTTTTTCACACACGACAAACCGTCGTTCGGTGGGCGGCGCCCGTGAGGAAGTTGATGGAGGCGTCCAGGGGCCTGGACGCCTCCATTAATATATTATTTTTTATTTGTGTTTTGGGTTTTGAAAAATAAAAATAAATTAAATTAAAAGAATGGGGGCGTCTAGGGGCCTGGACGCCCCCATTAAGACCCACCCGGGTCCTCAGTTCAAGCGTTGGCGGCCGCTCGGCAGACACCCTTCTTGGTTCCGGAACCTCCTGATGCGTCTGACTGGTGTTGATGCCGTCCGAATGCCGTGACGAGACGATTCCGGATGCCGAAAAGGGCGGAAGAAGACTCAAGAAAAGGAAGCACTTGAGCGATTCAAAATGCGTAAGCCGTTGCGGGGCGTTGTATAGTAATATGAGACTTTCTCGGGAGACGTCAGGAATGGCGTGTCTACACCCAGGTTCCAGCAACCCCAAAGTTATTGATTGTAGCCCGATACCTCCCTGTGTGGAGTGGGCCAAACTTCTGAAATTGTAAAGTTAATCTTGTGTGTATTGGGGTTGTTCGAAAATCGGCCGGGAATTCTTCCCCACGACTAGTCATGGAGGTACGTGCTCGTTCCGATCCTTACATTCGCTGTTTAGTATGCTTTCTATATTGCTGCGTTTGTGAGAATAGGGCCGATAGCTAGTTTCAAATTCACTGCGTTTGTGAGTTGTGAGCACCCGTTCCATAGCTCCAATTGAGCATCGAGCGCAAATTAGCACCCTAGACGACGGTGGTTTCTTAATCACCGCGATCCCCACGTTTCCCTCGCAAGGGACGATTGTCGGGCTCAAGAGAGTCACTGTTGAGAGACGTCTCCACCCGGAGAATACCACGGTGGTCAGCCGCCCGACTTGCCATAGTGTGCTAGTGCTGGCCGCACAACGAGTCAGTCGTACGTCTTAGCCCGAGTCGGTCATCCGTCCCGCATCAAATTGGTATCAGAGAGTCGTTCAAGTCTAGGGTCATTCAAGTTCAAGGTTGCATTTGCATTCCTCTACTCGGTATATCAAAAGGTGTGACACGATCGTTAGGTTATGCCTATCGGGAAGGCCGCACACTTGCGCGAGTGGTCTTCGGATCGATTAGCTCCGCCACGTACCGAATATTGGGTTAAGTCTAGGTTCCTAGTTAGTGCATTCCAACATCGTCATGTCTAAGTGTGTAGTCGAGTCTCATGCCAACTTTGCATTAATATTTTGGGGTCGTGTCTAGTGTCTTATCCAAGTGTCGGCATGTCTAACATGTAGTTCTCCAACTTCCCATGGATTCCCGGTCGCCCAGGCGATATGACCGTTGGCCCACCCATGGGCTTGGCAACCATCCTCTCCGCTTCTGTAGGCCTGAAGCCTCAGATTTTTTTGGCTCCAATGACCCAGGCATCTACCTCAAGTGGGAGGCCACCATGGACACCTACTTTGATTGTTATACTATGTCCGAGACAATACAATTCTCTTTCGCCAAAGAGCGGCTTCTTCATGAGGCTGCCGAAAAGTGGGATTACATCGAAAGAATGAGAGAGGTTAGGGGGCAATGGCCCATCAAGTCATGGTGGGACATGAAGAGAGAGCTTAGGAAGGTCTATGTGCCCCAACCGATCACCTCCAACCGGCCCCACCCAATCACTTCCAACCAAGTGGGTCCTAGCCGGAGGCAAAGAGCCCCACACGTCGATGAGCCAAGACCCAATCCTAGGACGGTTGACTACGGGCGAGTCCACCAGGATATCCCTATTCCAACCCACTCCGTTGCCGAACTTATGCAAATGATTTTGGACCGGTTGGATGGGGTGGATAGGACACGTACTCCTAGTGATGTACTCCTACCCGAGCCTAAGGAGGTCATCGCCGGTAGTCTTAACCCGGCCCCATCAACGGAGTCCCCAAGCCCTCTCCCCATCATAGTGGATCCTCCTTCCCCACCCATGAGACCTCCATCACACTCACCTTCCGATCTTATTTCAGAGCCCTCTCATTTGGAGCCACCAAACCACCAAAGCCCGAGCCACCCGTATTTCTAACGGGTACACTTTACATAGCCGAGCCACTAGTTAGTTGGCTCAAGGATGGCTTGGTCCCACTTCCCTTCCCATCTATGGACCCTATCCAACCTCTGGTGCCAATCAATTCATTTCACACCACTTTCCGGTCTAGTCACTATGTTGATACATTGGATGACCTTCTTAAAGGGTTAGACCGGCAATTGATATTTACGCATTTGTTGGCTCCAGGCTTCGACCGACCCACAGGTCGTAGTTTCACTCATCCCGCTTTAGGGTCCATCACCTCCGTGTACACCGTGGGTCATGTTACCACGGAGGTTCTTCTACTCCTCCCGCTACTGGTCGAGCCCGACTTCACTCCTTTTATCCCGAGGGAGGAGCCCTATCTTCTATACACTGTCCCATCTACCACAATGGATGGAGGTGACCATCACCTTCATGAATTTCAAACATGGGACTATGTAATGGAGGAACCGGGGGGTCACACATTCTTTGACCCATTTGACCCCTTCTCTAGTGGGCCTCGTGCTCCACCACTTCCCCTCTACTTTGTCAAGGAAGTCCCCTACCACTCTCTTCCCACTCGGGCCAATCAAATTCCACATAGCAATAGGTCCGATTATTGGGAAGCATGGCATGCCTTACCTACATGTAGTGGTGATGAACCTCTTAGCCCACCCACACCCACATCTGATAGGAAGTCCTTTCATGCATGGTGTCTTTATGGGTGTCTAGGAGTACATCATCCTACCTACCTTTGGTTGCATCTAGTGTATGCAAGGCACACATTTGGGTGTCCTGGTCCGCCATCATCCATGCGTAGGTCGGACTAGCCATAGGTTTGTCTAAGGTCATGTGTGTGTGTTTGTTTGTCTCCCTCGTTGTTCTCTTTCATGCATATGGTTTGCATTAAGTCGTGTCAATAAAAGACCAGTCAAAGCACGCATAAGGAGGTAGCCAATGCATGCTACATATCCGTGGATTCAAAGGGAGAGTACATCTAGATCAGGGTCATACCTGACAGGTTTCCGCCCGGAGACCGAAAGCCACTCTAAGTCCACGATCCCCACCCTTTCCGGGTTAAGAAACAAGTGGGTCCGAAAGCGTACGATATTGAACTACCGAACGACAATGGTGTCAATTCGACGTTCCATGTTTCCTCTGGTAGCATATTGGAACCCGCGGTGATCCCTAGTGAGTCTCGAGCTTTATCTTTCTATTGGGAGTGACCCCTCACCTGAGAGTCCACCTTTCCAGCCTCAACGCATGCATATAGATTGTATACTGGATGAGCAGGTGATCACCACAAGGAATGGCGCATACCCACACGTCCTAGTGCGTTGGCGAGGATGCCCCACGATGACCAACGCCTTGATCACATGCGGAGAGTGCAAGCTTC
The DNA here is from genome assembly GCA_022559845.1 of Amorphophallus konjac. Taxonomy (NCBI): domain Eukaryota; kingdom Viridiplantae; phylum Streptophyta; class Magnoliopsida; order Alismatales; family Araceae; genus Amorphophallus; species Amorphophallus konjac. The sequence continues at coordinate 111,391,873 of CM040122.1, read as the reverse complement.
GGGACCCTTACTCGACGGGGTCGAGTTCCTCCCACCCGGGGAGAATTGGTGCGGACACCAGGGTGATCACGTGACACGTCGGCGAACCGACGGTGCCATACGCGGAGCGCCAAGTGGACTACATCGGCTTATCTTCAAAATGGGGATAATTTGGCTTGAATTTGGACCTTTTTTGGCATTGAATTGGGCTTGTAAAGGGTATTGTATATGTAATTTGCTAATGGGCTGGTTGTAAGGCTCCTAAAGGGCCAAATTGTTAAAGCCCCTTAAAGCATTCCATAAGAAGGAATGGCCTTGGTCCATTTCTAATGGATCCATAAGCCATATGGGCTTCCTTCCACATGGGCTATCTAGATTGGATAATCTAGAGTGGGCTCTCTTCATTCATGGGCCTTCAAGGGTGGAATGGCCTTAAGCCATCTAGGTTGGAATGGGCTTGGTTAAGCCATGGACCAAAGTGGCCCATTCAAGGCCCAATGAAGGGGGCGCCCTCTTTTTTGTTGGTATTAGGCTAGCTAGTTTGATTTTCTTCTTCAATTATCACATGGAGCATTCAAATGGCTGCTGGTCAAGTTCCACTTGGCTGCCACCTACCATCTTTACCTTGAAATTCAAAGGTAGGTGAGCTACCATGTCCCCTTGTCCCCCTTTCCCTTTCACCAAGGGTCTTAATCCATGCCCACCCCTCCCCATACTTGCATCTTGCTCAAGTCCCCTCCCCCCTACCCCTTCCATTTCCCTATATAAGGGCATGTATAGTGTTTATGCTTAATAGAATGAAGTTTTGTTGAAAGAAAAGTTCATTAGAGAGTGATTCTCTTTGTGTGTTCTTGGGTGTGACTCCCATTGTGCTGTCCTGTGACTGGATAGAACTCGGTTGTGAGACTCGACCCCGTATCCCCCTCTTCCTCTTATTTTCTTCTTCCACACAAATTATCCATGATACCTCTATAAGTTAGCAAACTTTTAGCTTTGGTTTCGCATCGATCGGAGTTCGTGAGCAACTAATGGTGATTTTTCTCGTGGAGGCACGCAGATCGGTTCCTGAATGCTTCCCGGAATTGAAGTTATCTGTGTTTTAACTCCTGGAGCTCAACCCCGATGCCATCTGAAGTTAGTTCCTAAAGAGAAATCGTAGTATTTCAAGTCTTCTTTGTGTTGCCGCTGGTTTCGCCTCGATCCGTGACCGGTGCTGATCGTGACGGCAGTTCTCATGGGATCGCGTGGGCTGGTCTGAGCAGGCCCGGCTGAGAATTAGAATCAACTTTCAGAGCCTGCCCCACTTCATCCGGCCACGATACGTGGGAGGGATCTTCATAGTATTTCTTCCTCTGGACGTCGGCTACCCTCCCCACAAGGAACGCCCCGATCCGACATCGGCAACCATTTTCCCAACATTTTACCGTGTTTCTGTGCAGTTCTGTGAGCACAAAACCAGAACCTCAGAAGATTCATCACTGTGCCCAGATCTAAAGGCATCTGTTCGCGATCTTCGGCGTGAAGATACTACATCCAGTCACCGACATTCTCCAATAAACGGCGCTCCGATCGGGCATCGGATCCAGCTGTACCAGCCTTCGCAAGCTTGCTGCGCAGGGTGACCAGCGCGGGCAGAATCGGGTCGGCTTTCCGTCGGCGTACCCGAGCGGCTCCGGCACGCGTTCCTCACCTCCTACGAGTGTGGCCCGTCAACCCGGGTTCCAGCAACCCCAAAGTTATTGGTTGTAGCCCTACCTCCCTGTGTGGAGTGGGCCAAGCTTCTGAAATTGTAAAGTTAATCTTGTGTGTATTGGGGTTGTTCGGAAATCGGCCGGGAATTCTTCCCCACGACTAGTCGTGGAGGTACGTGCTCGTTCCGATCCTTACATTTGTTGTTTAGTATGCTTTCTATATTGCTGCGTTTGTGAGAATAGGGTCGATAGCTAGTTTCAAATTCACCGCGTTTGTGAGTTGTGAGCACCTATTCCATAGCTCCAATTGAGCATCGAGCGCGAATTAGCACCCTAGACGACGGTGGGTTCTTAATCGCCGCGATCCCCACGTTTCCCTCGCAAGGGATGATTGTCGGGCTCAAGAGAGTCGCTGTTGAGAGACGTCTCCACCCGGAGAATACCACGGTGGTCAGCCGCCCGGCTTGCCTTAGTGTGCTAGTGCTGGCCGCACAACGAGTCAGTCGTACGTCTTAGCCCGAGTCGGTCATCCGTCCCGCATCACTAGCCCATTGATAGGTCTTTACTTTCTCTTCAAAAACCCTAACTCTAGATGCTTCTACCGGCGGTGACGGCGGTGGATTAGAACCTTATCCGAAGTTTTCACCGGAATTTCTTCATAGGACTCTTCAACCAAATTTGATCTCTAGGAGTCCCTTTAGGTTCTATTTATAGAGGGCTTTCGACACCTTAGAACCCTATTTGCACCAGCAACAGGCGGCAGGACCGATCGTGATCGGACGAGGGAGAATTTGGGCATTCTAAGAGCGGTACCTAGGGTTCCGATGACCCCTCTTCTTCGTCCTTCTTTCCTTCAAGCAAAGGTAGGTGTCTCTCAGGCCAAATATAAATATAATAATATCGTATTGTGCGTGTCCATGAGCTCTTTCTTTTGATACCTAATTGCCCAATTCTCATTCATCATGCTGTTCGAATTTCACGTTTTTCTCCGAGGTGTATAAAAAGGGCAACTTTCATGATTATTAGTTAAAGATTTAATCTTGTTGTGTTAGATCTAAATCAAAGCATGCTATTTTATACGAATTTTTACGCTCTTTCGAATGGTAGTATTTTCCCTAATTTTATTCATTCTATCATGAGCAATCGAAGTTTTAGTGTAATATGTCAAAGTTCATCGTCGGCGGGTTCCAGGTCATGTGATGCATCTTCCAGAGGCCGTTACAGCCTGACGGCCACACGACAGACCGTCACATGAGCCTGACGGTCCCACGACAGACCGTCACATGCCCTTGTGTTTTAAATTTTTGAAATTTTAATCTATTTATTTTCTGGTACGTAACGCACCTACTATAGAGCGTTACATGCTTGTAACGCCCCTTCCTTAGACCGTCACGTTCTCCTGACAGTATTTTTTAAACTATTGCGTATGCATTTTTAAAACCAGAAACTTGCTATGTTAGTATGATATCTTGATCTATAAGTAAGGCAGAACGTGATGTTAATATTGTATTATGATCATAAACATAAATTTTTCATTGTTCTACATGAAAGATGTTAGAAAATCCTAAGTTGAATGATCACGAAGAATTTGATAAAAACCCTTAGTTAAACTTGTATAAATTTTTATTTATGTAAGATATATATTTGAGCTTAACTTTATTGTTTGACAGTCATGCCACTCCAGTGGGATTGACTGACCGCACCGCTTTGGTTTCCGTGTTTATTAGCCTCAATTCTTGTAATAGATGGGACTCTCCGTCGGATATTCCTTCCGTCAGACTAGGCCCACTATTATGAGACCTCCGTAAGACCCCGTGAGCCTGGGATTCCCACTAGGATGCCGGGCAGGTTGTACCCTAAAGACCTGAACCCATGAACGTGGTTTGAATCGTGTTTTTGGACCAGCTCAAATTAAACTGGTCTATGTCCTGTAACAGCCCAAGATTGGAGCGTCACAACAACATAACAGCCCTGTGTACGACCGTCACGTTCCTGTAACGGCCCTGTTATAGACCGTCACAGATAAGATAGTAATAAGGTTTTTCTTATTTTATCATCATGAAGCAGTTATCAAGGTTGGCCTTGAACTGTAAGATTATGTGCAATCCTTGTTTACATCCTTGTTACCTAAAGACTCATAGTCTTTCTACTTGATGTCATTCCAATTTTGTTGGAATTTCTCTTGATCTTAGAAGTAAGTTCATGAGCTTAACCTTGGAACTCTTGGCCATTAATGTGATGAATATCTAGACTAGGATCATTGATCCAAACCTTCAATGCCAACGCATGATAAAGGGCCCGGTCTTGTCCTGGGAGGAGCGCCCGAAAGTACTTGTGTCCCGGGGAGTTTGTAATGACAAGGTGTGGCATTGCACCGAAGTGCATGACTAGCGTGATTGGTCTATGACATTTTCACTTTTACTCAATTACTTGAAATGCGTGCTTGATATGGCCAATTCCATTTATCATTTCATGACATGAAAAGTTCTTGTTATACTTGTGTTTACTCTTTACTTGAAAGCTCATGTTCTTTTCCCTATCTATCTCTTGTCATTTATTTATCATCACTTTTGTTACAACATTTTTCATAAATGGTTAATCACTTTAATTATGCCTGATGATAGAGATATAAAATCCTACGGAGCTTTGCTCACCCCTACTTTCCAATCCTTTTCAGGTAGCTCGGATGAGGACGGGCGTTCCGATGGGGACGGGAGCGAGTGATTCCAGGAGCAAGCCATTTAGAGTTTATGTTCAAGTCAAGTTTGGATTAGTTGTTATCTAGAGTTGATGTATTTTCTATTAATGAGATAGAAGTCCACAAGGAGTCGGGTGTAATTGAATACTTTCTCTTATTATTATTATCAATAAAGTTGGGTTAATTATTTCTTTATTATTAGCCTGGTGGTTAGTCTCTTGTGGCAATGTATGCTCCGATTGACATGATTGATATAAACTGCTACGTTCCAATTTTCCACGTCGGGGCGTGACAGTTTTTGTGGTATCAGAGCCTAGGTTTTCTTTAGACCCTACGTTGCTAGTAGTGTTATAGAACACTTAAACCTTAGTAAAGTCAGAATCTGGCCCAGTGAGTTAGGTAGAGACTTGGGCTAAGATTAGTTAATTAATTAACTAGCTATAAGAAGATAGATCCAATAGAACGTTCTTAATTACTTCTTTTATGTTGTAGGAATTTCCGTAACTAGCTATAAGAAGATAGATCCAATAGAATGTTCTTAATTACTTCTTTTATGTTGTAGGAATTTCCGTGATGGCGGCAGAACGCGCTCAATGGCGAGACATGCAACGTACAGTGTAGGGCCAGACCCAGGCCTTACAGCAAGTAGCCCATGGCAGCTGACAGCAAGGAGCAGGCAATCTACATCGAAACTTTCAGGGCTTGAGTCCCCCGCATTTCAGTGGATCTTCGGACCTGGATGAGACTGAGAACTGGCTGAAAGAGACAGAAAGAATCTTCAGGGTTATGCAATGTGGAGATCAGGATCGCGTCTTACTATCGACTTTCTAATTAGAACGCGATGCCCGTGCTTGGTGGGAAGCCATGGAAGCCACACTTGGGAATAGGCGTGCCACGTGGGATGAGTTCAAGGAGTTTTTCAATAGCAAGTACTTCTCAGATCGGGTGCAGGAGAAGAAGGCGGCCGAGTTTGCTGCTTTGAAACAAAGAAACTTGTCGGTTGCGGAATATGAAGCGCAGTTTTTCAGATTATGTAAGTATGCCCCACACTTGGTGTCCACTAAGAAAATGAAGGCTAAAAGATTTTTGAATGCCCCACACTTGGTGTCCTCTAAGAAAATTAAAATTCTGGAAAAATATGAAACTAGTGTAAAATTGAATTTGTAATAACTTTATCTTCAGGAAAGAGCCCAAAATAAAATTCGTGTAGGCCCAATTTCACGTTTTTAGGAGTTTTTTGTGGGTTAGAAGACCTAGTTTAGACATCACAATTTGGGCCCAATTCTAGCCCAATTGTGCTCCAATTCGAGACAAACCCTAGCCCATTGATAGGTCTTTGCTTTCTCTTCGAAAACCCTAACTCTAGATGCTTCTACCGGCGGCGGCGGTGGTGGATTAGAATCTTATCCGAAGTTTTCGCTGGAATTTCTTCATAGGACTCTTCAACCAAATTCGATCTCTAGGAGTCCCTATAGGTTCTAATTATAGAGGGCTTTCGACACCTTAGAACCCTATTTGCACCAGCAACAGGCGGCGGGACCGATTGTGATCGAACGAGGGAAAATTTGGGCGTTCTAGGAGCGGTACCTAGGGTTCCGGCGACCCCTCTTCTTCGTCCTTCTTTCCTTCAAGCAAAGGTAGGTGTCTCTCAGGCCAAACAAAAATATAATAATACCGTATTGTGCGTCTCCATGAGCTCTTTCTTTTGATACCTAATTGCCCAATTCTCGTTCATCATGCTGTTCAAATTTCACATTTTTCTCCGAGGTGTATAAAAAGGGAACTTTAATGATTATTAGTTAAAGATTGAATCTTGTTGTGTTAGATCTAAATCAAAGCATGCTATTTTATACAAATTTTTACGCTCTTTCGAATGGTAGTATTTTCCCTAATTTTTATTCATTCTATCATGAGCAATCGAAGTTTTAGTGTAATATGTCGAAGTTCATCATCGGCGGGTTCCAGGTCCTGTGACGCAACTTCCAGAGGCCGTTACAGCCTAACGGCCGCACGACAGACCGTCACATGAGCCTGACGGTCCCACGACAGACCGTCACATGCCCCTCTATTTTAAAATTTTGAAATTTTAATCTATTTATTTTCTAGTACGTAACGCACCTACTATAGAGCATTACATGCTTGTAATGCCCCTTCCTTAGACCGTCACGTTCTCCTGACCGTATTTTTTTAAACTATTGCTTATGCGTTTTTAAAATCAGAAACTTGCTATGTTAGTATGATATCTTGATCTATAAGTAAGGCAGAACGTGATGTTAATATTGTATTATGATCATGAACATAAATTTTTCATTGTTCTACATGAAAGATGTTAGAAAATCCTAAGTTGAATGATCACGAAGAATTTGATAAAAACCCTTAGTTAAACTTGTATAAATTTTGATTTATGTAAGATATATATTTGAGCTTAGCTTTATTGTTTGACAGTCATGCCACTCCGGTGGGATTGATTGACCGCACCGCTTTGGTTTCTATGTTTATTAGCCTCAAAGACTCTCCGCCGGATAATCCTTCCGTTGGACTAGGACCACTATTATGAGACCTCTGTAAGACCCCGTGAGCCTGGGATTCCCTCCAGGACGCCGGGCAGGTTGTACCCTAAAGTCCTGAACCCATGAACGTGGTTTGAATCATGTTTTTGGACTAGCTCAAATTAAACTGGTCTGTGTCCTGTAACGGCCCAAGATTAGACCGTCACAACAATGTAACGGCCCTATGTACGACCGTCACGTTCCTATAATGGCCCTGTTATAGACCGTCACAGATAAGATAGTAATAAGGTTTTTCTTGTTTTATCATCATGAAGCAGTTATCAAGGTTGGCCTTGAACTGTGAGATTATGTGCAATCCTTGTTTACATCCTTGTTACCTAAAGACTCATAGTCTTTCTACTTGATGTCATTCCAATTTTGTTGGAATTTCTCTTGATCTTAGAAGTAAGTTCGTGAGCTTAACCTTGGAACTCTTGGCCATTAATGTGATGAATGTCTAGACTAGGATCATTGACCCAAACCTTTAATGCCAACGCATCATAAAGGGCCCGATCTGGTCCTGGGAGGAGCGCCCGAAAGTACTTGTGTCCCGGGGAGTTTGTAATGACAAGGTGTGGCATTGCACTGAAGTGCATGACTAGCGTGATTGGTCTATGACATTTTCACTTTTACTCAATTACTTGAAATGCGTGCTTGATATGGCCAATTCCATTTATCATTTCATGACATGAAAAATTCTTGTTATACTTGTGTTTACTCTTTACTTGAAAGCTCATGTTCTTTTCCCTATCTATCTCTTGTCATTTATTTATCATCGCTTTTGTTACAACGTTATTCATAAATGGTTAATCACTTTAATTATGCCTGATGATAGAGATATAAAATCCTACTGAGCTTTGCTCACCCCTACTTTCCAATCCTTTTAAGGTAGCTCGGATGAGGACGGGCATTCCGATGGGGACGGGAGTGAGTGATTCCAGGAGCGAGCCATTTAGAGTTTATGTTCAAGTCAAGTTTGGATTAGTTGTTATCTAGAGTTGATGTATTTTCCATTAATGAGATAGAAGTCCATAAGGAGTCGGGTGTAATTGAATACTTTCTCTTATTATTATTATCAATAAAGTAGGGTTAATTATTTCTTTATTATTAGCTTGGTGGTTAGTCTCTTGTGGCAATGTATGCTCTGATTGACATGATTGATATAAACTGGTACGTTCCGATTTTTCACGTCGGGGCGTGACAAATAGCTACTGCTCCGCCATCGAAATGGCACCTTATGAAGCACTCTATGGGCGGCCATGTAGATCACCAATGTGCTGGTATGAAGCTGGTGATAAGTAACTTTTCGGACCACAGTTGGTACAGGACTGCTCAGAGAATATATCTATGATCAGGCAGCGACTCCTCACAACCCAAAGCCGTCAGAAAAGTTATGCAGACCAGCGACGGAGAGAGTTAGTATTTGTAGAGGGAGACCATGTGTTCCTAAAGGTGTCCCCTACCAAGGGAGTCATGCGGTTCGGGAAGACGGGCAAGCTCAGTCCTAGATATATCGGGCCTTTTGAGATTTTGCAAAAGGTTGGCGAAGTGGCTTATCCACTTGCACTTCCGCCTGCTCTGTCGCATGTACATCCGGTCTTCACATCTTTATGCTCAGGAAATATGTCCTGGATGCCTCACATGTTATAAAGTATGAGCCCTTGGAGGTTCGAGCGGATTTGACTTATGTGGAGGAGCCCGGTGAGATCATAGACTAGAAGGAACATGTGTTGAGAAATTAAATCATCTGGCTGGTGAAGGTGTTATGGAAGAATTCTCATTCCGAGGAAGCGACATGGGAACTGGAGGACAATATGCGCCGAGAATATCCTCAACTATTCGGTAAGTAACCTTAAAGATTTCAAGTTAATTTCGGAGACAAAATTATTTTAAGGGGCAGAAGATGTTAAGATCACCAATTGGAAACTGGCCCAATTGGGTACAATTCTGGCCCATTAACATAATGAACTAGAAATCTATACAGAATATCGAAGGATCCTTAGGGAATTCATAACTCAACCTAGGAGGGTCAGAATTAGGTGAAACCAAAGCCCAAGCAACGGCCATGGGATAAGGAACAACTTTGATGAAGATTATAACCTTGGGAAAATAGGTCTAATAGGGGTTAAGAGGGAGTTTATGAAATAGGTCGAAACAGTAACAGAAAATGCTGTCACCTGTTGAAATAAGGAAATCTTGGCCCATGGTTATCCAAATGGCCTGAAACCAGGTCCATTAGAAAGCTTGGGACATTAATCCAAACTATTCTGTTGAGATGGAAACCCAATTCGCAGCAGAAGCTAAGGTTCTGAGCCCATTGTCACCAACTGTCATGAAGAGGTGTGACTGTTTGGGAAGTTCACATGTAATTAATTAGAAATTCATAACTTCTTTTGGAGTTATTGGAAGGACATGAAACCAAGGCTATAATCTCGAATGGGATGTCAGCTACATCTTCTATGTGGAGGTCGAGGCCAAATTTCGCCTGGATACTAGAGTTATACTCAAATTACCTCGGGCTACCGAAAGGTCACGACTGGAACGAGGGAAAATAAATGTTAACTTGCGAAAATCATAACTCATGTTAGGGATGCTGAAATTCGATGAAACCATGACCTACGGTTAGATCTGGAAGTCCTCTTGACTTTATCTGAAGACGTCCCAACCCATATTCAAACAGACGAGCACGTCCAATAGCATTTATGATCGATGGACAAAGGGTCACGTTTGTTCAACCCGAAGAGGGGCATAGCATTAACTCCTCTTCAAACCAGCGACCTTGGAGCGGGTTTGAGCCATGTGGGATGTGGGTAAACCCTTGGGAGGCTAGACAACTATAAAAGGAGGTGGTCTTCATATGTGGTAAGCCTTTAGCAACATTTCTCTTTAACCATCTTCTATCCTTCTTGCGTGAGAAGAGAGTGTGGGACCTTGATTGTGCGTGGGTGGACGATCCGACGCGCGGAGGATGATCTTGCAGTGCTCGGGGGTCAAAAGGAGAAGCTTAGGTGGATCTGGAGTGTGGATCTCATCCCCGGATCGTCGGTTTAACATTTCGAAGGTAGGCACCTATCCAAAAATCTTAGGGGTCAACGAAGCATTAGAACGATTTTTAATTAGTTTCTATACGTTAAAGAGGGACTAAGGGTATGTAGGATCAACTACTATGTTTGTTTTCTGGTTTCTCCCTCAAATTATGTGTTTTCATGAGGTTTCTCTTAGTTTTTATCGAAAATCAGGGCCTCTGCACTGACTGTGTCAAGGCAGTCAAAGGGCTGCATCGACGCAGCCCCTTGGAAGGATGACTGCGTCGAGGCATCCAAAGAGCTGCATTGACGCAACCTCTTTGGAAGGGTGACTGTGTCGAGGCAGCCAAGAGCTGCGTCGACTTAGCCTCCCTTGGAAGGATGACCGCATCAAGGCAGCCACTAGCTGGGTCGATGCAGTTGTCGCTCTGTCCGAGTTTCCAGAAACTGAGAATAAGAGAGTTTTGAGAGGCCAACCTAATTCAAAAAAATCTGAAAAATTGGAAAATGATAGAGGACTAAATTAATAACTCACTGTAAAAGTTTCGTGCTCACAGAAATTCTAAACTTGTAGTTATGAATTATTTTATACGCATGTGTAACCAAGAAACAAACCTGATCATGATCTGTTCCACAACAGTAAGCTTAAAAGTATGATTAGTTCACTTAAAACCATGAGGAAGCATGTTTATATTATGATATGATAAGATTAAGCATGATTCAGATTTTGTAATATGAATGTGAATGCATGTACATTACGAATGTTATGAATGGAAAACCGTAGCATTCTGTCAGGTTGGACTTCGGTCCCTTCTGCGATACAGCGATACGTAACGCCGTGGAAGTAAAAGAACCCAGGGGACGGCGATACGTAACGTCCTGGTAAAAAATCTTATTGATTCAGCTGGTTCATTCTGTGGGACGGCGATACGTAATGCCACAGAACCTGGGGGACAGCAATACATAACGCCCCGTGCGGCAGGAGTCTAGGTGGGAGTTCGCTCTCGGGTCTGCGTAGTACTCTTTCGTTCGATTGTGTGTGTGTGGGCCTCTTGTGTTTGCGGCAACTGTTTGTTTCCATGAATAACGTAAGATGTGTAACTCATGAAAATATGGAAATGTGTAAATTAATCACTCCTTCTGGTTTTAGTGCATGCATGAGTATTCTACCTGTTAGATAGGGATTTCACTACACGGTTTCTTCTACTGCGTTGGTGGATCAGTTCATTATCCAGGTTTCGGTCGACTGACCAGAGGCTTTCCGTCGACCGAATATCCCAGCGTTGGCCGGTCTGTTACAGTTCGGTCGACCGATGGCCCAGTTCGGTCGACCGACTTCTGTCAGGTAGTAGATCCAGCTTCGAAATCCATCAAACTTGATCCATTGTGTTCCATCTTTCACCCATTTATTCTTGAGTTCTTGATAGGCCTATTAGGTTCCTTGGAAGCTTTTAGAAAGGTTTTGATGGACCTCTTGCACTCCTTGGTTGTTAACATTTTGAATCAATTATTTTTAAGCAAGTGTGAATGAATGGATTATGATAATATTAACATCTGAATGATGTATATAAATTGGTTATATAAATGTGAGTTAACCCCGATTTGTTATGGCTGCCTACTGAGTGTCACACTCACCCCTTTGTGACACACGATTTTCAGGAGATACAGAAAAGGAGGTCGAGGAGGAGTCTGCGGCCGAGAAGTAGTTTAGTCCTTCCTTTGTCAGGGTAGGCTATGGATGTTATCTCGCATATATGGTTAATTATGGAATGGTAAATGTGTATGGCTCTTGTGTATTTGGAACAATGGACATGTACTTTCTTTGGGATTATGAATGGATGAAATTGTATATACATTTCTTGTAATTGTGGTTTCTCTCTCTCTCTCTCATGCGAATGTATGCATTTGTGCTTCCGCGATACGTATGACGTAATGGTCTCGAGGTCTTATGGAAGAAAAGAAAAATAAATTCCCATAAATTGGGAATCGAATCTCGGGGAGTTACACCAATCTTGTGACTCAAGGATCGCTGTGAGCAGATCTAGTTGGCTGTCCTAAGTCTGGTGGCAGTTGTATACTGCACTGTGTTCCGAGTACTTGTGACGGGTACGTGCGTAACCTGTCTGTACTTCGGTGTTTCTGTTTGAGAGTCTCTATGTCTAGTGAGGCTCCACTAGTCGTAGCATGATGACACTTTCGTGTGTCGGCCCACCTGGGAGTGGTGGCGGGGCGAGTTCCCGATAGAGACGGTTCGTAGGCTGGTTGCCGTTGGCCCCTTTGCCTAGCCATGAGAGTGCTACGGGAGGGGAAAACTAGCTAGAGGCCTGGCTCATGACATTGAGATTGTGTGTGCACACGTGGTCAGGGGCATTTGGACCAGCACCGATGGGTGTGACCCTGACTAGTCACTGGTTACTGTTGTTCCTTGGTTCTTGTTCAGTGTCTCAGTTACCGTGTTTGAGGTGAGTGGGAAACGCTTGAGGCACAGTGTAAGACGTCAGTGGACGCATCTGGCTTTTCTTCTACTGAGGAGGTGCTTCTGTCACATGACACATGACTTGTGTCTTTCGTGACTGGTTTCCGTCATGGTTGACGTAACTTACGGGGTAATCTGTGTTTGGCTTTACCCGAGGTCAGTATAGCGTACACGATGGTGAGATCGTGTATGTATTGGTGCTTTTAGACCGTGTGGTCTTGAGTTGGGATTTTGTCTCTGTAGACGAGCCGGCACGACTAAGGTGTCGTGATGTTGTCCTGGCTGTGTAGCCACAGTTCCTTGTATCGGTTTAGTGATTCCCGACTATGTGTCTGGGGATCCATGTTCTTGCCGATTAGGAGTAGTTTAGAGGGCCGAGCTTCGATCAACTGTTGTGTTTCTATTCAGTACTGCTTTCCTCCTTACTTTTGTTGTTCCTACTCATGTTCTTGCTTTTGTAGTTGCTTTTGTTGTACTGCTTTTACTGCATTCGTTTTGTGGTGGGGATCTGCGGGACCCCTACTGAGCCCGTGAGATGAGGCTCACCCCTGACTTTTCAGGTGTAGTTGTTCTTGCTTGTGCTTTGGAGGTGTAATGCGGCGATTCTTAGTTCCCAGCTTTGCCACTGTCGGGCTTCCCCTACCTTGAGAGTACATTCTCTTTCCTGTTGTACTATACTTTAGTTGGATTAGACTCTGCTAGCTCTGTAGTGTAATTTGTTTAATAGAAAATCTAATTTTATTTCTGCTATTTTAGTAATCTTGATCATAGTAATTAATTGTTTACTACTTTATATGGAAGTTCAATGTACTTACACACACCTTTCTATCCCTTCGGTGCTTTTCCACTCTTGGGAGGCCTCTCAGAATCCAAGTGGTATCGGGTTTACCCGGTATCCGGAGTCTGGGTCGTCACAGTTGGTATCAGAGCGTGTGTTTGTGAAAGCACATGGGAATTCGAGATATTGCAGTACTCAGAGTCCATAAGGTCTAGCACTGTCGATAGCTGGCATAGGTTTTGTGTTCCTTTACCGCTTTGCTTCTCGCATGAGAGCTTGCGTGCACTGTGTTTTGCGTTGCGAGATGGTTTTTGTTTTTGCCAGAATGTTGGCGTGTGGCCCGAGGATTATGATGGAGCGTCATCCTTCTTCGTGGTGTTTGTCTCGATTGTGCTACGTTGGGCAGAGTTTGCCGACAAGCGTGAGTCTATGGCGCGGTGTTCGAGTTTTTCTGTGGCTTGTTCAGGTGGCTGAGGGGAATTGTGATGGTAGTGCATGTCCTCCGATGGAGATTAATGTCATTTTGGCCTTCTCAGCTTGAGGTTTGGTCATCCCCTGAGGTGTTAAGGTTTTGTTGAGGTGGTTTTTGGATGCCCTTGGTTAAGAGAGTGCTCGAGCGAACCTAGGATTGCCTTCCTGGTGAGTTGCTGTTAGTCGAGCTTGGCTTTTCTCATCCTATCTGGTGGCATCTTTTCGAGGTAAGCATTGGAAGTGCTGCCTCCGAGAAACCTTGTCATGTGTGTCTGCTTATGTATGGACTATGTTAGTTCTGAACCTGATTTGCTCTTGTTTCGGTGGTGGCTTGGTTTTGGACCCAGATTAAGGATTTGGGGGCCATTGTTGGTGCGGACACCAGAGCACTCGATCGGCACGAGTCAGCGAGCCCCGATACCGTACGCGGAGCACCACCCAAGCGACAGCGGCTTCCATCTGGCTCGGAGATGGCCTGGAGACTCCCCCTTGAGTCTCCCGTTTATCATATTTAGTTAGACATTATTTTTGTATAATGTGTGTTTGTTTCATTTTATTCGGTATGTAAGTTTGATTGTAATAAGGGCCTATGTGCAATTCGGACCCCGTGGGCCCCACGGGTCCCACAGGCCCCACCCCATTGGGCCACCTCAGCCTAGGGTCCCACGTGGGGCCAGTCAACATGTCACATGGGAGCATCTAGAAGTTTGAATGGGAATTGGACACATGGGGGACAATGGACTTGAAAAGTCCAAGGAGGCCACCTACCCCCACCTACCAAGTCCACATTCTACATCTAGTCCAAGGGCCGCCCCCCCTCCCCTTAGTTTTTTATTATTTTTGTGTGTGTGTGTCACATGCCATCCCAGCCCTTCATTCCTATCCCCTAGATCCAATGGTTGTGGATGGATGTGAGATGTAAGGTATTTAAACTTATATTTTCCATTTTACTTGAATTAATGCCATTTGATTCAATCTAATTCAAGAAGAAAGGGCTGGTGCGCCCCCCTCCTCTCTCCTCCTTTTCCCCCTTGGTTGCTGTGAAGGCTTCCATTCTGAGGTGTGAAGCCTCTTGTATCAGTTCCGACGATCGCCGCCACCGCCACGAGCCGCCACCGCACCGCCATCGCCTCAACGAAGTTCTGCCCGCGCAGTACCACAGCAACTTCCACAAAATTTCCAACTCAGCCACGAGCTCTGATCGACCTGGGGATTTTACTGGAGGTTCCAGAGGTGTCAAGGATATCCCACAAATTTTGGTTTGTCAATCAGATCCCGTTTCATAATTTTTGATTTTCGTCCACCCTTCCATTTCAGTTCTACCAGAGTTCTGTCCAGATTCATATCCGCCCTGTGTTTCATGTTTTAGGTCTGTCTTTTGATTTCTGTTAGTCCCATAAATTTTACTGGAGTTTCCTTCCATCCACCCCTTCATCCACAATGTTTCTCAATTTTTGGTTCGTCCATTTCATATTTTCTAAAAATCATTCTCAGTCCCAGCTACAGTTATGTCCCCCTGTTCCCAGATCCGACCACCAGTCACCCCAAAAATCATAGTAAATCACCATCACCTCCGAATCAAATTCCAAAAATAGTCCCAGTTCCTTGGTTTGATCCCCTACAACTTTGAAGAAGAGCTCAAGAGCTGAATCGGAGGTTTACTAGGTGGTCAACGGTGGTTCTCAGATAAGTACCCTACAAATCTGAGGTTTCGGTTACTGTACAACAGGGACTTGTAAATTCATTAAAGTTCTGATACGAATAGATCCAGCAGATCTCTCTGGGTCTAGATTGAATCATTTGAAGAGAGCTTACCAACGATAGCTTATGCGTCCCGATCCGACGTCGGGATTGATCGCAGCGGCCGTTTTCGCCGGAGCGTGCGCCGGAAGACAGCAACCAAAATCCGTGGACAGCTAGTTCAACAATTGGGAATCGGGGCCGATCGACCCCCGATCGGTGTTCCCGACCGACCGCCGTCCTTGGAGGCGCGCCACCAGGGGTCCCCATCACCGTGGGTCCCACCCCTGTAGATCCGGAGGACAGCGCCATCCGTGGGCCCCGCGGGCCCGTAGAACCCGCCGTTCGGAAAGCACGAAAACGCGGAGTTCGGCACCGCCGGGCGACATCAAGATGCTGCCCGTCAACCCGAGTTGCGTGATTCCCGGGCTCCACATGTGACCTTTTACCTCCCTGCGTGGAGTGGGTCAAATCTTTGTATTGCTGTGATATTCTTTAACCGGGAGTCCGTGATTCGGCCGGGGTTGTCTTCGCCACACCGGGTGCGTGGAGGTAATGGTCCGAACCTCTTGGCGTTCATTTGCTTAGCTAGTATACGGTCTTTTGCCGCTGCCGAGAGCGTAGGTACTAGCTCGTGTGTCCATGTCACCACTGTGAGAGTGACTGTGACCCGTCCCGTGACTCGATCCGAGTCCGAAAGTTGAGTCGGACTACCCTTGACCTCCGCCGGTTCCTAAACCGCGCACGGTCCGCGCTTTCCCTCGCTTGGGACGACGAGTGAGCTTCCACTTCTGTTAGCGACGTTTTGCCACTAGGAGCTCGTAGTGTCAGGCTTAGTGTCTCCCTGGTGTGTGCTGCTGGTCGCGTCTTCATCTAGAGTCCGAGGGTGGCACCTAATAGTGTCGTCTCTCGTGTCCGTCCCGCTTCAATTGTGCACCGTGTTCGACATGCCATGTTTGGCGGCTATTGTGCTGTGAAGGTTCCGTAATTGTTTCGGAACTAGAGGATAAGCTGAGGCAGGCATCCTTTGCGGCTTGTGATGTGGCTCTTGGCACGATGGTTTGCACTATGGCGACTTGTGATCGGCAGTTGGCAGGATCGGTACTGTAGCACCCCGAGAATTAATTAAATAAAATAAAGGGTAATAATTGAGAAAATTATTTACTATTAAATTGGACATTCTTTTAGGTGAAGTGTTAACTAATTTATATAAAACATTTTAGAACATTCATAATCGTGTAGAGGACTAAAAGTTTAGGCAATTTGCCTTCTTCGTCGAACCCTAAATAAAATTTTTATCAAGACGAATTAATGGAATTAGGGCTAAAATCAAGTTTAATCTAATAAGACCTTAGATCGCTTAATTCGAGCCCAAATCTCGATCATTTGAGCCCAAACCAGGCCCATTCGAACGGCCTTGATGGGTAGCCCATTTCCCCTCTCATTGTGCGTAAAAACCCTAAGCCTAGAGGTACAATTTTGGGAGAGATGGCGGCGCGACTTGGTCAAACGTGGAATCCACGTGCGTCGAGTTCGTGGGACTCTTCCCAGCCTTATCAACACCCCTAAGATTCTATTGTCCCTTTAAATTAAACCCTCAACCAACCTAGCAACTCTATTTGCTACGGCGGCCGGTGAGGAGCGCGATCAAGGAGGGATTTCGGCGGGTTCTGAAGGGTGTTCGTCTCACGTACCCGACGACCTTCGTCCTCTTCTTCCTTCGTTTTAGGTAGGTAATCGTGGTCTAAACTCGAAGTAAAATATACCATGAGAAGCGTCTTCGAGTCCTCTTCCTGTCAGTATAAAAAGCCCTAATTTTTATTCAGTATACCATGAGTATTTTCTGGTTTAGTTGCTGCATGTCACAGTTAGGGTTCCGACCATGTCCAATTCTTTTGATCGATTCAATGCTTGGTATAGGTAGGCTCAAACTCTAACTAAACATGATATATTGTGTTTTATTATGTCCTCTTTTCGTTCATACCATTTTGCCTATTTTTTAGGCATTATATCACCCTAATTAGTTCTTAGAATTGGGGTCTATCGGAGTTCGCCGGAGACGGGACGCGTCATCTCTGTTGCGGTCGGAACAGGAATCGCCCTGGAACCTAGCGGTCTCGCGATAGGTCGTCGATTTCATTGGACCATCCTGGATCTTTGTGGCCTACATGTACTGCCCCAGAATTTATATAAGTTATTTTATAATTTATTTGTAATTTATAAGGGCTAAATAAATTTATAAAAGGATTATTGAGTTTATTAGCCATCATAAGGCCCAATTGTGTTAATCAATTAACCTAATCTACTAAACAAATCAAAAAGGTTTAAAGACCAGGCCTATTTAATTTGGCCCATATCCTAGAAGGTTATTAAGCCTATTCACGGATTTTAAAGGATAAACACCACTTAATAGGATAACTAGATGAAAAATAAATAAAAGAGTTTATTAAAATTAAAATTCTGAATGCGTCGAATGTAACGGTCCATCAGGCGACCGCCACAGTCTTGTGACACGTATACCCTAGACCGTCACAGCCTGCAAGTTTCGTAAGTAAGAGAATGTATAAAAAGATTAGAACTTGATGACCCTATCCATAAGAGACCTAATTAAAATGACATGTAAAATCACTAGGGACTCTTAGAAGTCAGGTTTTAGCAAAATAAGGATAGATACAATTATATAAATAATTGTATAGGATAATTAGCAAAAGAGTTTGATTAATGTTGAACTCTGGGAACATTGAATGTAACGGTCTATCGTAAGACCGTCACATGCTTGTAACACAGGGGTCTACAACCGTTACACCCTGTTAGTTCCGTGGAGGAAAGAACGAGTAGAAAGATCAGAATCTTGAGATCTTATCCACTAGGGATCGACTTGGGAGAGTTCATAACACTACTAAGGACTCTTAGGGATTAGATTCTGGCAGATTAAGGACTCTAGAATCGATCTAATCCTCAAACCCTAGCTAGAACTCTATAAATAGGACCTAGTTCTGAACTGCGCGACCCTTACTTTTACTCACGTGGAATCAAGGTAAGGAGTCATAATCTCAGGTAAGTTCTTTAGAGGAATTACTTTACAATACTTTAGACTAACTCCTCTCCAAATTTCACGTCTTTAGGTCAAGAGGTCGTGGAGTTAGAGCCCAAGGAAGTTGCTGAAAAGTCACAGGAAGAGGAGAACTAGGGCACATTTTTCAAACCCTAAATTGGAAGTTTAAAGCCAAGCTAAGAGGTAGGTTATCTCATGAACGGCAAAAACCTCTTGATAGGACTAAAAGCCTTCTGGTTTGATTGAATTTCAAGCATGATAGATCATGAATTTCATGTTTTAATAGTTCTATGCATTCATACATCTCTTAGCCCTAAGTAGAAAATTAAAAGATGTTACCTTATCTATTCACTGAAACCCATGCATGTAGATAGCCTATACTTTGTTATCATGCCTAGGATAGACATGGTATTTGATTTACAGACATGATGTGTGTTGATCTCTTAGGTTTCATATCAGTTGCTATCAGCAGACGCTCTGACGCATCATGGTAGGACGTCCCAAACATGTAACGGCCTTACGACGGACCGTCACACACTCTGTTATGTTTCGTTTCACTATTGTCTCTAACGCACCATGGAAGGAGCGTTACATTACTATAACGGCCCCTCGATAGACCGTCACAGACACTGTGACGCACCCCTGTTCGACCGTTAGACTCTGTGTTCTGTCAGCTCATGACAGAATAGTTACCAATTAAGTTTACTTATAATTAACCCTAGATAGCTAAGTTTTAACCTGTTATGTGACTCTTCAGTTATCAAATTGTTCATGATAGGTATTGCATGTTATTTTAAGTTATGCTAGTTTCATGTACCAAAAATACTATAGTTTGTATTTAAATCAAGATTTTCTAAAATTGTATTAATGGAGTTTTGTCATGGCTTCACATCATTACACCATCACTCTTTATCAATGGAGTCGTTTCTATAAGTACATGGCACATATTCTGGTATGTTGTCCATTAGTTCACTTTACACTATAGGAACATTATTCTTGGACTTGAGGACCTCTCTATTGGATATTCCTTCCAATGGACTAGGAAATCTTGTTTCAAGGCCTCCGTCATTCTCCACGAGCCTGGGATTCCCACTAGGACGCCGAGTTAGTTGTACCATTAAAGCCCATTGATTAGACTACACTATCGATGTTTTCTGATTATCAGTAATGTAACGGCTCTGTGTTGGACCGTCAGGCACATGTAACGGCCCAATATAAGACCGTCACATTCATCTGAGTTTGAATTCTTGATTCGCGGTTTAGACTAATGTAACGGACTAATCTTGGACCGTCACATAATATAACGGCCCAATGCATGACCGTCACGTTTCTCTGAGTCTATTTTTATTGTTCTGGACTCGGATCATTGTAACGGCCCACTACTGGAGCGTTACATGATGTAACGGCCCAGTAAACGACCGTCACATTGCTTAAGTATTTAACCCAAGGTTTGACCCAAGGGTTGATATTCCAAAGGTTCTAGATGGACTAATGATAGTCTAGAACTTATAATATTGATCAAGAAACTTAATATTATGATTAGAAAGAGAAAAGAATGTACCGTTATGCTGTCGATTTATTTCCGTGAGCATGACATTGTTTAAGTCTTTTTCTTGATCTCTCATACTCTAAATTGAGGCATTCATTCATTAGTTGTTGTTATCATGAGTTATTGAACTTATTACATTCTTGGCCATACTTTATTGTTACACTCATGGAAGTAGCTTGATTTATACGTGAAGATGCAGTTCGGGCGCTGATTGTGTCCAAGGGCTCTATACTAGTCCCCACGGCTGATTGTCAGAAACATACTATTTTATAAACCATGGGGTATGATGCTACTGTCGTCGCATTGTGCTGGGAGTACTTTCTTTATAAATAAGTGAAATCCATGAGCACTCGTGAAAATCTAGTGAATTGCTACATGATTGACATTCTCGTGCGTAACCTTTATGGTTATGAAAGTGAAAGTGCATTCTCGATACATTCTTGTTCATGAAAGGCCAAACATCATATTCTTGTTACATTCATTCTTGTTCATTCTTGTTCACTCTATCTTACATGATTATCGTGTTACTTTGGTTTAATCGCATGATATTCGCATTCGCATGATTTTGCCTTACTTCTTTAGAGCTAAATTGTTAATTACTTTAATAGTGCCTTCATGTTGATGCGAAGATACCTACTGGGCAAGTGTGCACATTACCTATTTCCAATCTTTTTCAGGAAATGCAAGTGAGTCTGATTTGGGTTCAGAATGTTCAAGTAGCGGATCCGAGAGTGAGTAAAGATGAGCGAGGACTTAGGAAGTCTATATTGTTTAGATGGAGTCAATGTAATTTTCCTATTTCTTGAGTCTAGTAGAGTGAAAGATGGTGGAAAAGGTTATTATATTTTGAATATTTGATTGATAATGGAATGAAGTTGGATTTTTAGTAAATATTGTGCAATTGCATTCATTTTGTGTGATTGTCTTGCGCTCTGATCGTTCTTGCTTGCAAGAGGCTTTGATGGGGACATCACCTCCCATGCTCACGTTTACAGCTCGTCTCCTCGCCCCGGTTGCATCCGACATGGTCTAGTTTTTTAATTTTGAGTCCTATGTACTTTTTATTTGAGTCATTTGATGTATTTTCCCTTTTATTTGAGTCATGTCCCTAGGTCTTTTGTTTATTCTCCTAAGTTTGAGTGTCATTAGGTTGATTAGATTAGCTATTGGGCCCAATTCATTGGGCTAGGCCCAAGGGCTCCCCCTACCCCCTTGGTTATTTGTCTTTGAGTCAAATGTCAGGGACTTTTTGTAAAATGTGGGTTGCCTATATATAGGACCCCATTCCCCTCATTTTGAGTTAATGAATCAATGAATGAAAATTGCCATTTGAGAGTTCAAATTTCCTATTAGAGAGATTCCATTAGTTGGGTGAGAAACCCTTGGGAGTGATTCCCAGCTACCTCTCTCTCTATCTCTCTCTCACCACACAGGGGAGGGCTGCGCCCTACCCTCTCTCTCCTCCCCTCCCAACCACCTCCACTCTCCACCTTCCCCATTAAAGCCTCTCCCCATTCCCCACAACCCTCTTCAATACTCCACCCCTTCCCAAGACCCCTTCACCAATCATCATCTCACCTCCCAACCCCCAACTACCCCTCCCACTTTCCCAAGCACCCTTCCCACTACCCCAAGCACCCCTCCACCTCCCTAGGCCATTTGAATTCAAATTTCCCTTTCCCTCCATAGCATTGGCCGCCCCTCTCCCCACCCTTTGGTTAGGGTCGCCCCCCTCTCATCCCCTCCATCTTCCCTTGTTCACCTCCATCACCCCACCCTCTACCATCTAGAGTAAGAGAACCTACAGAAGACCTGAAGTTTGCAGCAGCGACCCTGACCTCCTCCGATGTTCCTAGAAGCTCAAGAGCCATCATTGGAAGCGTCTCTCCGTCCTCTTCGCAACCGCGGTGGTCCTGTCCCATTCTGAGTTCGTGATCGCCCAGGGGAGCCATTCTTCCCCGACTGCGCAAAGCCTCCCTAGCAGGAGTTCAGAGCCGGAGTGGAAGCTTGACTGCGACGATCCTGTTGGGAATCTGATCGAGAGTTCTTCTTCAAAAGTCTTCTACTCTAAGTTTTCTTTCATCCTCAGAAAGCAGAGCTCAGTTAGGCATCCGGATCTGGAAGTTATCAACTTTCTCCCCTGGGTGTGCGGTTCTGCCTCCACTCAGTCTGCACCGACCCCTCCTCAGTGTTCAGAGCCTACCGGTCTGTTCTGACAACATTTGGCATCCCCGTCAAGCTCGTGTCGAAGAGGACTCACAGACGGTTCCGACAACTCTGGCGGCGCCTCATTCTGAGTCCGGGAGTGCTGGTGCCAACAACTTCTTCCTGCTGTTGTGATCCTGAAGCTGTCAGAACTGAAGATCTACCTCCCTGTTCGAGGCTCTACTGCGGCCATCAGCGACCTCCCAAAATTCCAGAAAAATTTGGACGACTTCCCCATCCTCCTACGAAGAATTTCCAGGTAGTTTCATCCCCAAAAAAATTCAGGAGCAGCTACAGCAACTACTTCTTCGACCTTCTGTCAGCACTCACAGAAAGTGGGCAGAGCCGACATCGGTCTCCTTATTGGTTGCGAGTTTGGTTCCACCCCTCCCCGCTTGGCCGGATGAAGGCCCCTCCCAGTGTGGAGGTAGTTTTACATGTAATACCAGTTAACCCCCACCCCAAGATTCCCCCCCTTGCATGGGGGTAGTTCATGTAATAATTACACTCGCAGGTTTGAAGCTTCATCGACGCGGCGTGCGGGTGCTCCCCTCGCCTCCCCGCTCGCCCCCGTCTCCGACCGGAGTCGGTTTCTTCAAATCGGCTAGGTGAGAACTCGTCCCTTGCTCTCATTTATGCTTGTTCATTTAATATTCTCCAATTGCGCCGTCGGTTAGGGAGAGAGCGCCCGATCCTAAGGCTCCACCGTCTTTGTGCGACCACCGTGGGTGTGAGTGAGTGACCCACGCCCTTTGGCCATTGCCGGCTCATTGAGTTGGATATCCGTTCCCCAAGGGGAGGTTTACCTTGGATGTTGCTGGCCCTCTACCAGCAAGGGTCTTGTCCCACTTCCTCGACTCGGCATCCCCGAGTTCCGGGTTGAGTGTGTGCGCCACACGAAGGTCCGCTTACGTAGGCTTCTTAGCCTTGTGGTTGTGCTTGCATACTTAGGTCCGAGGAAGCATTGGTCTTGTGACTATCACCCCAAGGTGGTGTCACATCAGGCTTACCATGCTGACTGTTCATGCTCCCCGAGTTAGTCTTCCGCTAAAATAAAGGCTCGGGGCGTGACAGTTAAGTTGGTATCAGAGCCTAAGTCTCAGGACTTAGTGAAAAATAATCATGTCATAGGGTTAGTCCAAGGTTTTAGGACCCCTACCTATGAAAAAAGGAAGGAATTTCCATACCCATGTGAGAATTGGATAGAGCCCGGGATAAGATAATTAATTAGTTTTAAGATTGATTTTTCTTCCAATTCTATGAGAAATAACAAGTTGTTATTTTTCTCTCAGGTACCTTGTGTTACAAATGGCTCATCGTGTAGATTGGGATGGCATGCAACAAACAGTTGCCGGCCTTACTCAGGCATTGCAAACTATAGCGCAAGGTGGCGCAGGGGCAAGGGCTGGTGACCTACATCGTAATTTCAGAGTTTAAATCCTCTGCAATTCTATGGTTCGTCTAATCCTGACGAGGCGGAGAACTGGATAGACAAAATGAATCATATATTTGATGTCATCCAATGCACCGATCAGGAGAAGGTGCGTCTCGCAACCTTTCAACTCAACAAAGATGCTCGCACATGGTGGAAGTCAGTTCCAGCACCTCCAGCCAATGCACCTCATACATGGGACGGTTTTCTTACCCTATTCCGTGCCAAGTACTTTTCTGAGCACGTAAAGGAACGAAAGGCTATGGAGTTCACCGCTCTTCGGCAAGGAATGATGATGGTTGCCGAATATGAACTACAATTTTCCAGGCTAGAACCTTACGCACTACATCTTATCAACACCGACTTATTGAAGGCAAATCGGTTTATGGACGGGTTACAACTCGGTTTCATCCAGCAACTCGGGATCCAAAACATCCGTACCTATGCGGAGATGGTTCAACGAGCATATTTATGTGAAAGGACCTTAGAGAAGGTCGAGAAATTAACAGGAAAAGGAGAAGAGTCGAGCCGACGTTCTGATCGGTGTTATAAGAAAGAGAAATTTAGTATCACGGAACCCTACAAAAGTCGTGATAGTAAGAAAAGATCTAGGAGTGGGAACGGTGGAAGTTCCCACAAGTAAAAGAAAGTCAAGGAAGAGAAGGAGCAGGTCGCCACAGCTTGCAAATTTTGTGAGAAATTCGGCCATTCGGCTGAGGAGTGTTGGAAGCGCCTTGGCGCTTGTTTACGTTGTGGAAGCAGGGAGCATCGCATGTCGGATTGCCCCCTTATGAAGGACCAGTAATCTGGTAATGGACGCAGGAGGTAGGCTCGCATCAATGCCGTTCTAGATGAAGAGGAAGCGCCCAAGGACGATGGGCTTATGGAAGGTACTCTTCAAATTTATTCTCGTCCTGCATTTGTGCTATTTGATACTGGTGCCTCTCATTCTTTTATCTCCACTACTTTTGCTAAGACATTACCAATCGCATCAGTTCCCTTACCTTCAGATCTTGCTATTTCCACACCCTTAGGATCTGGAACTAAGCTCACCAACTATTATCTTGATAGCGAAGTGATAGTAGAAGGTCACAATCTCCCTGCAAACTTAGTATGCCTTGACATGAAAGGTTATGATGCCATTTTAGGGGTAGATTGGCTTGTAGACCACGATGCTTATATCAATTGCTGAAATAGGATTATATCTTTTCAAAAACCCGGTCTTCCAAGATTCTCTTTTCTTGGCATCAAATACAAGAAACACCCCACTATCATATCCTCACTTCACGCTTGCAAGCTCATCTCGCGAGGATGTGAAGCTTTTCTTACTTCCGTCATTATTACAGAGTCCAAGGAGATTATCATAGCAGACATCCCTATTGTAAATGAGTTCCCAGACGTGTTTCCATCTGAACTACCTACTTTACCTCCCGAGAGGGAAGTGAACTTCACTATTGAACTCATCACAGGAGCAGCACATGTTTCTATAGCCCCCTACAGGATGTCCCCCACAGAACTTAAAGAACTAAAGAAGCAGTTACAGGAACTTCTGGATAAGAGCTTCATTAGACCTAGCACATCCCCTTGGGGTGCGACTAAATCAGCTTACAATCAAAAATAAGTATCTGTTGCCGCGTATTGATGAGCTCTTCGATCAGCTTTCGGGAGCAGAATATTTCTCTAAGATTGATCTCAGATCAGGTTATCATCAGCTGAGAATTAAAGAAGAAGACATTTATAAATCAGCTTTTCGAAGTCGTTATGGCCACTATGAATTCGTGGTAATGCCATTTGGATTAACTAATGCCCTAGCAGCATTTCTGCAACTTATGAACAGTGTCTTCCAGCCATACCTGGATCAATTCATTGTCGTCTTCATCGATGATATCCTGATATACTCCAAGATAAAAGAAGAACATGAAGAACATCTAAGGATAGCTTTGTAAACACTTAGAGAACACAAGCTTTATGCCAAACTCAATAAGTGTGAATTCTGGCTCGAGGAAGTCTCATTCCTAGGCCACATTATTTCAAAAGAAGGTATTGCTGTGGATCCTTCTAAGGTAGAAGCTGTCAAGAATTGGAGTCGACCTACGACTGTGTCTGAAGTAAGGAGCTTTCTAGGTCTAGCTGGTTATTATAGAAGATTCATTAAGGACTTCTCAAAGATAGCATTTCCTTTAACTAGACTCACCAGAAAAGAAAATCTTTTTGTCTGGTCAGAGGAATGTGAGAAGAATTTCCAAACTCTTAAGAATCATCTTACAACAGCCCCTGTTTTATCACTACTAATGGAGGGTGGTGGATTCGAAGTGTATACGGATGCGTCTGGCTTTGGCTTAGGATGCGTTCTCATGCAGAATGGAAATGTGATCTGTTATTCTTCAAGACAACTGAAACGGCACGAGGAAAACTATCCTGTGCATAATTTAGAATTGACAGCAGTTATTTTCACCTTGAAAATTTGGCGTCATTACTTTTATGGAGAAAAGTTTACGGTCTACTCAGACCACAAGAGTTTGAAATACTTATTCTCTCAAAAAGTGCTAAACATGAGGCAGAGGAGGTGGTTAGAATACCTCAAAGACTTCGATTTTTCTATTCAGTATCATCCTGGCAAAGCTAATGCTGTAGCAGATGCACTCAGTAGAAAACCAATGGGTATGCTATCAAGTCTTATGATAAGTGTAACTAACCTTGTTCCTCAATTTGCTCAGTTGAACTTAGATATTGATATAAAGGAAGAAGATTGTTTCATAGCCAATATCTGAGCTCAACCTACATTGATAGAGGATTTGGCCAAGTTACAAGATGATGATCCGGTTTTACTAGAAATTAAGGCCAATATAGAACAAAGACCGAATTTTTCTATTTTCAAGGATGGAAGATTGCTATTCAAGGGCCGAATATGTATACTAGATCATGAGGCTACAAAGAAACTGATCATAGATGAAGCACATAATTCCAAGTACACCATTCATCCAGGAGGTACAAAGATGTATCAAGATCTCAAAAGAAATTTCTGGTGGCCCAATATGAAGAGACAAATAGCTGATTTCGTGTCCCGTTGCCTCACTTGCCAACAAGTAAAAGCAGAGCATTGTACACCAGCAGGTAAATTGCTTCCCTTACATATTCCCGAATGGAAGTGGGAGAGTATAGGGATGTATTTCATTATGGGGTTACCTAGGACAAGAGGTGGACATGATGGCATATGGGTAATCATAGATCGATTGACTAAATCTGCACATTTTATACCAATAAAGAGTCGATGGTCTGTGGATATCCTGGCAGCATTATACATAAAAGAAATCGTCAAGTTACATGGTGTCCCTGTCACTATTGTATCAGATAGAGATCCCCGATTTACATCACAATTCTGGAAGGGCCTACAACATTCACTGGGGACTAGATTGAATTTTAGCACAGCCTTTCATCCACAAACTGATGGTCAGACGGAAAGAACAAATCAGGTAGTAGAGGATATGCTCAAGGCTTGTGCTATTGACTTTGGAGGTCGTTGGCATGATCACTTACCTCTAGTAGAGTTTGCTTATAACAATATTTATCAGGCAAGCATACAAATGGCACCTTTTGAAGCCTTATATGGAAAAAGCTGTCGATCACCAATATGTTGGAGTGAAATGGAGGAAAGATAATTCTTAGGCCCCGATATTATCAGAGATTCTACAGAGAAAATAAAACTCATTCAGGAAAGAATGAAGATGGCGCAAGATAGGCAAAAATCTTATGCCGACAATCGAAGACGTGACTTGGAGTTCCAGGTAGGAGATCATGTATATTTGAAAGTTTCTCCAGGTCGTGGTATTTGAAGATTTGGCATTAAAGGAAAGCTAACTCCAAGATTCATTGGCCCGTTTGAAATTCTTGAAAGGGTCGGTGAAGTAGCTTACAAGCTGGCTTTACCCCCATAATTAGCAGGAGTTCATGACATATTTCACGTGTCCATGCTAAAGAAGTATGTGTATGATCCTGACCACATTATCACTTATGACAATCTGGAGATTCAGAAGGACTTGACATACGAACAAATACCAATAAAGATTCTGGAACGAGAAGTGCGTCAGCTAAGAAATAAGGTTATCCCTATGGTCAAAATTCAGTGGAAGAAAACATGGCCATACGAAGCAACATGGGAAACCGAAGCAGCCATGCGGAAGAGATTTCCAGAATTATTTAACGGTAAGTACACTCTCCACAATCCAGATATTGAATTTGGGGACCAAATTCTTCTAAGTGGGCGAGGGTGTAGTGCCCCAGAATTTATATAAGTTATTTTATAATTTATTTGTAATTTATAAGGGCTAAATAAATTTATAAAAGGATTATTGAGTTTATTAGCCATCATAAGGCCCAATTGTGTTAATCAATTAACCTAATCTACTAAACAAAACAAAAAGGTTTAAAGACCAGGCCTATTTACTTTGGCCCATATCCTAGAAGGTTATGAAGCCTATTCACGGATTTTAAAGGATAAACACCACTTAATAGGATAACTAGATGAAAAGTAAATCAAAGAGTTTATTAAAATTAAAATTCTGAATGCGTCGAATGTAACGGTCCATCAGGCGACCGCCACAGCCTTGTGACGCGTATACCCTAGACCGTCACAGCCTACAAGTTCCGTAAGTAAGAGAATGTATAAAAAGATTAGAACTTGATGACCCTATCCATAAGAGACCTAATTAGAATGACATGTAAAATCACTAGGGACTCTTAGAAGTCAGGTTTTAGCAGAATAAGGATAGATACAATTATATAAATAATTGTATAGGATAATTAGCAAAAGAGTTTGATTAATGTTAAACTCTGAGAACATTGAATGTAACGGTCTATCGTGAGACCGTCACATGCTTGTAACGCAGGGGTCTACAACCGTTACACCATGTTAGTTCCGTGAAGGAAAGAACGAGTAGAAAGATCAGAACCTTGAGATCTTATCCACTAGGGATCAACTTGGGAGAGTTCATAACACTACTAAGGACTCTTAGGGATTAGATTCTGGCAGATTAAGGACTCTAGAATCGATCTAATCCTCAAACCCTAGCTAGAACTCTATAAATAGGACCTAGTTCTGAACTGCGCGACCCTTACTTTTACTCGCGTGGAATCAAGGTAAGGAGTCATAATCTCAGGTAAGTTCTATAGAGGAATTTGTTTACAATACTTTAGACTAACTCCTCTCCAAATTTCACGTCTTTAGGTCAAGAGGTCGTGGAGTTAGAGCCCAAGGAAGTTGCTGAAAAGTCACAGGAAGAAGAGAACTAGGGCATGTTTTTCAAACTCTAAATTGGAAGTTTAAAGTCAAGCTAAGAGGTAGGTTATCTCATGAACGGAAAAAACCTCTTGATAGGACTAAAAGCCTTTTGATTTGATTGAATTCCATACATGATAGATCATGAATTTCATGTTTTAATAGTTCTATGCATTCATACATCTCTTAGCCCTAAGTAGAAAATTAAAAGATGTTATCTTGTCTATTCACTGAAACCCATGCATGTAGATAGCCTATACTTTGTTATCATGCCTAGGATAGACATGGTATTTGATTTACAGACATGATGTGTGTTGATCTCTTAGGTTTCATATTAGTTGATGTCAGCAGACGCTCTGACGCATCATGGTAGGACCGTCACAAACATGTAACGGCCTTACGACCGACCGTCACACACTCTGTTATGTTTCGTTTCACTGTTGTCTCTAACGCACCATGGAAGGAGCGTTACATTACTGTAATGGCCCCTCGATAGACCGTCACAGGCATTGTGATGCACCCCTGTTCGACCGTTAGACTCTGTGTTCTGTCAGCTCATGACAGAATAGTTACCAATTAAGTTTACTTATAATTAACCCTAGATAGCTAAGTTTTAACCTGTTATGTGACTCTTCAGTTATCAAATTGTTCATGATAGGTATTGCATGTTATTTTAAGTTATGCTAGTTTCATGTACCAAAAATTTTATAGTTTGTATTTAAATCATGATTTTCCAAAATTATATTAATGGAGTTTTGTCATGGTTTCACATCATTACACCTTCACTCTTTATCAATGGAGTCGTTTCTATAAGTACATGGCACATATTCTGGTATGTTGTCCATTAGTTCACTTTGCACTATAGGAACATTATTCTTGGACTTGAGGACCTCTCTATTGGATATTCCTTCCAACGGACTAGGAAATCTTATTTCAAGGCCTCCGTAATTCTCCGCGAGCCTGGGATTCCCACTAGGACGTCGAGTTGGTTGTACCATTAAAGCCCATTGATTAGACTACACTATCAATATTTTCTGATTATCAGTAATGTAACGGCTCTGTGTTGGACCGTCAGGCACATGTAACGGCCCAATATAAGACCGTCACATTCATCTGAGTTTGAATTCTTGATTCGGGGTTCAGACTAATGTAACGGCCTAATCCTGGACCGTCACATAATGTAACGGCCCAATGCATGACCGTCACCTTTCTCTGACTCTATTTTTATTGTTCTGGACTCGGATCATTGTAACAGCCCACTACTGGAGCATTCCATGATGTAACGGCCCAGTAAACGACCGTCACATTGCTTAAGTATTTAACCCATGGTTTGACCCAAGGGTTGATATTCCAAAGGTTCTAGATGGAGTAATGATAGTCTAGAACTTATAATATTGATCAAGAAACTTAATATAATGATTGGAAAGAGAAAAGAATGTACCGATATGCTGTCGATTTATTTCCGTGAGCATGACATTGTTTAAGTCTTTTTCTTGATCTCTCATACTCTAAATTGAAGCATTCATTCATTGGTTGTTGTTATCATGAGCTATTGAACTTATTACATTCTTGGCCATACTTTATTGTTACACTCATGGAAGTAGCTTGATTTATACGTGAAGATGCAGTTCGGGCGCTGATTGTGTCCAAGGGCTCTATGCTAGTCCCCACGGCTGATTGTCAGAAACATACTATTTTATAAACCATGGGGTATGATGCTACTGGCGTCGCATTACGCTGGGAGTACTTTCTTTATAAATAAGTGAAATCCATGAGCACTCGTAAAAATCTAGTGAATTGCTACATGATTGACATTCTCGTGCGTAACCTTTATGGTTATGAAAGTGAAAGTGCATTCTCGATACATTCTTGTTCATGAAAGGCCAAACATCATATTCTTGTTACATTCATTCTTGTTCATTCTTGTTCACTCTATCTTACATGATTATCGTGTTACTTTGGTTTAATCGCATGATATTCGCATTCGCATGATTTTGCCTTACTTCTTTAGAGCTAAATTGTTTATTACTTTAATAGTACATTCATGTTGATGCGAAGATACCTACTGGGCAAGTGTGCTCATTACCTATTTCCAATCTTTTTTCAGGAAATGAAAGTGAGTATGATTCAGGTTCATAATATTCAAGTAGCGGATCCGAGAGTGAGTAAAGATGAGCGAGGACTTAGGAAGTCTATATTGTTTAGATGGAGTCAATGTAATTTTCCTATTTCTTGAGTCTAGTAGAGTGAAAGATGGTGGGAAAAGTTATTGTATTTTGAATATTTGATTGATAATGGAATGAAGTTAGATTTTTAGTAAATATTATGCAATTGCATTCATTTTGTGTGATTGTCTTGCACTCTGATCGTTCTTGCTTGCAAGAGGCTTACTATGCCGGCTGTTCGCGCTCCTCGAGTTAGTCTTCCACTGAAATAAAGGCTCAGGCGTGACACTACATTAGACCATTTTTATTCAGAGCGGTCACTCGATAGACCGTCTCAGCCTATAGTTTTTTTTTTAAAATTTGTGATAAATCATATCGTTAAGCGGACTATCGACCAGCCGTTACCCTGGTTAGCGGCCCTTGACAGACCGCCTTGGACGCACATATTATACTTGGTTTCATGTTTTATTAAGTGTGTTTATCTTGCTAAATTACATATGTGTAGGATAGAAACCCACATAAAGGAAAACTGGAATATATGAAATGGGTCTGATTTAACAATGTTCATGACTGAATTTCACCTTGTCCATCTACAATCATATTTCTTTTTCTTTTACAACAATTAATGAATGTTAATTGTAAAGTAATTTTTACATTGACTATAATGTTTTGCAGATTACTAGGACTGTTCTGACAGTCTCGCCACTCCGGTGGTGCTGGCTGACCGATTATACACTATTTTCGATGTCTTATTAGCCTTTAAATCTTGTAATAGTTGGCACTCTCCACCAGATATTCCTTCCGTCGGATTAGGACCTCTATTACGAGACCTCCGTAAGTCCCCGCGAGCCTAGGATTCCCACTAGGACGCCGGGCGGGTGTGGATGCACTAAAATTCGCTTATTCAGGTGGTTCGTCTATTAAGTGTGTGGGCGTGCCAGTCACAAAGTGATAATTTATTCGGGCTCCGAAGAGCCCATGTTGCGCTCGATCTGACTCGGTCAGACGATTGTGTGGTTCGTGTCGGGATAAAAACCGCCACGCCATAAAGGTCACGACGTCATTTACATCCCCCATACGAGGGAACACCCTTGATTAATCGCCGGGATTCAGGGCCTCATGGCCAAGAAATTAATTGCATGAAAAGTCTATTACGAGGTGTTGAAATCCTCACGCGAGGGTGAGAAGAAAATCATTCGTGGTCATGTCGGTCGTGTACTGACCATTTAATGTTCGGACGAATGTCCGGCTCGAAGAAAGCGCAATCGCCACGGGAAAATCGGAGCATATGTATGCCAAGATATGGCAATTTTTATTGTTCGGAAGAGCGGAAAACGTTCGGCTGAGCCTCGGTTGGAGCGGTCAGAAACCAGTAATCTGTTAGCTCGGTGCAAGAGCAAGCTGCGACCATACTGCGGTGGGCCCCCCCGCGGTCGAAACAAGACTTGCATGAGCATCTTTAATATTTTCGGTGCCAAGGGGCAACGAGGGAATATCCCTTGAATCGGCTGAAAAGCCCTGTGTCTAGGGAAGCGAACGTTCAAAACGTGTCAGTCATTCAGGGGACCGTTTAATATTCGGACGGGTGTCCGGCTTGGAAATATCGTAATCGTCGCGGGATGACCCGGAACGTATGTATGTCGGGATACGACAAATATATTATTCCAAGACACTGAAAACGTTCGGTTAAATCTCGGTTAGTGTAGCAGGAAACTAGCGAATTTATTGGCCCGGTGCGAGATCGAGTCGGGACCATACCGGGGGCGCCTCCAGCGGTCCAAACGGGGCTTGCGTGGGCATCATTAATGTTCCCAGTGCCGGAGGGCAACAGGGAAGAGTCCCGGGACTAGATTCCAAAACCAAAACATGTTCGAAGGAAGCGAGCTATAGGCCGAGGGTGTGGGTCAGACAGTGACCATAATCGAGACGGACCCGAGGTCCAAGCACAGCCCACAAAGGCCTTATTGATATTCCCGTGTATAGGGTCTAGGGACGACAGGAGCCATCTCGTTCTATTCAGATTTTTGTCGGTCACTTGCGGACCACTTGATATTCGGACAAGGGTCCATATTGAAGATGCGCCGTATGCGGAAACAAACCCGTGCAAATGTATGCCGAGTTTACAGCAATTCAATGAAAGAGCGGAAACCAATCTCAATGGGAACAAGTTCGGTTTGATGAACTATCGGCCCAGAGCAATGTCGGATTACGGCCATATCGGGATGGCTCCCAAGGTCCGAACCTGACTTGGAGGGGCGGCGTTAATGTTCCCGTTATACCAGGTCTTGAGGAGAAACGGGGCTGCAGAGCAGGTCTCATCATTTTATAATTACTTAAATATTAATTATTATTTTTGTTGGTATTATTGTTGCTCTTTTTTTTCTATATACATATATATATTTTGGGGTGGATTTGTCTATTATTATTTGTGTGTTCCATTATTATTTGTTCATCTGTTATCTTTTATTGAGTTTGTTATTATTATTTGTTTATTTTATCACCATTTGTCTATTTATTATTTTTATTGAGTTTGTTGTTATTATTACTTATTTCTTTACTATTATCATTCATTTATTTATCTCCCTTTTTTTGAATTTGTTATTATTATTATCTACTATTTTATTATTATCATTATTATTTATTCCCTTTTTATTGTTATCATAACACAGATCCTCTCTCTTTTCATCATTATTATTGTTATGTTTTCCCCTCTTCTGATTGGAGGCATGGTGGGGCAGAGGTTGAGCGTGCCGCTGAGAGGCTGAGGGGTACACCGCTAGAGCATAGAAAGTGTGCCGCTGGAAGGTGTACCGTTGGAAGGAGCAGAGGAGTGCATTGCTGGAGGGTAAAGGAGAGTGTGCCGCTGGAAGGTTGAGGGAGGTGTACCGCTAGAGGGTTAAGAGGTGCACCACCGTAGGGTTGAGGGATGCACTGCTAGAGGGTAAAGGGGAGTGGGCAGTGTGCCGCTGGGTGGAACAGAATTCAAGGGAGTGGGTAGTGGGCCTTGTTCACGCAGCTCTGATGAAGAACCTCCGATGGTTAAGCTTTCAACTTCCCTGTCATGAGATTGAATCCCAAGTCATGTTCAGTAGTGCAGTTCTTGGAGTCTTATTCAGTCCAAATCTTAGAGCCTTGCATAGTTCTTTTATCTTGGTTAGAATGTTTTATTGTTGCTTAGTCCGTGTGTTTGTTGCTTCTTTTCATCTTTTAACTTATTGCTATTTCTGACAAAAATTCGGCAGCATCTCCCCTTGACCCGAGATGGAAGGGGATAACAAGGCACGTGCCCACAAGGAGTGGCATGACCCAACAATCTGAGGTGGGTGCCAGGGGCAACAACACCTTTGACAAAACTTCAGAAAGCCCGAGAGAATCAATGAACGGAAGACGCTTCTATAACGGGCTGGGGGTGCATCGGGTGAATGTATCTGAGGGAAGCTAGGGTACTCAGAGGCCGACAATGGGGAGCCATGAAGAAAGTAAAATAGCAAGGAATGTAAACATAGAAGAAATATTTGTAGGAAGATATAGAAAACGCTTGCAAGCTTTTCTTCTATTCTTCAAAAAAGGGGAGAAACACATGGGCTAATACATTGCAGGGGGGAGAGAATGAAAACAGAAATACAGTGGGGGGAAGAATGGAGCATCCACTCCTTCCTCTCTCTTTTCTCTTCTTCTTCTTCTCTTCCATTTTGCACACAGTCGGTGGTGGACGGAGCAGCCAGGGGGAGCAGGAGCTTCTCCTTTCCTCTCTCTTTTCTCTTCTTCTTCTTCTCTTCCTTCTTTTCACCGGGGTCCTCCCTCCCTTCCCTTCAACCCTCTGGGAGGCCTCATCTATACAGACGGACGTGAAATCGTTTCTTCACTGTATTAGAAGTCCAAGTCTCCATCATACCAGATGACTTCTTGCAATGCAAGGCAATGAGCTGTCGGCCAAAAAGGTGAGACTACTGGTCAAAAGCGGTCCTTTTGTCAGACAGGAAGACTGCTACAGTGCTCAGCCTGCTACAGTACTCGGTCATGCTACAGTGCTCGGCCATGCTATATTGCTCTCTTTAGGCTCGGTTGCTACAATAGCATGGCCTTCTCCAACTTTAGCTCGGACTGCTACGGTGCTCGGTCTGCTACACTGCTCGATCTGCTACAGTGCTCGACCTGCTACAGTACTCGGTCATGCTACAGTGTTCGGTCATGCTACATTGCTCTCTTCAGGCTCGTTTGCTACAATAGCATGGCCTTCTCCAACTTTAGCTCGGACTACTACAGTGCTTGGTCTACTACAGTGCTCAGCCATGCTATATTGCTCTCCTCAAGCTCGGTTGCTACAGTAGCACGACCTTCTCCAACTTAGCTCGGACTGCTACAGCGCTCGGTCTGCTATAGTGCTCGGCCATGCTATATGGCTCTCCTCAGGCTCGGTTGCTACAGTAGCACGGCCTTCTCCAACTTTTGCTCGGACTACTACAGTGCTCGGTCTTGCTACAATGCTCGACCCTACTACAGTGCTCGGCACTGCTACAGTGCTCGTCTCTACTACAGTGCTCGGTCATGCTACATGGCTAGGTTGCTACAGTAGCACGGCCTTCTCCAACTTTAGCTCGGGCTGCTACAGTGCTCGGTCTTGGTACAATGCTCGGCTCTGCTACAATGCTCCGTCTGCTACAGTGCTCGGGCATGCTACAGTGCTCGGCCACGCACTGTAGTGGAGAAGCCAATGAGGTGTGCTGTTGGAGAAGGCACTTGGGCGTGTCGTTGGAGGAGCTGAAGACCTGTGCCGCTAGTGGGCCAAAAGGGCGTGCCGCTGAAGTGGCACAGGGAGTGTGCCGCTGAAGGGCTGCCAAGGCGTGCCGCTGAGGGGCTGCCAGGGCGTGCCGCTAAACGGGCTTGAGGGCGTACCGCTGAAGGCTTCAAGGCGTGCCGCTAAAGGGGCCTGAGAGCGTGCCGCTGAAGGCTTCAGGGCGTGCCGCTGAAGGGGGCTGAGGGCGTGCCGCTGAAGGCCTAAATGGGCAGTCCTGAGTCCGTTGAGAGCGCGAGTTGTGGCCCATTCGATTTTCTTCGAGGCCCGTGGATTATAAGACTCTTGGTGGTTGATTCCTCTTCATTGTCGTGACTCCGGAGACGACTTCACGGCAATGTGTGTGTGTTCGGATAGTCCGGTTGGCCCCTCTTCCTCGTAGTTTCTTTATTTGGAGTCGTTGTTGATGCTGGACTAGTTGGGACGTATGGGCGTGCAATTTTACACGTCCATAAATGCCCCCCACCCACGGGTAGCGCAGGCAAAGGATGAGTCGGGCGGTGCCCGTGGGTGTACTGGTCTCTTTTTCTCTTCGTCGAGAACTGCCATGGTTTGTTTGTCTCTCCTTCTCTTCATCAGTGCCGACGGGGTGTCGGGAGCTGAAATATTTTGTTGATCTCTTTGTCTCTTCATCAGTGCCGACAGGGCACTGGGAGCTGACCTGGTTTGTTGGTCTCTTTGTCACTTCGTCAGTGCCGACAGGGCGCCGGGAGCCGACCGGGTTTGTTGGTCTCTTTGTCTCTTCGTCAGTGCCGACAGGGCGCCGGGAGCTGACCTGATTTGTTGGTCTCTTTGTCTCTTCGTCAGTGCCGACAGGGCGCCGGGAGCTGACCTGGTTTGTTGGTCTCTTTATCTCTTCGTCAGTTCCGACAGGGCGCCGGGAGCTGACCTAGTTTGTTGGTCTCTTTGTCTCTTCGTCAGTGCCGACATGATGTCGGGAGCTGACCTGATTTGTTGGTCTCTTTGTCTCTTCGTCAGTGTCGACAGGGCGCCGGGAGCTGACCTGGTTTGTTGGTCTCTTTGTCTCTTCGTCAGTGCCGACAGGGTGCCGGGAGCTGACCTGGTTTGTTGGTCTCTTTGTCGCTTCGTCAGTGCCGATATGATGTCGGGAGCTGACCTGGTTTGTTGGTCTCTTTGTCTCTTCGTCAGTGCCGACAGGGCGACGGGAGCTGACCTGGTTTGTTGGTCTCTTTGTCTCTTCGTCAGTGCCGACAGGGCGTCGGGAGCTGACTTGGTTTGTTGGTCTCTTTGTCTCTTCGTCAGTGTCGACATGATGTCGGGAGCTGACGTGCTTTGTTGGTCTCTTCGTCAGTGCCAACAGGGTGCCGGGAGCTGACATGGTTGTTGGTCTTTTCGTCTCTTTTCTTTTTTTCCTCTTTTTTTTTGAACCACATTATCGGTACAAGCGCCCTTTCGGGTTTTCACCGGCACCGGCCCCCTCTTGCTTTTGCCCACACGCCCTCTCAGGTTTTCACATGGCGGGGTACCCGATTTTGCCTGCAACGCCCCTTCGGGTTTTCGCCACAGCTGGGTTGTTGCCATTTTTGCCCTTGTCCCTGAGTAGGGGCAAATCCGGCGGGGCACCTCTATTTTAAGCCCCTTTCTCTTATTTATTATGTGTATATATATATATATATATTGACAAGTGGGTGATATGTAATGGTTGGCCAGGGCTCGAGGCCTTGCGTCGAAAGATAATGTTCATTCGTTGGCAAGAAGATAATGCCAACGCAACGGGGGATTTTCTGCCGATTCGGGCGTAAGGTCCGTAACGACAATATTGTGTGAGAGCGGGTGGCTAGGGCACGAAGCCTTATACCAGAAAGGGACTTATTCGTTGACAAGGGACTAATGCCAGCGCAAGGATAGAGATTTTACCGATTCAGGCGTAAGGCCCACAATGGCGATTCACATGAGAGAAGGTGGCTAGGGCACGAAGCCTTGCGCCGAAAGATAAGGTTCATTCGTTGGCAAGAAGATAATGCCAACGCAACGGGTTTTTTTTTTTTTTGCCGATTCGGACGTAAGGTCAGTGATTGCAATATTGTGTAAGAGCGGGTGGCTACGGCACGAAGTCTTGCGCCGGAAAAGGACTTATTTGTTGGCAAGGGACTAACACCAATGCAGGGTGGAGCCGTCTTTGCCCGTGCGGATGCCCGTCGATACGTAGGGGCGTGCGGACGGGAGACATATGTATACACACACACACACACACACACACACACACACACACACACACACACACATATATATATATATATATATATATATATTGTTTTCTCTTCTTTCTCCTTCTTTCTCTCTCTTTTTTTTCTTTTCCTTCTTTTTTTTATTTTCTTCCCTCTCTTTTTTTTCTTCCTTTTTTTTATTTTCTTCGAAATCCCCCCCCCTCTCTTCCTTTTTGCTCTCTTTTTTTTTATCCATTCTCTTCCTCTTTTACCGTCTTTCCTCTTTTTTTTATTTCCCCTTTTTTCTTTTTTTTTTGCTCGCCGTATAAAGGGGGCGGGGGTGGCGTGCCGCTGAAGGGCTGGCTAGAGCGTGCCACCGGGACACTTGAAGGGTGCACTGGGAGAGAGCACAGGAGGGTGTGCCACGTAAGGCACTCCGAAGGTGTGCAGGCGCCTGAGAGCGTGCCGCTGAGGGGGCGTGAGGCTGTGCCGCTGAAGGGCGCTGGGAGTGTGCCCTGAAGGGCATACCGCTGGAGGCTTCACAATGGGTGTGCCACTGAGGGCACTTAGTAGTGTGCCGCTGGAGGGCTTGCAGGCTACTGCGCCGTTGGAGCACTTCAAGAGTGTTTCCTTTTCTTCTTTCCTTATTTTAACCTTCTCTTCTCTTTTCTCCTCTTCTATATTCCCCTGCACGTAAACATGGGGTGAGAAATTATTTAGTGTCCACAAGTCAGGAAAGCGGGCTGTGAAAGCCAAAATTTAGGGAGCAGGCTGCCAGAGCCAAAATTGGAAAAGCGGGACACGGGCCGAAGTACACTGAAAAGTGGGCTACGAGAGCCGAAGGGAAGCAAGCTACGAGAGCCGAAATTGGGAAAAAGGCCACGAGGGCCGAAATTGCGAGAGCAGGCTAGAGAAGCCAAAGTATGGGAGGCGGGCTGCGAGGGCCGAATTGGGGAGCAGGCCACTAGAGCCGAAACTGGGAAGTAGGCCACGAGGGCCAAAGGGAAGTAGGCTGTAAAAGCCAAAATTGGGAAGCAGGCTACAAGAGTCGAAATTGAGAGAGCAGTCTAGAGAAGCCAAAGTTAAGAGATTGGCGAGCCGTGAGGGCGGGAGGTAGGTCATGAGGGCCAAGATTGGGCTCTACGAGCCAGAGTTGGGAAAGTAGCCTACAATAGCTGAAATTGAGTTTATCGTATACACATAGTTTTTATTTTTTTAATTTTTTATTTTTTTATTTTTTTTTTATTTTTTTATATTCAAGCATGCAGGCATTCATTAGCAGGCATAACATAAATATAAGTAAGGCAGCTCCCTCTATAGGGGATAGGATAGGGACATCGCCTAAAATTCGTAGACATGGTGCGGGCCACGAGGCACACTTGAGGGGTGGTGCACCCGTCAAGAGGATATCACATGTCTTGCATGCATAGTCTTAATTCACGCATTTCACCCGAGGCAATTCTCTGTGGCGTTGCAGTGCAAATGTGTGAACAAAGAGCCCTAACCATAGGGATATGCAGGTTTTTTTGGTGACACTCGAGGATCACTCTAGCGCCTACACATTAGTTTTAGGATTTCGACTTTCGATAGCTTAACACAGCCCCCATCTGTTTATTTTGATAGCGGATTTCACCGTTCGACGCGAGTCTCCTCATTTGTTTCAGTGAGGATTCCCGGCTACTCGGATCCACGTTTCTCTCTCTCTCTCTCTTTTTCTCTCTCTTTTTTGTTTTTTTTTGTTTTTTGTTTTTTTTTACAGTGGGGGTAGGCAGCTTTTTCCTCACGATTACCTTTCACGCGAGTGTAGGTATTCAAGTCTCCGTAGAGTGCTAAGAAGGAATTCGGGCAATCCCTATGGTTGAAAGCTATTGAACACATTAAGTGCTAAGTGTGGGAGCGTTGCCTCAGGTTTATTTTATGAGTTGGGCTTCGCGATTCAGCTATGACTCTTCCCCTGGACGTGTGCACCTGCCATAATTGGGTTCCCTTCGAGTGCGTGCCATGACGCCCGTGCATCCGGAATCGGGGCAGCATTATTTAGCAAGGAAATGCGGTCCTAGGAAATTCCAAGGAGGTGTATTATTCTGTATAAGCAAACATGCAAGCAGGGCAATCATGCATTCTCTTTTTTTTGTTTTTCCCCTCGTTTGTGTGTCTGTTTTGTTGTTTTTTTGTTTTGTTTTGTTTTTTTTTGTGTTTGTTTTTGCATAAGAAAATATTGTTGTTACGTATAAGTGTAGTGGTAGTAAAGGTATTAGGGAAGCAGACCACGAACGGCTGAAAGGGTATTAGGGAAGCAGGCTATAGAACCCAAGGGACATTAGGGGAGCGGGCCATAAGGGCCGAAATTGGGAAGCGGGCTGCAAGAGCCGAAGTTATGGAAAGCGGGCCGCGAAGGTAGAATCCTGGGAAGCAGGCTACGAGAGCCGGACTTGGGAAGCAGGCCACGAAGGCCAAAGGGAAGCAGGCTACGAGAGCCAGAGTTGGCGAGCAGGCCATAAAAGCCAAGAGGAAGCAGGCTACGAGAGCCAGAATTGGGAAGCAGGCTATAAAAGCCAAAGGGAAGCAGGCTGCAAGAGCCAAGGTTGGGAAGCAGTCCACGAGGGCCAAAGGTAAGCAGGCTGCGAGAGCCAAAGTTGGGGAGCAGGCCACAAAAGCTAAGGGCAAGCAGGCTACGAGAGCCAGAAGTGGGAAGCAGGCTATAAAAGCCAAAGGGAAGCAGGCTGCAAGAGCCAAAGTTGGGAAGCAGACCACGAGGGCCAAAGGCAAGTAGGCTGCGAGAGCTAAAGTTGGGGGTAGGCCATAAAAGCCAAGGGGAAGCAGGCTACGAGAGCCAGAATTGGGAAGCAGGCTATAAAAGTCAAAGGGAAGCAGGCTGCAAGAGCCAAGGTTGGGAAGCAGGCCACGAGGGCCAAAGGTAAGCAGGCTGCGAGAGCCAATGTTGGGGAGCAGGCCACAAAAGCCAAGGGGAAGCAGGCTACGAGAGCCAGAAGCGGGAAGCAGGCTATAAAAGCCAAAGGGAAGCAGGCTGCAAGCGCCAAGGTTGGGAAGCAGGCCACGAGGGCCAAAGGTAAGCAGGCTGCGAGAGCCAAAGTTGGGAAGCGGGTTGCAAGAGCCGAATTCTGGGAAGCAGGCCGTAAAGGCCGGATTCTGAGAAGCAGGCTACAAGAGCCAAAGATATTGGGAAGCGGGCTGCAAGAGCCAAGATTGTGGGCAGCAGGCTACGGAAGCCAAATCAGGGGAGCTGGCTACAAGAGCCAAAATTGGGGAGCGGGCTGCAGGAGCCGTAATTATGGGAAGCGGGCCACGAATGCCGAATTCTGGGAAGCAGGCCGTAAAGGCCGAATTCTGTGAAGTAGGCTACAAGAGCCAAAGATATTGGGAAGCGGGCTGCAAGAGCCGAAATTATGGGAAGCAGGCTACGGAAGCCAAATCGGGGGAGCATGCTACATAAGCCAAAATTGGGGAGCGGGCTGCAGGAGCCGCAATTATGGGAAGCGGGCCGCGAAGGCCGAATTCTGGGAAGCAGGCCGTAAAGGCCGAATTCTATGAAGCAGGCTGCAAGAGCCGAATATATTGGGAACCGGGCTGCAAGAGCCGAAATTGTAGGAAGTAGGCTACGGAAGCCAAATCGGGGGAGCAGGCTACAAGAGCCAAAATTGGGGAGCGGGCTGCAGGAGCCGCAATTATGGGAAGCGGGCCGTGAAGGCCGAATTCTGGGAAGCAGGCCGTAAAGGCCGAATTCTGAGAAGCAGGCTGCAAGAGCCAAAGATATTGGGAAGCGGGCTGTAAGAGCCGAAAAGATATTGGAGAGCGCGGTGGGACGGGTGGATCAATCCTGATAGTGGGCCTTGGCCGACACGGCTGAGCTGAAGGGCATCGGGTAGCAGGGTACGAGAGCTGAGGAGAAGGATTTGTGAAGCGGCGGGTTCGAAGACCACGTCTGTCTCATGTCTCTCTTTTTTTCTTCTTCTTCTTTTGTGTGAGGCGACGGGTTCAAAGACCACGTCTGCCTCGTGTCTCTTTTTTTTCTCTTCTTCTTTTATGGAGAGGCAGGCGCAAAGATCATGTTTGCCTCGTGTCTCTTTTTTTCTCTTCTCTTTTTCTTTTGTAGAGAGGCATGTGCAGAGACCATGTTCACCCCGTGACTGTTCTTTCTCTTCTTCTCTTCTTCTTTTATGGAGAGTCCGGTGTAAAGACTATGTTCGCCTCATGTCTCTTTTTTCTCTTCTCTTCTTCTTTTGCAGAGAGGCAGGTGCAAAGACCATGTCTGCCTCGCGACTCTTCTTTCTCTTCTTCTCTTCTTCTTTCATGTGGAGAGGCGGGTGCAAAGACCACGTCTGCCTCGTGACTCTCTTCTTTTTTTTTGCGGAGAGGCAGGTGCAAAGACCATGTTCACCCCATGACTCTTCTTTCTCTTCTTCTCTTCTTCTTTTATGGAGAGGCAGGTGCAAAGACCATGTTCGCCTCGTGTATCTTTTCTCCCTTTTCTTCTCTTCTTTTTTTTATGGAGAGGCAGGTGCAAGGACCATGTTTGCCTCGTGATCATTCCTTTCTCTCTTCTTCTCTTCTTTTTTGTGGAGAGGCGGGTTCAAGGACCGTGTTCGTCCCGTGACCGTTCTTTCTCTTCTTCAATTCTTCTTTTATGGGGAGGCAGGTGCAGAGACCATGTTCGCCTCATGACTGTTCTTTCTCTTCTTCTCTTTTTCTTTTATGGAGAGGCAGGTGCAGAGACCATGTTCGCCTCGTGACTGTCCTTTCTCCTCTTCTCTTCTTCTTTTATGGAGAGGTAGGTGCAAGGACCATGTTCGCCTCATGTCTCTTTTTTTTCTCTTCTCTTCTTTTGTGTGATGAGGCGGGCTCGAGGACCATGTCTGCCTCATGTGTACTCTTTCTTTCCTTCTCTTCTTTTGTGTGGTGAGGCGGGCTCGAGGACCACGTCTGCCTCCTGTGTATTCTTTCTTTTCTTCTCTTCTTTTGTGTGATGAGGCGGGCTCGAAGACCACGTCTGCCTCATGTGTCTTTTCTTTATTCTGCTCTTCTTTTCTCATTACTGCTTCTGCATTAGAGTGTATTTCTCTTAATGTGCCCCCAAGTTGGGATGTAACTTTATTTGGTATGTGCCCCCCTGAGGGGTGTGATTTACCTCTTCGCTTCTGTGCCCCCTTGGCGGGGTGTATTTTTTTTTATGGCTTCTATGTCCCCAGACCAGGGTGTGTTTTTTTTAATGCCCCCCGAGGCGGGGTGTAGCTCTCTTCAAAGGCCCCCATGGTGGGGTATACTCTTCGCGGCTTCTATGCCCCAAGGTGGGGTATGTTTCTTCTTCATATACCCCCAAGCCAGGGTGGACTTCTCTTCATATGCCCCTGAGCTGGGGCGTGTTCTTTATGGCTTCTAGACCCTCGAGGCGAGGTATGTTTCTTCTTTATATGCCCCTGGTACGGGGTGTAGCTCTCTTCAAATACCCCCAAGCCGGGGTATACTCTTCACGGCTTCTATGCCCCCAGGCGGGGTATGTTTCTTCTTCATATGCCCCTGGTACGGGGCGTAACTCTCTTCAAATGCCCCCGGGACGGGGTGTATCTTTTGCTTCTTATGCCCCCCTGAGGCCGGGGTGTATCTTTTGCTTCTTACGCCCCCCTGAGGCGGGGGTGTATCTCTTAATGGCTTCTGTGCCCCCGAAGTAGGGTATGTTGTTTCTTCAAATGCCGCTTGGGTAGACTATATCTTTCTTCTTATGCTCCCAGATCGGGATGTATGTCTCTTTGTTTCTGTGCCCCAGGTCGGGGTAGATGCTTCTGCTTCTTATGCGCCAAGGGCAGAGTGTATTTTTGTGCCCCCAGGTTGAGGTAGGTGCTTTTGCTTCTTATGCGCCAAGGGCGGAGTGTATTTTTTTCTGTGCCCCTAGGCTGGGGTAGGTGCTTCTGCTTCTTATGCGCCAAGGGCGGAGTGTATTTTTTTCTGTGCCCCTAGGCTAGGGTACATTCTTCATGTTTCTCATACCCTTTTCGCAGGGCGTATTCTCTTGCTTCTCATGTCCCTGGATCGGGGCGTATGTTTCTTCTTCTGACGCCCCTAGGTCGGGGTATATTATTTCTTCATGTGCTCCGAGGTTGGGATGTATGCCTCTTTGCTTCGGTGCCCCCGGGTGGAGGTGTACTATGTCTCTTTGCTTCTGCGTCCCCTGGGCGGGGTATGTTTCTTCTTCAAATGCCCCTGAGCCGGCACATATTGTTTATGGCTTCTATGCCCCCTGGCGGGGTATATTTCTTCTTCAAATATCCCTAAGACGGGATGTATTCTTCTCTTTCTTATGCTCCCAAGGCGGAATGTATCTTCTTCAAATACCCCTAAGCCGAGGCGTGTTCTTTATGGCTTCTATGCCCCCTGGGGGGTATGTTTCTTCTTCAAATACCCCTAGGCCGGGGTGGACTTCTCTTCATATGCCCCTGAGTCGGGGCATTCTCTTTATAGCTTCTAGGCCCTCGAGGTGAGGTATGCTTCTTCTTCAAATACCCCTAAGACGGGGGTGTGATTCTTGACTTCATATGCCCCCGACGTGGGGTATACTTTTTGTT
This sequence comes from Amorphophallus konjac, assembly GCA_022559845.1. NCBI lineage: Eukaryota > Viridiplantae > Streptophyta > Magnoliopsida > Alismatales > Araceae > Amorphophallus > Amorphophallus konjac. The sequence continues at coordinate 111,347,243 of CM040122.1, read as the reverse complement.
TCTTATGCTCCCGAGCCGGGATGTAGCCTCTTGGCCTCATATGCTGCCGAGGCGAGGGGTATGTTGCTTCATGTGCCCCCGGGGGGAATGCATTTTGCCTCTATTGTCCCCGGTTGGGGCATATCTCTTGGCTTCTTACGCCCCCAAGGTGGGGTGTGTTTTCTTCTTGTGCCCCCAGGGTGGGGTATATCTTTCGCTTCTTATGCCCCCCCCCCCCTTGAGGTGGGGTGAAGTCTTTGCTTCAGATGCCCCTAAATTGGGGTATAGTTTTGTCTCATATACCCCTGGCACAGGGGTGTATTTCTCTTCATGTGCCCCTCAGTTGGGGTGTATCTTTGTTGCTTGTTGTGCCCCCAAAGGGAGGTGCCTTTCTCTTTATGTGCACTGGGCACCGGGTGTATCTTTACTTTTCTTTTTTTTATATGCCCCCGAGGGGGGAATTCTTCTTCTTCTGCCCCGACACGCTGGGGAATGTTTGCTTCTTGTGCTCCCAAAGTGGGGTGTATGCTTTTTCTTCAGACTCCCCTAAGGCGAGGTGTATTCTTTGTTGCTTCATGTACCCCCGAGTCGGGGTGGATTCTCTTCATGTGCCCCCATGGTGGGGTGTACTCTCTTTATGTGTCACCAGGAGTGGCGTGTGGTTTGCTTCCTGTGCGCCCTAGCAGGGTGTATCGCTGCTTGCAATGTCTCCCGAGGTGGGGTATCCTTCTTCTTCAAATACCCCTAAGTCGGGGCGTATTCTTTATGGCTTCTATGCTTTCATAGCGGGGTGTGTTTCTTCTTCAAATACCCCTAAGATGGGGTGGACTCTTTTCTTCTTATACTCCCAAGGCAGGATGTAGCTTCTTCAAATGCCCCTGAGCCGAGGCGTGTTCTTTACGCTTCTATGCCCCCAGGCGGGGTATATTTCTTCTTCAAATACCCCTAGGCCGGGGTGTATTTTTGCTGCTTCTCATGCTCCCGAGGTGCGATGTGACTTCTTCAAATGTCCTTAAGCCAGGGCATATTCTTCATGACTTAAATGCCCCCTGGCGGGGTATGTTTCTTCTTCAAATGCACCTAAGCTAGGGTGTGTTCTTATACTTTTTGCGTCGCTCAGGGCGGGGTGCATTCCTCTCCATATGCCTCTAGCATGGGGTGTGCTTTTGTTTCTTATGCCCCCAGACCGGGGTACGTTCCTTCTTCATATATCCCTAAGCCAGGGTGAGTTTCTCTTTTTGTGTGTCCCCAGGCCGGGGTGAATTCTTTTCTTCTTATGCCCCCATGGCGGGGTATGTCTTTTGCTTCAGGTGCCCCCATATCGGGGTGTATTTTCCCTTCAAATGCCCCTAAGCCGGGGTGCAGTTCTATTTCTTCTTACGTCCCCAGGTCGGGGCGGATTCTTCTTCAAATGCCCCGAAGCCGGGGTGTAGCTTTTACTTTGTGTGCCCCTCAGTCGGGGCGGATTCTCTTCATGTGCCCCTAGGAATGGGGTGTATTTCTTTTTTTGCCTCCTATGCCCCCGTAGCAGGCTATATATCTTCTTCTCATCCCCCATGGCGGGGTATGTGCATGCTCTCTTCGGGAGTGGTGGCCGTGCTTGGCCTCATTGCTATAAAGCATTCCCCACAGCAGGCAACCATTCGCCAACCTACGATCGTGGCTCGCTGGGTCTTTTAACAACCACTCGGGGCCGTTTTGTGCCGGATGGAGGCAGTAGGAAGAAGGAACGAGCGGGGTCATTGCACTGCGGACTCGGGACCTCCTAGAGTCGGGCTGGATGCGGGGTTTCTTCATGCTCTTTCAGTCGGCGATGCTGGCCAACTTTTCTTCCTTTCTTCTTTATTTCTCCCCTTTTTGTATGATTGACCTGGGTGGAGGTGCAGGAGAGCGCTCACCCCCTCAGGGAAGGGATGAGTGGTTCGCTCCACCGCATCAACCCCACAGTGGTAATCTTTGTTCAGCATGGGTCTCGACGGACGTGGCCGTACAACCCTCTCTTGCCAATTCTTTCTCTTCTTTTTTTTGCTTCTTTCTTTTCTCTCTTTTTTTTTCTTCTCTTCTTCTCTTCTTCTTTTCTTCTTTTTTTCTTTTTTTCTTTTCTTCTTTTCTTCTCTTTCTTCTTGAGGGAAACGGGGGGCTTGATTTCCCCTCCCTTCTCTTCTCTTTCTCTCTCTTTTTTTTTATAACAGCCCCCATGATTCCTGGAAGCTGCATATGCTTCGAAGCAGCGTCCTCGAGGCCGCGAAGGCAGCTGCATCGAGTCTAGATTTTCTCCCGATAGGGCTGGCGAAGACAGCACCTGTAATTCATCAAAGCAGGCAAACATCGTTTATTAGGGGGGCCTGAGGCCCTGAATCCCGGCGAAGAGATGAAGGGTAGTTTAAGTCCCACCGGGCGTGCCAGACTTGTGGACGCACTAAAATTCGCTTATTCAGGTGGGCGTGCCAGTCACAAAGTGACAATTTATTCGGGCTCCGAAGAGCCCATGGTGCGCTCGATCTGACTCGGTCAGACGATTGTGTGGTTCGTGTCGGGACAAAAACCCGCCACGCCATAAAGGTCACGGCATCATTTACATTCCCCATACGAGGGAACACCCTTGATTAATCACTGGGATTCAGGGCCTCATGGCCAAGAAATTAATTGCATGAAAAGTTTATTACGAGGTGTTGAAATCCTCACGCGAGGGTGAGAAGAAAACCATCCGCGGTCATGTCAGTCGTGTACTGACCATTTAATGTTCGGACGAATGTCCGGCTCGAGGAAAGCGCAATCGCCACGGGAAAATCGGAGCATATGTATGCCAGGATATGGCAATTTTTATTGTTCGGAAGAGCGGAAAATGTTCGACTGACCCTCGGTTAGAGCGGTCAGAAACCAGTAAATCTGTTAGCCCGGTGTAGACACACTATTACTGACGTCTCTTGAGAAAATCTCATATTACTATACGACGTCCCGCAGCGGCTTTCGTATTTTGAATCGCTTGAGTGCTTCCTATTCTTGAGTCTCTTCCGCCTTTTCGGCATCTGAAAATCGTCTCGTTGCGACATTCGGACGACATCAACACCAATCGGACGCACCGGAAGGTTCCGGAACCAGGAAGAATGTCTGGCAGGTGGCTGCCGACACCTTTTCAGGGGACCCGGGGGGGTCTTCATGGAGGCGTCCAGGCCCATGGACGCCTCCATGATTTTAATATATATTTAAAGCCAAGAAAACACATAAAAAAATAATAAATTAATGGAGGCGTCCAGGCCCCTGGACGCCTCCATGAAAACAAAATATAAAAAATAAATAATATTAATCATGATAAAAGATAAAACAAAAAATATAATATATTTATGGAGGCGTCCAGGCACCTCGACGCCTCCATCAACTTGCCCACGGGCGGCCCCCGTCCGACGGTCGATTTGTCGTTTGAGAAAAAATCCAAAATGTGAAGGCGTCCAGGTGTCTGGACGCGCCCATACTCCATATACGGACAATCCCGACACGCCGGTCGGTTTGACTAATCGGAAAAATCCAAAACATGGAGGTGTCCGGGAGGCTGGACGCCTTCATTTCACCACATCCGGACAAACCGACGCGCCGCTCAATTTGACGTCTCAGAAAAGTCCAGAATATAAGGGCGTCCTGCCAGCCAGACGCGCCCACTTGTGAGTCACGGGCGCCGGTCAAAAAACACGTGTTTTGCCAAACCGCGTGCGGCTTTCGGCGGATTCCGGTGGGCTGTTATGGAGGCGTCCAGTTGCCTGGACGCCTCCATTAAAATATTCAAAAGAAAAAATAAAAAATAAAAAAAATTTCTAAGGCCTTGATAAAGGCGTCCTGGGTCCTGGACACCTCCAAAAGGAGGCGTCCAAGCCCCTGGACGCCTCCATCGTTTGGGACTCTATAAATAGCAGCCCCCCCTCAGTCCGAAAGGGAGCATTTTTTGAGAGGTCCGACAGGCTGCCGAATCCCGAGGCTGCCGAATCCTTTTCTAACTCTTAGGTTCCTTTCAAAAGGAGGTTCTGCCGGCTTCCCGGTGCCCGCGCTCGCAGGAGGAAGGCTATCCTCATCCACCGTGCTTCCACGTCGTCCCTACGCTACCGAAGCTCCGCCGGATCTCACTATCGGCCATCCAATAAGCCACTCTCTCCTTTTCTTTCATAGTTATCTTGCATTCGTCATACCGCATCCTCCATCCCCCTTATAAGGGAGTCTTTTTTCTATTCCTAAGTCGGCATAATCGCCATTCATCATAAGCATTTTCCTCCTACTCGTGTCCGAGAGGGGTTTAAAAGACAACACCAACCAGGTGTGTGTCTTGCCATCATTTCGTTATTTTTATCGTAAGGATTTGAATACGACACCTTCATCTTTCTAATCCACTCGTTACTTGTTTGTCGTTGTTTTACAAGGGTATCCAAGGAAAGCCCTCTCCGTCGGTCGGCCGAAGGGAGAGGAAGAAGCAACCCGCCATCTCCCACTCTTGAGGTAGACGCGATCACTTTCTTTATTTTGGGGTCTTTGGCCCCTGGCGATCACATCATATTCTCGAGGCGCGGCGAGTCACTTCCCCAATGGCCGTTTAATTTCCCGTTCTTTATATTCTCCTTATATGCTGTTATATTCTGATCTACTCATATTCTCGAGGCCACGGCGAGTCACTTCCCCAATGGCCGTTTAATTTTTCGTTCTTTATATTCTCCTTATATTCTGTTATATTCTATCTGCTCATATTCTCGAGGCCGCGGCGAGTCACTTCTCCAATGGCCATTTAAATTCTGTCATCTATATATATATATATATCTTGCTATATCTCTTATATCTGGCCATATCTCTCTTCTGCTATACTCTCGAGGCCGCAGCGAGTCACTTCCCGCAATGGCCGTTTAAATTCTGCTCCTTTCTATATCTTGTTATATTCCTATTATGCTATACTCTCGACGCCGCGGAGAGTTGCTTCCCACAATGGCCATTTCAATTTTTGTTATTTAATTTCTGCACCCGCTCGCCCCGCCGGAGCAATCGCCCGTGGTTGCCCCTTCTCTCTCCTCTTATCTTTAACATATTGTGTTTGTCCCGCTCGCCCCGCCGGAGCAATCTCCCGTGGTGGCCCCTTCTCTCTTCTCTTTTCTCTTACTTCTATGTTGCAGCAAACAAAACGAGCCTGCGCGCTCCGCATTTTTGTTTCTCAAACCGCGTGACGTCGCTCACAGATTGGCGATCACGGTGGGACTTCTGTTGCTTTCTTTCAGTTACCCTTGTAATTTCTTGTGATTTGCTTTACTATCTCTTGTGTGTTGTCATATCTTGGTTGTTTTCTTGTTCTTTTGTGCCCCATATCTCTGTCAGCATTCCATTGCATACATCCACCCCTCTTTTCTATTCTTTTTTATTTTTTCTAAGGATCACCCTCTCTCGGTGAAGGAAGGACTCTCCGTTCGGGAATTCCTCTCGACGGACTAGAATCTCCTCCACTGGGACCTCCGTAAGTCCCCGACATCAAAGAAACTCCTCTTCGTTCACTGGGCCGGTTGTACCATTGAAGTTCCCCAGAGTTAGTCGACCCATTCGTGGTGGGACGAGAGCCCCTAGCTGACACGGTGGTGAAACAAAAATGAACTAGGGTCCCTATTTTGTGTGAACTTCGGATCTGGTTAAAAACACACAAAAAAAATCATCAAAATCAAAACACAAAAAAAGGCGTAAAGGCATTCACTTGTTTGATAATCTCTGCTATTTGCTTGCTAGTGTATGTTGAGTCTTTTGAGGAGAACCACCCTGGTCGTGGTGAGTTAGTCGAGCCGTGAGTCCAAGCTATCGACGCGGGTCCTTCCCATGAGCCCTCATGTGAGGTGCAGGTTACCACAGGGGACACATCCCCGCCACAGGACATCTCCTCTTTGCTAGGTGTCCTCGCCAACACGGAGCTTACCTCTGAGCAGCTCCGGACCTTCCAGGCCATTCTGAAGGGGAAATCTGTTTCCCCCTCTCCCCAGGAATCAACTCCGGCCATCGCACCTCTCCAAGAATCGGTGCGGGCCATTCCATCTCCTTCACTGGCACAAGCCATCCAATCTCCCTCGCTTCAAGGGCAAGCGAGCCAACAACCACCCTCGTTCTAGTTCCCTTCGCAATCTGTTCCCCACATACCGCTTCAGCCGGGGCCAACTATCGGTGGCCCGACAGCTCCCTCTCATTCGGGGTTTCCCCCTCAAGTCTCCGGGAGACATTTTCCTCCCCAGTGGCAAGTGCCACCTTCACCGCCCGAGGAGCTCGCCCAATCGCTCCTCAATAGGTTCAATAGGATGGACGAACAGTTTCAGAATTTGAAGAAAATGGTGGACGTGAAATCCACCCCGGAGGTTGCTTTGCCAATCCTTCCGATCATCTATCTTCCTCCCTCCGAAATGCCCACGTACCGCAGGTACAATGGCACTGGCAACCCCTTCATTCACCTCAAGGATTTCATGTATGAGTCCTCCTATTGGCAAAACGACTAGAGATCCCTGGCATACCTCTTTCGGAGGTCATTGGACGGTCCTGCGCTAGAGTGGTTCTATTCTTTGGAGCCCCGCGAGGCCGAGAATTTTGAAACAGTCTAGAGAAGGTTCTTACAAAAGTATCGGGATAGGGTCGGTCCCTCTCTCTCCATTACCGACCTAGTGGCCGAAAAGATGAAGTCCGATGAGAATTTTGTCGGCTATGCTGATAGATGGAGGTCTCTGGCAGAAAGAATAAGAGATACCCTCTCAGAACCTGAACAAGTAAAGATGATCGTATCCAATGCGACCCCACAGTTCAGGCATGTCTTGGCCATGAATAAGCTCACCACCATGGAAGAGCTCTATGAAAGAGCCCGGTACATCCAAACCCAGTTAAAAGACTCCCCCATTATGAACATGTTTGAGCCGTCGAAGCCCAAGGTGGTCAGAAAGACAGGCACTGGTGTCCCAGGCGGAGCAACAGAAGGGGTCGTAACAAATGAGCAAGTGAGTGCGGTCAACAACGCCAACTATGCAGCCAACCCAAGGCTTCCACAGATGCCCCGACTTCCCCTCCAACCAGGTCCTTTCCGCTCTCGTCCTCCACCCCAAAACGATCCACCTCAGAACAACATGCCTCAACAACTTCAACCCCAGCAACAACCTCGACCCCAGCAACAACAACCACCACTTCAGTACAATCAAGTTCCACCCCCAGGAAATTACGGTCCCCCACAGCAACAAAGGAGGCCGATTGGTCCCAAGAGAGCCTATTACCCACCATTGCCAAAAACTCTGGCAGATATTTTCAACGCCCTCATGGCCTCAAACACCCTCGTCCTACCCAGGGAAAGGCCCGTGTGGCCCCCGAATGTTATACCTCCAGATACTACGTCTATCACAGGCAGCCCGGACACACAGTAGAGAACTGCTTCCAGTTCAAAGATTACATCCACGACACGAATGATGAAGGCGGAATTGACTGGGATGAAATGAGGCGATACGTCGCCACCCTCAAGGCTAGGAGACCTCCTCCTAGGCCGCAGTTCCAGCAACAACAGCAGCAGTTACAACAGCAGCCACAGCAACAACCACAACAACAACAACAGCCTCAGCAGGTCCAACCACAACAGCCCAACATGGGCATAATCCAGAATCCATTACCAGAGCACCAACAGCCCAATCACCAGGTCAACCCCATCTCCTCCTTCCGAAAGTTGGGAGAGAGCAGGTGTGGCACCCAGAAAGTACCTCTATTCTTTCTACCGTCAACCCTATCGTCATGCACCCCCCTCGCCTTGCCCGGGTAGCACCTCTCTCTCATCAACCCGCATCAGTACCGCCTTCACCATTTCCACTGCCATAACGCCCTCTCATTCGCACCCCAATGACCTATCAGCCAACACCCTTCATTACGCCCTCACACCCTCTCATCTTATCTCACTCCCCCGCTTTACCATCCACCTCTACCGCATTTGCCCCTATGCCTTCTAAGCCCCTTATCATCTGTCCACCGTACGTAACCCCGCATGTCTCCACCATACCACCGCCACTGCCTTCAAAACCACTCATCACCCACCATCCATCTCAAAACCATTACCCACTCCAAACCTTACCCACTTCCACTTTGCCTCCACCTCCACCTTCCAGACCCCTTATCCTTCATAACCCGTGTGATATCCCCTCTACCTCCACCATGCCTCCACCTAACAAACCCCTCATCAGAATCCCTGCTCCCATCATCACCCATGCTTCATCGACCATTCCTCCACCACTACCCCTCAAACCTCTGTTAAAATCCACTGTTACCCCTATAGAGATACAAAAGCCGCAGGCGATGGTGCTCCGGAGTGGAAGGATTTTTCACAGGGTTTTCCCCCAGAACAGTCAAAATCCGAGCAGTCTCAGCCAGAGAGGGACTATGGAGAACAACTGAAAGATCTATCCCTCGAACACAGTATGATCTGTTGAAACACTTGGACAAGATGCCTGCTCGAATCTCCATCCTGGAGCTGCTTCAGAGATCCACATCCCATCAGGCAGCCTTAATGGAGTATCTTCAAAAGGTCATGGTGAATGAGGACCTCCCTGTAGAAAAGATTTCTGCCGTCCTGACCCCAACAGACACGCAACCGGCCATCATGTTCCACAACTACGAGCTCGCTCCGAAGGAAGCTCGGAAATATGCATTGTGTGTTTCAATAAAAATTAATGGGATATCCATAAACCCATGCCTTGTAGACACGGGTGCGTCCATAAATGTGATCTCCATGAGCACCCTTCAGTTGTGTGGGGTCGAACAGGAATAGATAAGACCTTCTTCAATCATAGTCATGGCTTATGACAATAGCAAAAGGCCGCCGCAAGCGATGATTATTCTGAGGGCAGAGCTAGGTCCTATGTCAGTCCCCACGGAATTCCATGTCCTCGACATGGACCCCACATTCAAGGCCATACTGGGTCACCCTTACATTGAAGCCATAGATGATGTGCCTTCCACCAACCATCAGTGCTTAAAGTTTCCTTACAATGGAAGGATTATTAAAGTGGTCAGCACACCTGTCCTCCACACGGTTGATGCTATCAACACCTCTCTACCCTCTGTTTGGCCGTCTCATCGGCCCATATTGTCATTGCTGGACGTGTGCGATTCATCTCACATTCCGCTAGCACCAAAGAAGTCGATCAAGGCAACAACGCCATATCTCCCTTTTCACTCCAAAGGTTGGGAGATTATGAGAAACATCGACTATCAACAGGGCAAAGGTCTGGGTGCACAGCTACAAGGTAGGTTGAAACCACCAAAGGAGATTAGGCCGAACCGCAGGTTTGGCCTAGGCTTCAAGGGACCATTCAAGGCGGATTGGAAGCCCCTCACATGGACCTTGTCAAACCACTTCAACAAAGGGCCCGTTATTTAGATGGGGGATTATCCGCAGGAAGCACATGGGGGGTCGCATGTTGTGTATTCAGCCGAAAAATATCCGAGGGTCACCAAAAGAGGCAAGATCAAAGACCCGGAATGCGATGGGACAAATGGTTTGATATACGGGACGTTTCCGTTGCACTGGAAAGGATGTTCTCATCTCCCCAGCTTGAAGGACCGCCATTGATCTCCGGAATGCCAGAGAATGTCACTACTGTTGCCAAGGTTCCAAACTATCCTCGTCCTCGCCAGAAGGACTCTGTCACCGGCGGATCTTTATCCATCATCAACATTGCCATCGATGGCTCATTAGCTGCCGTCTTCTCCATTCACTCATCTCAGCCTTTAGTGATATCTTCTTTCTTGAGCCAGATGGTTGTTTGATGACCTTCCCAGATCCCCCTCTCTACTTACATACCTGCGCGGGTTTCTCAACCCGCGCCAGGTCTTCAATCATGATCTGCTCTACGAGCCTCCCAATCCTCTAGCCATAACCACTTTTCTCTCTCCCCCGATCTCTTTTCACTGTTTTGTCATCAAAAATGAAAACGAAAAAAAAAACGTCAATTTCCAAACTCCTCAACAACACATCTTCGTTAAGGAAACCTCCTACATCTCCCACGGGTGCGTCCCGCCCTGAGGACCACCCGTCCAAGGTCCGATGAGCGACCTTTTCTACCCCTCCTCTGAGGGGTCTTCCCCTGTACATTCTTCACCATCCTCTTCATCTTTTTCTTCTTCTGTAAATAATGTCAGTCAATCTAGGAATAATAAGTCAAAGGTAGTACCTAGGAAGAAATCCAAGGGTAGGCAGATCCCTCGTTGATTCCTTCTGGGTTTAGCCGCCAGGTGTCAAGCCCTTCTTGCCATCCCTCAGTTGCTAGAAAATCCCATCCAGCTACCGGAAATAGAAGGTGAGGGCAACTGTGCAATTGATGAGGGGTATGGAGTCTACGAGATCACGGATGAAGAATACCCTACTGAAGATGAGGGTGAAGAATATGAGGATGCGGCTGGCGCATATGCTAGTGGAATAAAGAGATTCGACGAGCCGTCAACCGCCGTAGAAGAGTCCACCAAAGAAGTCAACATGGGAACTGAGGAAGACCCTAGGATCATCCTCATAAGTGATAATCTACCACCCTCTGAAGAAGAGGCATTAATTGAAGTTCTTAAGAATATAAGGACACGTTTGCATGGAGCTACGAGGATATGCCGGGTCTGGATTCAACCCTGGTAGAACACCGTTTAACCCTAAAACCAGGGTCCGTCTCGGTAAAACAAAGGTTAAGGCGTTTCCACCCTCAGATGGCTTTGAAAATGAAAGAAGAGGTCGATAAGCTCCATAAAGCCAGGTTCATTAGAGTCGTTCTTTATCCTCAATGGGTGGCGAACATTGTCCCGGTCATGAAGAAAGATGGGAAAGTCAGGATTTGCATCGACTTCCGGGACCTTAACCGTGCATGTCTAAAGGATGATTTTCCCTTGCCTCACATTGATGTGTTGATCGACAACACAGCAGGGTATGAGACCCTCTCATTCATGGATGGATTTTCAGGATATAATCAAATTCGTTTGGCAGAAGAGGATCAAGAGAAGACATTATTCACTACACCTTGGGGAACATATTGTTACGTGGTCATGCCGTTTGGGTTAAAGAATGCTGGAGCTACTTACCAAAGAGCTATGATGGCCATATTTCACGACATGATGCACATATATCTGGAGGTGTATGTGGATGATCTATTGGTGAAATCAAGGTCCAGGATGGAACATCCAAGGGTTTTGGCTAAGGTCTTGCAGAGATCAAGGGAGTTCCAATTGAAAATGAACCCGAAGAAGTGTGTGTTTGGTGTATCATCGGGTAAATTACTGGGCTTCATTGTGAGTAAAAGAGGGATCGAGATAGACCCCGACAAAGCTAAGGCCATCAGGGATATGCCGCCTCCCAAGAATTTGAGGGAAGTCCGAGGTTTAATCGGGAGGTTGCAGTTTATTCGTCGGTTTGTGTCTCAGCACTCACAAAGGTGTAGACCTTTCTATGAGTTGACGAAGCCAGGAGTGAAATTCCACTAGGATTCTAAATGCCAAAAAGATTTAGAGGGTTAAAGGAATATCTGGCTAGTCCACCCGTTCTCATTCCACCCAAACCAGAAAAACCTCTGATCCTCTACATCTCAGTCTTGGACGACTCCGTGGGAGCTGTCCTCGCACAAGCTGATGAAGAAGGCAAGGAACGGGCAACCTATTACTTATCCAAACTTCTCAATCCCTGTGAGCAGAAGTACACAGTCATGGAGAAAACCTGTGCTGCCCTCGTTTGGGTGGTGCAGAAATTGAAGCACTACTTCTTGGCTCATGAGGTCCACTTGATTGCTCGCATGAACCCTATCAAGTTTCTTCTGGAGAAATCCGTCCTTACTGATAGGCTAGCACGCTGGCAAAGTTTTCTTTCCCAGTTCGACATCACCGACATCCAGCAAAAGGCAATTAAAGGCTATGCCATAGCCGAGCATCTCGCCCACCATCCTCTCCCCAAGTTTGACCCTGTCCAATCAGAGTTTCCAGATGAGAAACTAATGTCCATCGCCCAATCGACAAGCCAATGTGGACATTATATTTTGATGGAGCTCTAAATTCCCAAGGGAAGGGTATCGGCATTGTCCTTCTAACGCCTGAAGGCGTTACCATCCCAGAGGCATTTCAGCTCGCGTTCCTAGTCACCAACAACATCGCTGAATACGAGGCTCTTCTAGCTGGCCTGGAACTAGCCATTCTTTCTATATCAATGAGATGCGAGTCGTGGGTGATAGTCAACTTGTTCTCCGCCAGGTGCTTACCAAATATTGCACCCTTGATCCCAAGCTCAAACCCTATCAGGAGCTGGTCTCCGCCTATGCCAAATTGTTCACCAAGCTGATCTTTGTCCATGTTCCTCCCGAACAGAACATTCTGGCCGATGCCCTCGCCTCCTTGGCGTCATCCTTCAAATTCCCTTTAGGTGCATGGTTTAGATCCATCATTCTCTACAAGCGTCTTGTCCCTGCGGTTCAGGACCCTTACCTCTTAAAGATCAAGGAACGAGTCCTACAGAAGATCCAGAAGGGAGAAATTCTTGAGAAGAGGGAGATCATGCTGGCAGAAGTCGAAGAAGAGCTGGCTGACGATGAGAAACCATGGTTCTATGAAATTGTCAAATATTGTAAAGATCAGTCTTATCCTGAAGGAGCCACCACAGAAGATAAGAAAGCCATAAGAAGGGTGGCTCAGAAATACACATTGGTTGGAGGTCTACTCTATAGGAGGAGCCTTACTGGCGTTCTGTTAAGGTGTCTTGACGATAATGAGGCTTGGAAATGCGTAGAAGAAGCACATTTGGGTGTGTGCGGTGGCCACGTGAATAGCCAGATGCTCGCCAAGAAGATCATTAGGCAAGGCTTTTACTGGCCCACTATGGAAGAGGATTGTGTTGTCTATGTCCGTAGGTGTGTCAAGTGTCAACTTCACGCCGATAAAATCCATTCACCATCTTCCTCACTTCATCCAATATCCTCCCCATGGCCTTTCTCCATGTGGGCATTCGACATCATCGGTCCCCTAGGTGATCCCAATTCCCTCACCAAATAGAAATCTTTCATCCTTACTGCGACGGAATACTTCACCAAATGGGCCGAAGCCGAAGATTACGCGGAAATCAAGGCATCAACAGTCTGCAAGTTCATCATGAAGAACATCCTCGCCAGGTTCGGCATCCCGAGCACAATCGTCACCGACAATGGGCCACAGTTCATTTCTCAGGACCTCTGCAAAAGGTACATAATTGCATTGCATCATTCATCACCTTATTACCCACAAGGTAATGGCCAAGCGGAGGCCACCAATAAAACATTGATCAAAATCATCAAGAAAACCTGCGAGTCTAGTAAGTTTTCAGACTGGCCAGAAAAGCTTATCGAAGCTCTATGGGCCTATCGCACTTCAATCCGTACCCCCACCGGGTAGACTCCGTTTGCCCTTACTTATGGTATGGAAGTGGTGGTCCCGTACGAGACTCTGATCCCTTCTCTCAGAGTACAATTGGACGAAGAATTTCCCCTCGACGATCGTCGTAATTCACTCCTCGCCCAGTTGGAACTCTTGGATGAGAAGCGGCTGGCCGCTGCCGAGCATGCGCGTGTGTATCAAAATAGACTCGCTCGCTTTTACCAAAAGAAAGTCGTTGAGAGAAAATTCAAAGTCGGTGAGATGGTCGTAAAATAAATTTTTGTCAAACCTGGAGGGCCGCGTTCTAAGCTCCAACCCAATTGAGAAGGACCATTTGTAATTCAAGCCGTGTACCCTGGCAACGCCTACAAGCTAGTCAACGCCGAAGGGACCGAGTTATCCCACCCTTGGAACGGGCTTTATCTTAAAAGGTACTACACTTAGCTTAGTGTCAAAAAAAATAAAAAATAAAAATAAAATGACGAAAAGAAAGAAAACATCAAAAAATAAAAAAATATTGAAAATCGCTAAAAATATGGAAAATTCAAAATGCCGATGCCTGGTGGTCACCATGTAGTTAAGTCCCTGCATCCAAACCTTCATGTTAGGATAGGGCCCATTAAGGCTTGGTAGGCACCGGGTCTTGGTTTGCCAGAACCGTGGAGATCCATGTCCGGCCACGTCGGCCTATGCTCGCTCGAAGGAAGCATCACCTACGGTGGGGCCTCACCCAGAAGATATCCGGAAGCTGTAATCTTTATTCTTTTCTCTTCGACCAAATGAGATAGCCGGCACCCTTAAAACGCTGAGCATGAGAAACCAAAACTCAAACCCCCAAGGGCAAGAGTAGGATCCATTTCGTCGAGCATCGATCAGAGCACGAGAAGAGGGCAGTGTCCCCACAGGCGTACGAAAGGGAGCTCACAAACGTCAAACGACTATATCTCCCTCGCAAAAAGAAACATAAAATCAAAATCAAGAGAAAAGCCTGGTCGTGACCGTGCCTGATGCGATAAATGAAACCCCTCAAAGTAAAAGTCTGAATCCACAAAAGGGGCCATGGAATGTAAATGCTCGGGATTTGGTCTGAAGTTGTCCGAAAGGAAAGAGTTAAAAGGGGCCCTTAGTGGCTCGCCGGGTTAACGGTTTTGCCGATCCTCTCAGGAGGTTTATCCCCTACGCTCTTCCTTCTTCCTTTAAAGGTGAAAGCTCGATGGAATGTCTGAAGGGTGAAACCCGCCAAGGTTTGTGACCTTATTTTAATACAAACATATGGTTGCCTACTTTGAAAAGTAGAAGCTATCGCTGCGAAGGAGTCTCTGTGTTTCTGGCTGGTCAAGACCCCTGTTTACCATCTTGATGTCTTCTTGTTTAACCTTGGGCTTAGGCCAATGCAAGCGCGTCACCTCTGGGTGCGACGGCGTCTGATTCCGGGTCAGCGTCACGCGGTTGGTCGTTAGGGTTCCAGGGTGTTCCATCATATACCATCTAGAGTTGTGAGGAAATAGACCCGAGTCGGGCAAATCATTTACCTCAAACACCTTTTGGGTGAATCCCTGTGGTCGGAAGCGACTGGGAGCCTAAGCATGGCATGACGGCATTGTCATCAAGGTAAGTCTTAGCCGGCGGGATCATCATTCGAGGGGTCTAGAGGCCCAAATCAACCTAGATGTGCACTTAGGATATCTGGGAGGTTAGTAAGAAACCACTGTTCTCATATAGGTTAGGTGCCATTTGGGTGCTTGCCAGGCGTTAGCAATAAAAAGTGAAATGATAAAAATAACAACAACAAAAATGGAAAAAGAGAAAATGTACATATTTGCAAACAAAAAAAAATTATAACAAAACAACAACAAAAAATGCCAAATATAAAAGAAAAAACAAATCATTTTTGCGTGATTAAGTTTGTATGCAGCATTTCATCTTTTAAATATCGCTTGCATTCGTGTGCTTGTCTGCTGCATTCATCATCACCGCATCTTTCCCTTGCCTTCATTAAATAAAGGCTTGGCCCCTTGACCAGTTATCAAGGACAGTCAAAGTGACCATTTGCTTATTGAGCAAGGGGCCAAGTCAGAACAGAAATTCTGATTTGTTTATCTCAGTGATGTGTGCAGGGATTCGAGGCGGCAAAAGCAAAGGTGAAAACCAAACAAACCGAACCTTGTATTTTATTCCAAAAATAAAAAAAACTACATCAAGTTCCGCCCTCTCTCTCTGCATTACTCGTCCCGCTACTCTCCGGGCAGAATGCTCTCAAGGGTGCTACCCAGCTACGAAAAGCGGTACTCCTACCGCTCTGTACTCCTCCTCCTCTTCCTACACCCCAACGTTGATCCGTAGGGGCAGCAAGAAAGCTACTAACACGAAAGCCACGCTCTCATACTCTTCGGTAGCGCTCCTCACCATCTCTCAGCCACTGTTCAGCAAGACCAAGGCTGGTTCGGAGTTCGAACAGCTAGGCCTCCATGGCCCTTCGTTCCTCCCTTTTCAACCAATCTGCCACAGAATAGCAGTTCCTCCTCCAGCTCTGCTATTCTGGCCTCCCTCTGCGCAGCATGGGCAAGTGACTCCTGCATCTCCTTTTCCTGCCAGATGTACCATCTCAGATATACGGCAAGACGTAAACAAGGAGAATTCAACACTGAGACTCTTACCTGTATAGAGAGCATTCCTTCTACCTCCGCGGCACGCTGTGTGGCACGAGCGAGTTGCTCGTGAAGCAAATCAAGTTCTGAGGTAGGGATCCACAAGCTAGAGATGCCACCCACTCCCATCGCTGAGGAAGCCGCGTCAATCTGGGCGCGCTATGATCACACATGTGATAGTTAGTGGCCGGACACCATGAATCTAAAGTCTTGATTAGGAGTGTGCACTGTACACCTACCGAGGCACTCAGGGCTTCATGTGTGTCACCCAATTGTTGCTCCCTCTCTGCCAGGCGAGATCGCAAGTTTGCTATCATAGTGTCACGGACATCCTGCAGCCATAGGAGTCAGCATTTCCATGAATAAAACCAAAGGAGGGAAAGAAGAGAAAAGGGGAGACCTACCTCCACAAGTCTCCGGGGTTGGAGCCACTCTGCGTACATTGTCTTATACAGACGCAGATAGTCTTCACTATCTTGTGCATGTGATTCCACGATTGTGCCACCCCGTTGCCAATCTTCATACTGTTCGGGGAACCGCACACGTCAATCAATGCAGGTTGTCGGTCCCCGCGTCTTTCTCCCGACACGAGGTGGCGCAGCCGTATCCACCCATTCCTGAGCCAGTCCTAGAGTCCTCATAACCAATCGTAGCCGGAGCGGCTCGATTTCATTCAGGCAGTGCATCCACAGTTCCCGTCCGAACCGGGCACGACTTGTTAGAACCCATGGTTGGTCGACGTCAACCATGCCTGAGTAGGGTCTCCAGTTTACCTAGGTTAGGTTGTACATACCCGTTTAGCTGGTCAAAATCAAAAAAACAAAAAAAAACAATATGAAAATAATTCAAAATAAAAAGATCCCACCATTGCTGCAGGGAACTCCTGTATCTCCCGCCTTAGCACCATCAGTTGGTAGGTTAGGGGTGCCGCACTCATGATGGGTTGCCACCGCCTGGCTAGCGGCACCGTCACTGGTCGCCAATGTCGAGCTCTCCCCATCGGGAGGTAATAATAGCTCCACAACTGCTTTAGCGCATGTCATCAGTACCTTAAGTGGGCTATCACAAAAAATAAACAAAAATAATACAAAATAAAACACAAAAATACCTGGATGAATGGTGTGAAACCACTCACAGTCATCTCACGGTCCGCCTCTTGGAACAGACCTGTAAACAAATGCGCCAGCATGGCAGCTCCCCAGGCGTAGTGCCCCACTCTTTCAATGTCTGATAGCAGTTCCAGGAAACGACAATTGATACCATCTCCCTTCGAGCTTAGTATCAATCTTCCCAGTAAGAAGAGGAGAAATCTCCTCAAATCCATGTTGGATCTCTCACGATTGCCAAAATCTGTGCAAAACACAGCACGACATCCTCTTTCCATCCATTCCATGAATTCTTCTGAGGACTCATCGTCCCGTCGACGAGTATCAGTGAGCCCTAATGCCTCCATGATAGATGCCCTGGTTACTGACCTGTTCTTCCGACCATCTAAGTCTAAACCCAGTAGCTTCTAGGCACCTTCTCGGTAATCCGCATAGGTGACTCCAGTCACTGCCTCGCCATCTACCTTGAGGCTCGTGATTCGGACCACATCCTCCAGACTGGGCACCATGTGCCCCCATGGCATCAGGAATGTCTGACTTACTGGGTCCCATCTTTCGCACAAGGCTTGGATGAGGGCCACGTCGAGTTGGATAGGCTCGATCCGAAGAAAGGCACCAAATCCCATCACGTCTATCCTGGCCTTCTGAAAATCCGGGAGACCCCTGTATGCGGCCACTGCTAACTCCCATGAAATGTGCGATTTCATCACACTCTGTGCGTGCATAAGAAATGGAGAAGGGTGTTGTCAAGAGGAAGGAAGAAAGAATGAGAAAAGGGGGGGGAAAGCTCAGCTTACGAGTTGTGATTGGGCCCTTTCGCTGAAGTGCCCTTCGAGGTCCGAGAGCCTCCTGGAACTGCTACCACTGGACCTGCTTCCCTTCGAGGAGTGGGAAGATTCGCCCTCCATCCAACTCTCGGAATTTTGAACTCCTCCTCTCCCGTGAGAACTTGTGCTCCTCGAGTGAGCTCTCGATATACCTGGGAGAATAAAAGAGACAGGAATTTATAGAAATGGAAGGAGTACGGGCTAAGATTGCCTCCATCACCTTTAACGATAGCCCTTGCGATGAGGCACCTGCCATGCACAGAGTGATTGATTGGACGGGGTAATATGACGACCCGCCCCCTATGTTGTCTAGGGATACCCTATCATGTTTTAGAAGCCGTCCGCAAAGTTTGAAACATCGTCTGGGAGAAGGGACTGGAGCCGTCTTTATTGACTTCCACGGCATATTCCCGTGGAAAACTGTCACAGCAAGACGCAATTCTCGGTAGACACATCACATGGGAACAGTGCAAAGGAGAAGAAGTGTGGGGAGGAGGGAACGCACAAGAGAACAAACAAGCAGTAGAAAATCAAATCACTCCATTCATAATTCTACATAAGCTGTCTTAAACATCACAATCATAGAAAGGAGGCGTATGCTAGCTCGCCAACTCTCGCCGTCACCTTCACATTCATCCCTCTAGGCGTCCCTCTCCTCTCCCCTGAGGTGAGGGTCCCTCAAGGGCCTTCTGGGGCTCCGTGAAATAGCAGTACCCTCGCCTCGTGGCGCCTGCTCCACGGCGGCGGCTCGCTGCTGCTCCCCTGGCGTGGCAAAGAGGCCACCGACAGAAAAGCTGCTAGACTGGCAGAGTCGCGCCCCGAACTCTCGCGCTCTCTCATAGCTTGCCTCCATGCTCTCTAGCCTCTGTCCCATAGCTCGAAGGCCTAGCTGGAGCTCCCTCACCTGGGCCTCCGTGGCCCTTCTGTCCTCTCTCTCCTTCTCCCTCTCTAGCCTTTCTCTTTCCGCCTCTCTCTTGGCCACCTGGAGGAACACCCTCAACTCTAGGATGTCCGGATGTGGCCTCTCTTCACTGTGACGCCGCAGCTCCGCTACAGTCGCTACCCAGGCATCACGCTCCTCTTCCGCCCGGGCCGCACGGGCCACCGCACCGGCGAGTTGCTCCCGAGGGGAGGCAATCTCAAGAAAAGGGGCCGAAGAGCTGGAAGATGCGCCACCGACCATTCCCACCATCACTGTCTGCTGGGCACGCTGGAACAAACAAACAACGGCCGTCAGCTAAGCTCCAAATTAAAAAAAAAAGAAATAAAGAAAAAAGAGAAGGAATGCAGTACTTAACTTACCAGGATCGACAGTTCCTGTTGAGTGACGGCCAGCTGCCGCCTGGCCTCTGCCAGTTGGGCACGCAAGCCGTTGATGTCGCGCGCATCCCTGGGTTGGAGAGGTCCCACATGACTCTCCCGCCGCTACCGTAGGAAGTCGGCACTGTCCTGCACCAATACGCTCCCTTGCTGTCCAGGGAGACGTATGCGCCAGTCCTCAAGCTTCGCCTTGCCGCGACTCTCCTTCCTGACACGGCTCGGCTCATCCGCGCTCGCCCATTCATCTGCCAAGCCCGGGGTCCGTGCCATGCCCTACATCAAGAAAGGGGGGTCTTACGTCAGACAACGAGAATGCGTCTCCTGTCAAGGACGCGTCCATCATTTGAGTGCAACACTCACCGAACCCTCTTCCCCCCTCGCGTGGCTCACATCAAAACTCAAAATGGATCAAAGAGGAGGAGATCGAAGGACCTACCAGACCGTGTTCACCTCCCTCCGCGTCCTCGAGTCCCTCAGGTGCCCGAAGCAGCCCTTCCGCTTCCATGGACGCCTCTCTATGCTCTTGCGTGTCCCTCCTCGGGCGAGGAGTCCCTCGTCCCTCTCCACCTTCACCATGGTCCGGCCTACCGAACTCCATCGATCGAGAGAGGAAGAAGACGAAAAGGGGCGAGCAAATCTTGACAGGAGGCGGGCTCGTTTGCGGGTAAGGCACGAAGAAAGAAAGGACGCCTGGCGCTTTAAATTTGAATTCAAAGGATAAGACGTGTCCTCACGCCAGGACGAGCCCAAGAAGGAAGAAAAGAAAGAAGGATGATCTCTCCGTGCAAGGCGTAGTTCCCTACTTTTCAGGGTAAGGTCTCGTGAAGCGTGCCTCGAAACAACTCGGTGCAAGAGAAGAAGCGTGGAAAAGGGAAAGTGCATACGACAAAAGGAACCATTTCATTGCACATAAGCAAATAGTCAGTTATACATCATAAAGTGAGGAAGGTGGAGTGTACAAGCAACTCTCTAACTCTCGCTACCACCCTCTTGATCATCTCTCTCCTCCCTCCTCTGACGGGGATCCCTAGGGGGCCTCCGTGAACTCTGAGAGGCGGTGCTCGCCTCACCCTGTGGTGGCACGCCAGTCTCGAAGGCTGCGGCGACGCTCCTCGGCCGAAGAAACCAGAAAGCTGCCCATGGAGAAAGAACCAGACTGACAAACTCGCGCCCCGCGCTCCTTCGCCCTCTGATACCGCTCCTCGCTCTCCCGAAGCCTCCCATCCGCCGTGCCGAGACTCAATCAGAGCTCCGTCAGCTGGGCCTCCAGAGCCCTCCTCTCGTCCCAGTCTCGCAGTCGCTCCGCCCTCCTGTCCTCCCTCTCTCTCTCTCTGTCCTCCCTCTCTCTCTCTCTCTCTCTATCCTCTCTCTCCCGCATCGCCTCTCCTCTCTCTCCCACATCGCCTCTCTCCTCAACAGCTCGAGGGCAAAACGCAAATCCCGCACGGCGCGAGGGAGCTCCTCAGCCTCCCGTCGCCGCTCCTCCTCCAGCTCTGCAATCCGGGCATCACGCTCTGCCACCCAGGCGTCGCGCTCCTGCTCGGCACGAACAGCACGGGCCAGGGCCTCTCGAATCTCGGCCACCTGCCAAAACCCACATGCACCGTAAGAGAGCAGTGAAAGAAGAAGAGCAACTAGAAAGAAGTCGGGGTCAAGCAGGACTAACTCGAGCCGTGCGGTCACGCTCGGCCTCCTCAGCCCGGGCCACCGCGTACGCCAACTGCTCCTGAAGGGCAGAAACCTCCGGAGGAGGGCCCCACGAACTGGAACCCGCTCCACCAGCCATCCCGGCTGCCGTTGCCTGGTGGGCCTGCTGAAACACAAGACAAACGACAGTCAGAGGCTAAGTATCAAAAATCCAGGTCACAAAAAAATGCATTGCATAGACTCACCAGAATCTCCAACTCCTGTCGAATGGCCACCAACTGTCGCCTGGCGTCTGCCAGCTGGGCCCGCAGGTCAGCAATCATGTTATCACGAGCATCCTACATTGCATATAAATTAGTGTCACATGCATATACATATAGAAAAGGGGAACATTTTTCATTTCACGCTTACCCCTGCCGCACCACCAAGGAAGAGACGCTCCTCGTACGTGGCTCGATACCGTCTCATGTAATCGATGTTGTCCGGTACATGGGACACCACTGGGACCCCGCCCTGCTGCCAGTCCTGGTACTGTGCAGGGAAGCGCGTACCCAGTCCACGATCTTTGCCTTCCCCTTAGTCTTCCGCCCGACGCAGACCGGCTCGTCTACGTCGACCCACTCCTGGGCTAATCCCAACGTCCTCATAACTAGCCTAAGCCGGAGCGGCTCGATCTCGTTCAGGCAATGGACCCACACATCCCGCCCAAAACGAGGACGACCCGCTACAACCCAAGGCTGGCCGGCATCGGCCATGCCCAGGTAGGGCCTCCACACCACCTGCATCACCATACATGCATCATGTTAGTTGCCATTTTGCTCAATTAAGTCACATGCGTAAAAATACCAAAAAAAAATCATACACATCATACCATAGCCTCGGGGTACTCGCTCAGCTCCCGACGAAGCGACGCCAGCTGGTAGCCGTGGGGTGCCGCGACCATGACCGGCCTCCACTGTCGCGCCAGAGGCACGGCTCTCCTGTTCCCCTGTCTGGCTCTTCCCATCGGGAAGTAGTAATAGCTCCACACATGCATCCATCATACATCATTAGCACGACTAATTGCATATTTAACTACGGTAAAATGCATAAATAAAATGTTTACCTGGAGAAAAGGTGCGAAGCCGCTGACTGTCGTCTCCCTATCTGAAGTCTGGGAGAGATCGGCGATCAAATGGGCAAGCAGAGCCGCTCCCCACGCATAGTTCCCCACTCTGTCCAGATCTGCCAGGATCCCGAGGAAGCGGCAGTGGATGCCGTCACCCTTCGTCCCCAGCAGGAGGCGGCCCAGGAAGAAGAAGAGGAACCTCCGGAGGTCTAGATCCACCAGCTCCCGCTCGCTCGGGTCCTGGGTGAAAGCTGCACGAGCATCTCCCTCCAGTCGTGCCAGGAACTCCGCTCCAGTCTCGCTAACCCGCTGGCGCGGGTCACCGAATCCGAGCGCCTCCATGATCTCCACTCGGCCGACTACCCTGCTGTCTCTGTCAGTCGCGCTCGTCTCTAGCCACAGCAGGTCCAAGGCACTCTCTCGGTAATCGGGGTAAGTGACCCCGCTGACTGCCTCTCCGTCAACCCGTAGCCCGGTGATCCGAGCCACGTCCTCCAGTGTCGGCACCATGTGCCCCAGGGCATCAGAAACGCCCGGCTCGGTGGGTGCCACCGCTCCCTCAACGCCTGGATAAGAGGAAAGTCAAGCCGGAAGGGCTCGATCCTGAGAAAAGCTCCAAAACCCATGGCGTCCACCCGCGCCCTCTGAAAGTCCGGCAGCCCACGGTACGCTGCCACCACCAGGGACCAGCTGATCCGGCTCTTCATCACGCCCTGCACACCACAAAAAATAAACAAAAAGAAACACATCAGCATCATGGATAATAATAAACAACAACACTGTACATAATATTTATTTATTTTTATTTATTTTAAATATATATATATATATATATTTAAAGGCGTCCACCCCCCTGGACGCTTTCATTTTACTTCCTTTATTTTATTTTAGCAAAACAAAAATAAATAAAAAATAAAATAAAAATAATATATATTATCATGAAGGCGTCCACCTCAGTGGACGCTTCCTTATTTTTAATTTTATTTTATTATTTACATAATAACTCAAAAAAAAATAAAAATAAAATAAAATAAAAAAAGAAAAGTTGGAGGCGTCCAGACCCCTGGACGCCTCCTTCCCCCACTCACCGGCCATCTCCACACCATCTCTCGCACGCCTGTTTAGCCTATAAAACAACAAATTAGAGTTCTGAGGGGCTTACCGGGTCGTGCTCATCCTCTCCCGCGTCGCCGGCGCCCGCAGGACCCTCCACGGCCAAAGGAGGCGCCTCCTCTTCTGTGGCAATCTCCTCTCCCGCGGCAGCCTCCTCGGCATGATCTCTCGACCTCCTCGGACGACGAGCCCGTCGTTTCCGCTTCTCTCCACCCTGGCTCGGGCCTCCTTGCTCCATTGGGGACTGAGAATGGGTCGTTTAGAGTGAATGAGTCGTCAGAATGAATAGTAAAAGTGGAAGGGGGGTGAGGCCCCCTTTATATAAGAAAATCACCCTTTTTGGGGCGTCCAGGCGCCTGGACGCGCCCACCTTTTTTATTTTTTTCAAATTATTTTTTTTATTTTTTGTCAAAAATTCAAGAAATTATAGGGGCCTCCAGGCGCATGGACGCCCCCAAAACAAAAAATTCAAAAAAATAATAAAAAGAAATTATAGGGGCGTCCAGGCCCCTGGACTCCCCAAAATAAAAAATTCAAAAAAAATAAAAAAGAAACCAGGGGCGTCCAAGCCCCTGGACGCCCCCAAAATAAAAAATTCAAAAAAATAAAAAAGAAATTATAGGGGCGTCCAGGTCTCTGGACGCCCCCATTAAAATAAAAAGTGTGTATATATATATAAATATAAACGGGAACACAAAAAGGGGGAGAGATAAAACACAAAAGAAAAAAAATAAAAATCATAAAAAATAATAATTAAGGGAACAATGGTCCAAAATGCCAAATGCCAGATTTTATTCTATTAGAAAGCAGAGCGGGCTACATCAGGGGCTTAGACGCCTTAGGCCTTAACTTCCCCAGTTCGGTTACATAAGTTCTCCACAGCTCACATTCTTCCCCCACGTGTGCTAAGGCCTTTCCCGCAACACTTGTCTTCCAGGGTGCTTTAATGGCCTTCGCTTCCTTCGCATCCGCCTCCGTGCACAACTCCCTCTTCTTCAAAGGAATGATGCCAGTCAGTAGTGGGAACGAATGGCGTGGAATGCCGATCTGGAGGCAGCACCGATGCGCGTTATAAAGGACAAACTCGGTCGCACCGATCAGTTGGAGTTCAACTTCGGGAGAAGACCTCATGAGGAGTTCAAGTGAGAATAGACATGCCGGTGCGCAAGTGAAGAAGCTTTGTGTCATGGTTCGAAAGTGAGACCGCCAGTCTTCCCGTTTCTTCAGCCACAGAACACGGTTCGCCACGGTGCCACCGAAGCCTAACACATCGGCTATGTGATAAAGGGGACTTTGTTGGAAGAGCTTCGAAGCAGTCGGCATCCCCTCACGGTGGTCAAATTTGAAGTGCAAATCAATCCAGCAATTCAGAACAAGTGCGCAACCGAAAGGAGGCTTACCCATGCTTGAGGCAGTAAGGCCACTGTAAAGGTAGGCAAGGACGGCGGGTCCCACCCTCTTTCCACTCCAAATCCCGCTGATAGCACTCAGTTGGTCCTCCTCTACTATGTTGTCGGTATAAGGAAACAAGGGAGCACCCGCCAGATAAATAGTGAACCCTTTCATGATTCCTTCCAAATAGTCATCGTCTGGTGACCCTCTCAGGACATCCATGACCCATTCCGCGAGCTTTTGCAAATCGATTCCCTGTTGAGTACGGACCTTTCTGGCTGCGTCAAGCGGCATGAAGCTTCCAAGGACACTCTCGGAAGTTCCCCTTGTCAGCATCCGCATAGGCTTTACCTTCCCGTCACTCTTGAATTTCTTCAATCCAAGCAGAAGTTCCACCTCCTCGAGGAGGATGGTCGCCTCGAAGGTCGGGAAGATGAAAGTATGGGTCTGGGGATGCCAGATCTCCACTAGTGCGCCCATAGCCGCCCAGTCCATGCGAATCCTCTCATAATGCTTGGCATGAATAAGGAGCTCCTGAAGATGCCACTTCGAGAGTATGGCCCTCATGCCGATGAAGATGTTAGAAGTTAACTTTGAAAGCCATGGCAGTTTGAAAAACTTCCTCGGGCCTGGGAAGAGTGGATATGACTGGAAGAGAAAAAGAAAGAAGAAGAAAGAAAGGAAGTGAGAAGAAGGTTTACATGGAGAAATTTCAAATGAATCAACTTACCATATGCGACTAGATCATCCCACTCAGATGACCCTCGAGGTCGGAGAGTCGCCTGATCTCGCTGCTAGGCCTGCTCCTCTTCATAACGTGGGAAGACTCTCTTTCCATCCTAGATTCTCCTCTCCTTCTCCTCCTGAGCTTTCAAAACTCTCCTTGGTGCATTTGGATGAACTAGCCTAAGGGAGGTACTTATAGGAAAGGAGAGGCACTATAGGATGAAACACGTCACATCAGTGGTCAATCGTCAGGATTTTGTCTGGATCCCCTTATACTGTGGTGCGATTCTATTATAATTCTGTTACTTTCTGATGTTACTAACATATGCTAGTCTGTGCAGATTTTACTAACGAACGTCTTTGTCCTACCTCCTGTCCCACCTTTCAATGGTTGGTCCCACCATGCCATGCATCATAGTATATGATACCTACGCTACTAGAACATGTCAAGGACCTTGCGGCCCGAACGAATCTGGGATTTGAGTTCCCCTTCAACAAAAACGGTGATGATTCCGGAAGAATTTGGGTTGTACGAATAGGTTGTTAACTTGTGGTGGCATGGGGACGACGGTTCCGTTCAGTGAGTTGGTGCGTGGATAAACGGGCCCCAGCCCAGTATCAGCTCGCCGGATCGGTATCTTGACCCATTCTTAACGAGTTGACAATATTATCCTTAGCTATTTTCTATTTTAGTTTGTTTTAAATTTTTATTTTAAACCCAGCATGCATTCACATAGGACTTTGATTTATTACGGAAGATCATTCAAGTGATTCGATTGTGAAAGCCGTTTGTGCTTCAATTCTTATAAATATGAGATATTCCACTCCGAATGAAATACTGAGTTTCCTTGAAACGGCCCTACGCTGCTCTTCCAAAGGAGACCCTTGTTTGGACAGACCCTCAGATATTCCTTTACTTTTTACCTTGTTTGACCCACCTTGGCCGCAGCACTTCCACACTGGCTGGTAACCGCTCCCCAAAGGTGAAACCTGCCGATTTATGACCCAGGTACTTCCACACCGAGAAGTTGGTCTCCTTTATTTTCTGGCCTAAGCACACATCTCACCCTCCCTTATTTGATCTCCGTCCAAGCAGTCGTCAAAATTTGAAAGACCTTCTTCAAGGACGCCTCATTGAAACTACAAGAAAGATTCCAAACAGTAATGTCAAAAGCGTGTCTCATCACACCTTGGCATCAACTTATCAGTCCATTCCCACTCCATTTCACTCCACTTCGATACCATTCCATTACGTGTCACTCCCTTGCAAAGCAGACGCCAAGGCGGGGCAGCTGTAGACACGCTATTCCTGACGTCTCCGGAGAAAATCTCATATTACTATACGACGCCCCGCAGCGGCTTTCGTATTTTGAATCGCTTGAGTGCCTCCTATTCTTGAGTCTTCTTCCGCCTTTTCGGCATCCGGAAATCGTCTCGTTGCGGCATTCGGACGGCATCAACACCAATCGGACTCACCGGAAGGTTCCGGAACCAGGAAGAATGTTTGGCAGGCGGCTGCCGACACCTTTCCAGGGGACCCGGGGGGGTCTTCATGGAGGCGTCCAAGCCCATGGACGCCTCCATGATTTTAATATATATTTAAAGCCAAGAAAACACATAAAAAAATAATAAATTAATGGAGGCGTCTAGGCCCCTGGACGCCTCCATGAAAACAAAATATAAAAAATAAATAATATTAATCATGATAAAAGACAAAACAAAAAATTATAATATATTTATGGAGGCATCCAGGCACCTCGACGCCTCCATCAACTTGCCCACGGGCGGCCCCCGTCCGACGGTCAGTTTGTTGCTTGAGAAAAAATCCAAAATGTGAAGGCATCCAGGTGTCTGGACGTGCCCATACTCCATATACGGACAATCTCGACACGCCGGTCAGTTTGACTAATCAGAAAAATTCAAAACATGGAGGTGTCCGGGAGGCTGGACGCCTTCATTTCACCACATCCGGACAAGCCCGACACGCCGCTCAATTTGACGTCTCAGAAAAGTCCAGAATATAAGGGCGTCCCGCCAGCCAGACGCGCCCACTTGTGAGTCACGGGCGCCGGTCAAAAAACACGTGTTTTGCCAAACCGCGTGCAGCTTTCGGCGGATTCCGGTGGGCTGTTATGGAGGCGTCCAGTTGCCTGGACGCCTCCATTAAAATATTCAAAATAAAAAATAAAAAATAAAAAAAAATTTCTAAGGCCTTGATGAAGGTGTCCTGGGTCCTGGACACCTCCAAAAGGAGGCGTCCAGGCCCCTGGACGCCTCCATCATTCGGGACTCTATATATAGCAGCCCCCCCTCAGTCCGAAAGGGAGCATTTTTTAAGAGGTCCGACAGGCTGCCGGAATCCCGAGGCTGCCGGATCCTTTTCTAACCCTTAGGTTCCTTTCAGGAGGAGGTTCTGCCGGCTTCCCGGGTGCCCGCGCTCGTCAGAGGAAGGCTGTCCTCGTCCACCGTGCTTCCACGTCGTCCCTACACTATTGAAGCTCCGCCGGATCTCACTATTGGCCATCCAATAAGCCACTCTCTCCTCTTCTTTCATAGTTATCTTGCATTCGTCATATCGCATCCTCCATCCCCTTATAAGGGAGTCTTTTTTCTATTCCTAAGTCGGCATAATCGCCATTCATCATAAGCATTTTCCTCCTACTCGTGTCCGAGAGGGGTTTAAAAGATAACACCAACCAGGTGTGTGTCTTGCCATCATTTCGTTATTTTTATCGCAAGAATTTGAATACTACACCTTCATCTTTCTAATCCACTCGTTACTTGTTTATCGTTGTTTTGCAAGGGTACCCAAGGAAAGCCCTCTCCGTCGGCCGGCCGAAGGGGGAGGAAGAAGCAACCCGCCATCTCCCGCTCTTAAGGTAGGCGCGATTACTTTCTTTATTTTGGGGTCTTTGGCCCCTGGCGATCACATCATATTCTCGAGGCCGCGGCGAGTCACTTCCCCAATGGCCGTTTAATTTCCCGTTCTTTATATTCTCCTTATATGCTGTTATATTCTGATCTACTCATATTCTCGAGGCTGCGGCGAGTCACTTCCCCAATGGCCGTTTAATTTCCCATTCTTTATATTCTCCTTATATTCTGTTATATTCTTATCTGCTCATATTCTCGAGGCCGCGGCGAGTCACTTCCCCAATGGCCGTTTAAATTCCCGTTCTTTATATTCTTTTTATATTCTGTTATATTCTTATCTGCTCATATTCTCGAGGCCGCGGCGAGTCACTTCCCCAATGGTCGTTTAAATTCTGTCATCTAAATATATATCTTGCTATATCTCTTATATCTGGCCATATCTCTCTTCTGCTATACTCTCGAGGCCGCGGCGAGTCACTTCCCGCAATGGCCGTTTAAATTCTGCTCCTTTCTATATCTTGTTATATTCCTATTATGCTATTCTCTCGAGGCCGCGGCGAGTTGCTTCCCACAATGGCCGTTTCAATTTTTGTTATTTAATTTCTACACCCGCTCGCCCCGCCGGAGTAATCTCCCGTGGTGGCCCCTTCTCTCTCCTCTTATCTTTAACATATTGTGTTTGTCCCGCTCGCCCCGCCGGAGCAATCTCCCGTGGTGGCCCCTTCTCTCTTCTCTTTTCTCTTACTTCTGTGTTGCAGCAAACAAAACGAGCCCGCGCGCTCCGTATTTTCGTTTCTCAAACCGCGTGACGTCGCACACACCCGGTGCAAGAGCAAACTGCGACCATACTGCGGTGGGCCCCCCCGCGGTCAAAACAAGACTTGCATGAGCATCTATAATATTTCCGGTGCCAAGGGGCAACAAGGGAATATCCCTTGAATCGGCTGAAAAGCCCTGTGTCTAGAGAAGCGAACGTTCGAAATGTGTCGGTCATTCAGGGGACCGTTTAATATTCGGACGAGTGTCCGGCTTGGAAATATCGTAATCATCGCGGGAAGACCCGGAACATATGTATGTCGGGATATGGCAAATATAGTATTCCGAGACACTGAAAATGTTCGGTTAAATCTCGGTTAGTGTAGCAGGAAACTAGCGAATTTATTGGCCCGGTGCGAGATCGAGTCGGGTCCATACCGGGGGCGCCTCCCGCGGTCCAAACGGGGCTTGTGTGGGCATCATTAATGTTCCCGGTGCCGGAGGGCAACAGGGAAGAGTCCTGGGACTAGATTCCAAAACCAAAACATGTTCGAAGGAAGCGAGCTATAGGCCGAGGGTGTGGGTCAGACAGTGACCATAATCGGGACGGACCCGAGGTCCAAGCACAGCCCACAAAGGCCTTATTGATATTCCCGTGTATAGGGTCCAGGGACGATAGGAGCCATCTCGTTCTATTCAGATTTCTGTCGGTCACTTGCGGACCACTTGATATTCGGACAATGGTCCATATTAAAGGTGCGCCGTAGGCGGAAATAAACCCGTGCAAATGTATGCCGAGTTTACGGCAATTTCAATGAAAGAGCGGAAACGAATCCCAATGGGAACAAGTTCGGTTTGACGAACTATCGTCCCAGAGCAATGTCGGATTACGGCCATATCGGGATGGCTCCCAAGGTCCGAACCCGACTTGGAGGGGCGGCGTTAATGTTCCCGTTATACCGGGTCTTGAGGAGAAACGGGGCTGCAGAGCAGGTCTCATCATTTTATAATTACTTAAATATTAATTATTATTATTTGTTGGTATTATTGTTGTTCTTTTTTTTCTATATACATATATATATTTTGGGGTGGATTTGTCTATTATTATTTGTGTGTTCCATTATTATTTGTTCATCTATTATCTTTTGTTGAGTTTGTTATTATTATTTGTTTATTTTATCACCATTTGTCTATTTATTATTTTTATTGAGTTTGTTGTTTTTTTTAATCAACACCGACCAGTCAGAGTGGGCACAGGTCGAGTGCACCCTCCCTCAGAGAGGGGGAGTGTTCTCACTCCTCCTAGCTCACCCTGTGGTCCTAATTTTTATTAAGAGAAAGAGCTGTGTACACTATCAAAGGGGCATACCCCTGAAAAAACCAAAGGGCTAATAGTGAGAGCCCGAACAAGACGACAGTGATGTAAGACACTAGAGCTGAAATTACAAACCAGAAGATTAATGACAGCGGAATGAGGGCAGGCCAGCCTTTTCCACTCTAAGGACTCCCTTGGTTAACTGTGGTAATTCCCTTTCTTTTGTGTATACAATATTAGAAGCAATGCTGCAAGGATATGAGGCCAGAGAATCTGCTACCTGGTTACCTTCCTTGAAAACATGCTGAATTTCAGTTCCACTTTCATGCAGAAGCTTTAAGGTTTCCCTCCACCACGGGTAGATTGCCCAATTGGGAGAGTTTTTACTCCGACAAGCCTCCACTAGCAGGGAACAATCTGAATATATTGCCAAAAGCTTAATACCACCATGCTTCGCAATTGCTAGCCCGTCATGTAGTGCCCTGCATTCTGCCATCAAGCTATTTCCTACTCCATAGTAAAAGGCAAAGCCTATAATCAAATCACCATTATGATTTCTAATGCATCCGCCTCCACCACTTCTGCCGGGGTTCCCTTTCGATGCCCCATCTACATGCAGGGAAAGCCCTTGTATGGCCAATTTGCAATATACCAATGTTGGCTGCTTGACCTGCACCCGCGGAGACAAACCAAATGATGCTAAACAGTTGAGTTGAGCAGGAGAGAGAGGCCTGTGAAAGATAATTTTATCCAAAGCCATCTGAACAGAGTAGATGATCCTCCTTTTAATTGAAGTAATATTGATGGGAACCCCTTCATATTTTGATGCACATCTCTGCTTCCATAGTTCCCATAGCATTAGGAATGTAGAATACATCCCCGCTAAGCCAAAGGTTGATTGCATTCTGGTAGCAGACAATAAACTCCAGCATCTACTGGTAATTTGATCACTCAGCCATACATTGTTACTGATTATTGGTTGTAACCAGCCCCATACTTCAGCAGCAAAGTCTCCATTTATGAACACATGGTTAAGATCTTCATACTCTGGTTGAGAGCAACAACAGCATCTTGAAGCCATTTGGATACCACAATCAATAACCCTACTGTCTACTGGAATTGCCCGATGAATTAGCTTCCATATGAGAAGAGCAGCTCGAGGATTAAAGGCTGAATGCCACAGTTTTTCCCAGGCAGGCCTTGTCATACCTCTAGTACGAATAATATTGTAGGCTGATTTAATGGAGTAGTTACCTTTAGCTGTACTTATCCAAAAACAGATATCAGGCTCACTGTTAAGCTGTATTTTTTGGAGTTTGACTATCATTTCCAATGAAACCCCAAGCCATGTGTTGATTATTCCAGAACACTTCACTAACCGAAGCATTGGGAATTGATCTCCCATTATCTCTATTACTGGCCTGTTCAGCATTGACAGTAGGGCCATTTCCTGTCCAGTTGTCCCTAAGAAAATCAATGTTATCTCCAGACCCTGCAATCCACCTGCTATTTTCTAGCAGAATTTCTCTGGCCTGCCTGAAAACATTTAGTGGCATACCTGCTGGAAATGGCTTGTTACAGTTAGCAATGTGGGTTTTGAGAAATCTTTGTCTAGCATATTGAGACCAAAGTGATGAACCATGAATAATGTTCCATAGCATCTTGACAGCAAAGACAATTTGAACATATAATAGATTCCTGGTACCAAGGCCACCCTCTATACAGGGCTTCTGAATGTTAGGCCATGAAATCCAATGCCTGCGGTTAATTCCATGTTCTCCTTGCCAGAAAAAACCAGCACATTGGCTATCCATGAATCTAATAATCTTCTTTGGTATGAAGCAGGCTGATGCAAGGTAGACTGGCATACTTTTGAGAACTGAGTTTATAAGAACTGCTCTACCAGCTTGGGATAGATTTTTTGATTGCCAACCTTCTAACTTGGTTTGTATCCTATCAACAAGGAACTTGAAGTCTGAACACAGGTATCTGCCTTTTTTAATAGGAATTCCAAGATACTTGAATCCAACAGCTTGATATTTATATCCAGTTAAAGTCCGGACAGCTTGTATAGATGATAGAGGGGCTTTTGCAGACAGGATAAAGCAGCTCTTAGCTGCATTTATCTTTTGCCCCGAGCAGCTTTCATATTTGTTGATAAACTGTTGGAATGCCATTATGTTTCTTTTGCTGGCATTTAGGAAAACCAGGGTATCATCAGCATATAACAAATGAGAAATTTGCATTGTCCTTCTGGGCCCAATATAACCCTTAAGCCCCCCTGAGTAAAAAAGGGCTGATAAACCTCTGCTTAGAACCTCTGAAGCTATAATGAAAAGATATGGAGCAATTGGGTCCCCCTGCCTTATGCCTCTACTGGATTTAAAGAAGCCAGACACAGTTCCATTAAAATTAATTGAGAACCAGCAATTGTACAAAAGCATACCAATTAGAGATGTGAACCTGGTACTGAAACCAAATTTTCTCATGACTGTTAACACAAAATCCCACTCAATTCTATCATATGCTTTTGCCATATCCAGCTTGATTATCATATTGTGACCCCTAACTTTCCTATTAATATCCATCATCAGCTGTCTAGCAAGGGATACATTATCCAAAATGAATCGCCCTTTCACAAAGGCACCCTGCTCCTTTGATATTATATTAGGCAGATGAGGAGCCAATCTTTCTGAAATAATCTTGGAAATAACTTTGTATGTGAAGTTACACAAACTAATAGGCCGAAAATCATTAAAGGATTTTGGTTCTTGTACCTTGGGAATTAGAGTAATGAGGGATGAAGATATTCCCCTTGGAAGAGGGAAGCCTTGGAAAAAGGCTTTAACAGCTTCGCCAAAATCCTGTCCAATGGTTTCCCAAACTGTTGTGAATAAGTCCCCAGAAAAGCCATCTGGGCCAGGGGAACTAGATCCTTTTAGTGACCAGACAACTTCACGGATCTCAGAAAAACTTGGGACAGCACATAAAGCCATATTCTGAGTATCAGTGATAACCTGCGGGATGCAGTTCAACATTTCTGAGTCTAGGACGTGATCTTCTGAAGAAAAAAGACTTTTGAAGTAGTTCTCAGCATGTTTCTTCAAATTGTCCTGGTCAGAACACCATTCATTAGGTTCCCCAACTTTGAGCCTTCTAATTATGTTCCTTCTTCTGTTACATTGAGCAATCGCATGGTAGAAGGCAGTATTTCTATCTCCACTTTCTATCCAGTCAACCCGAGATTTCTGATTCCAAAAAAATTTTTCTCTGACTTGAGCTTGATGAAGATGGGCATTGGCATCATTCAGTCTCTCCTTGTTTTCATATGAAGGGTCAAAGTCATAACAGCTTTGCTTTAAATCTACTTCAGCTTTAGCAGAATTTACAACTGAATTTATATCCCCAAAGGTTTCTTTATTCCATTTACATA
This sequence comes from Amorphophallus konjac, assembly GCA_022559845.1. Lineage (NCBI taxonomy): Eukaryota > Viridiplantae > Streptophyta > Magnoliopsida > Alismatales > Araceae > Amorphophallus > Amorphophallus konjac. The sequence goes on along the minus strand of CM040122.1, from coordinate 111,313,613 downwards.
GCGAAACCTTAAGTGCCTTCAGTTTGGTAAAGAACCTAACCAAAGGATTAGGATGATGAGTTTGAGAATGCTGCCAGGTATTTGAAACAAGCTGTTGAAATGAATCATGTGTGCACCACATCTTCTGAAAAATGAACCGGCCTGGACTGCTCACCATTTTGTCAATATGGAGAAGCAGTGGAGCATGGTCTGAAGGACCTCTGGGGAGGTGTTTAACAGTCAGCTGGGGAAAAGATGACTGAAATAAGTTGTTCACTAACACTCTGTCAAGCCTTTCCTTGATATTTACAGAACCAATTCTATTGTTAGTACATGTCATTGCATTTCCAATGAAGCCAATATCAATCAGACCAGTAGAACCTAAGCAAGTGTTAAAGTCAGACATAGCAGATAAGGCCGGCATACCCCCTCCTACCTTTTCTGAGGGGCGAAGGACACAGTTGAAATCCCCCCCTATCAGCCAGGGAATTGAGGCAGAAACACCAAAATTGACAATATCATTGAACAGTGACTGTCTTTGGTAAGGATTACAAGAAGCATATACAAAGGAATAATATGTACTCAAAGAATTATTCTCTTTCAATCCTAAAGTTATATGTTGAGATGAGGATTCAATAACCTCCAAGTTATAACTATCATGCCAAAATACCCAAATTTTTGGGTCAGGGGAGCTACTACTAGCAAAGCCCCCAAGTTTTATATACCTCCCCAAGGGCGAACCTTTATTAAGACTTACCATAGGTTCCAAAATGGCCACAAGATCGACCTTATTAGATTGCACACAATCTTTCAGACATCTTCGAGAACCAGAATTCCCCACTCCACGAATATTCCAAATTAAAGATGACAGTATCATTGAGGCTCCGAGGGAAAGTCTTCCATGGATCTAGCTTTAGATCTAGTAATTATCCCCTTTTCTTGCTGCTTGCCAATGACTTCTGCACATTTAGCTTGAAAACATGACTGCATTAGTTCATTCTCCTGCAATGCTCTTTCTGCTACCTCCTTACAGGCCTTTAATAGCTCATTCATAGGTATTTTACTTGAAACTTCAGTTTCAGATATTGAATCAGCCATTACAGCAATTTCCTTCTCAACCAAATTAATCTTCTCAATAGACACAGTAACTTCTCTGTTGATACTACCATGATCACTAGGATCACTTAATTCCTAAGACTTACTTGTCTCTTTACTGAATGGTAACATATGATCTTGTACTAGTTGCTTAGAAGCATACTGCCTACTTAGAATTATGTCCAAGTCTTGAGCCTTCCCTTCATCTGCTTCCAATATTTGACCATTGCTGTTAGATGGATTGGGATCATGTGGCACTTCCATCGGTTTAACAATCTACTCCAACATTTTAAATTTGTTCTCAACTGCCACATTCTGTCGAACAGCTAACATACCATCCTGCTTTGGCCGATAAATCTGTCTGGAATTTTTGACTATTGGTTATTATTACTTATTTCATTACTATTATCATTCATTTATTTATCTCTCTTTTTTTTGAATTTGTTATTATTATTATCTACTATTTTATTATTATCATTATTATTTATTCCCTTTTTATTGTTATCATAACACAGATCCTCTCTCTTTTCATCATTATTATTGTTATGTTTTTCCCTCTTCTGATTGGAGGCATGGTGGGGCAGAGGTTGAGCGTGCCGTTGAGAGGCTGAGGGGTACACCGCTAGAGCATAGAAGGTGTACCGCTGGAAGGGGCAGAGGAGTGCATTGCTGGAGGGTAAAGGAGAGCGTGCCGCTGGAAGGTTGAGGGAGGTGTACCGCTGGAGGGTTAAGAGGTGCACCACCGTAGGGTTGAGGGATGCACTGTTAGAGGGTAAAGGGGAGTGGGCAGTGTGCCGTTGGGTGGAACAGAATTCAAGGGAGTGGGTAGTGTGCCTTGTTCACGCAGCTCTGATGAAGAACCTCCGATGGTTAAGCTTTCAACTTCCCTGTCATGAGATTGAATCCCAAGTCATGTTCAGCAGTGCAGTTCTTGGAGTCTTGTTCAGTCCAAATCTTAGAGCCTTGCATAGTTCCTTTATCTTGGTTAGAATGTTTTATTGTTGCTTAGTCCGTGTGTTTGTTGCTTCTTTTCGTCTTTTAACTTATTGCTATTTCTGACAAAAATTCGGCATCATCTCCCCTTGACCCAAGATGGAAGGGGATAACAAGGGACGTGCCCACAAGAAGTGGCATGACCCAACAATCTGAGGTGGGTGCCAGGGGCAACAACACCTTTGACAAAACTTCGAAAAGCCCGAGAGAATCAACGAATGGAAGACGCTTCTATAACGGGCTGGGGGTGCATCGGGTGAATGTGTCACGTCCCGAGCGCGGAAGCTTACCCGTGGCGCGACAGTTTTATATAGAACCAAAGCGAGCTAGCTATTCGATGGAATTCTTCATTTTGATAGTTAATAGGGTGCGCAAATAACTAAGATTTAACTTGAAATTAATACAAATAATCCGAGATGACAATTGTTACCACTAACCAAATGATAATTACACACATTTCTCGAGTCCGACTACTAGGCTTCAAGCCCTTATTACAGTTCTAATAAATTAGACTAATACAACTGACATCTGACATAACTGGATACAAATGACATAATTACTACACCACAATTAACAAGACAACATGATAACTCCATTTCTACACTCATCACTCAGACTCATTCCCTTCCGAGTTCTGGCTGATATCCGAACTACCTGAAAAGGTTAGAAAATAACTAGATGAGCGAATCGCTCAGTAGGATTTACATCTCAAGTTCTAACATGCTTTAAGTGAATTACCCATTTATTTAATGTAGGTAAACTATGCATGCAGACAGATAGATATCAAAGAATCGTAAAATCGATAGGAGTAGAAAGTGAGAGTATATAGATTGCACAATTTCAAGCAACAATAGCAAGTGATAGCAAATGATATCAGGCCAGTGATAACTGAGAAGTAATAACTGGAATAGCAACATGTTAATCAAGCTAGCAATAGTAAGCAAAGTAGTTTCAAGCATGTATAACTGGAATTGGCTATTTATAATGCATTCAAGTAAACACTTTTACCCTTCTGCGGGTCTCAAGTCAATCGATCAAGTAATATCACGAGAATAAGTGGAATGCCTAAAGTCTAACAAGCAAGTACTCCGGTGCAATGCCAAACACCGTGGTCAATAAACTCCCATGGGCACAAGTACCTTCGGGTGCTCCTCCCAGGACCAGACCGGGCCCTATATGCACAGCATTGGTCGTGTTTGTCGACATCCACTCTCATTTATAGCCAATATGGAATTTCAAGGATTGACCCGGTAGGATGAATATAAGGTGGATTATAGAATAGAATCCAAGGCGTATCGTTATGTAGGGACGAACTAGGAGTAAAACCCGTAACGTTCGATACATGCTAATGACAATAGGAGTTTGAGACTAACTTGCTGGTGTTTACACAAATGTCGATATTAGTTATATATATATATTATTTTTATCCAATATGTATATGTATATATATATATCCGATTATAGAATTCTATCCAATATAATGGAGGTTATAGGTATGTATATCTTCTGTCCGATATACATATATGAGTTAGCCAAAATGGTGATTTATTATAATAATTAGAAATTAATTATGAAAATAAGTTTTTATGTTGAATATAGTTCTAACTTGCTAAAAATGATATTAACATGTTGAGAATGAGTTTCATATGTTACTTTACTGGTAAGGTGATAAAAATAAATTTTTCATGCTGGATTTAATTTTTACATGCTGAAAATTGATTATTAACATGCTAAAATTAATTAACTTACTGATAGGATGATAATATAAGGTTGCCATGCTGATTACAGAAATATTCTGATAACAACATAATTTTATCATGCAAAAATTTATTTTTCTACATTTATTTGCTAATTATTTGATAGGAAAATAGAATTATCATGCTGAAAAATAGTTTTAATACATTGAAAATAACTATAACATGCCAAAAATAATTATAACATGCTGGAATAATTTTACCATACTGGAAGAAATGTTATCATGCTGGAAGTAATTTTCATGCATCAATTTACTACTTTATTTAATAGGAAAGTAAGTTTTATATGCACAAAAATAGCTTTAAATAGATTTTAACATGTTGAAAATAATTTTTATATCTCAGTATGTATAAAATAATTCTATCATATTGGAAGTCACTTTTAAAATGCTGGAAATATTTTTAACATGTTGGAGATAATTTTTAGTATGTATAAACTAATGTAGTGAAAATTAGATTTTTACAAAAAAAATAATTTCATTCTACAAATATATTTATTTATTTATTTAAGGTGTCGGGTGTATATATGCACACTTGCATATGTAGGTGTTATATATATACTGTTAATAGAGGTAAAATGGAGGTTCATAAATTGTTCATACTTTATTTCACTTGTAAAGAGGCCTTACGGTGTTTTTCATTAAGTTCACTGCATGTGTCGACACTAGTGTCGATACTTCCTTTTCATTTTTCGTACAGTTAATATTACAATGTTTTGTGTGTCGACACATGTGTCAACACCGGTGTCGACACCTGTGTCGACACATGAGGTTCTTCCGCGGGTAATATGTTCACGTACGTATTGTGTGTCGACACCTGTGTCAACACCGGTGTCAACACCGGTGTCGACACATGAGTTGCTTAAATGTTCACATATGTACTGTGTGTCGACACCTGTGTCGACACATGAGTTGCTTATATAATCACGTATGTACTGTTTGTCGACACATGTGTCAACACCGGTGTCGACACCTGTGTCCACACATGAGTTGCTTAACACTTAACGTGTCAACACCGACATCTGAGATGTTGATGAAGTGTCGACATTTAACATGCTATTACATAAATATGGAAATTATGACACATGATGTGTCATGGAAGTGTAACACTTGCTGTCATATATATATGTAAGTGTGTGTCATGGAAGTGTCGACATTTAACATGCTATATGCTGTTAATAGATTAGTTAATAAAGCTAATACATATTATTTATCTAGGTCATGAGACTAATACTTGCTAATTGTTCCAGATTGAAGCTATTACATGCTAACTACGAGGCTAACACATGTTGTATAAACACAAAATATCGCATGGAGATGAGCCTAAGACTAACTACCTAGACTAATCATCCTAGATTAGCTACTAGTTTAGTTAAAAATTGAGAACACCTACCTCTCTGAGACGACAGCGTATAGATGGAAGAAAAAGGGCAGCTTTCTTCTGCAACGTCAGAGGAGGCTCCCCCTTCTCTGCAGCAAGTCTTCGGAAGAATGAAGGGAGTCTCAGTATAGGGAGTATTATAGCGTTGGAGGGGGACAAGATCCTACATAATTCGCATCTCAGTGCGATGCCAGCTCAAACCTACTATTCATGTATGAGAAGGACAAATGCCAACGAAGGTTTGTATGTAAGCTAAATTATAGGGCCAAATTATAGGGGCCCTGTGGCCCCGTGTCGGTGCAAGTTTTGCTAGCCTATAGCATATAATTATCTGGGGCCCTGTGGCCCCGTGACGGTGCAAGTTTTGCTAGCCTATAGCATATAATTATCTGGCATAAAAAGTAATGGTGGATGCTAGGATTTGAACCCTAGTCATTGGGTTGAAAGGCAAGTCACATAACCAACTACACTAGGAAGTCACTTGTTAAGTGAATACTCTTTACATATGATAGCTCCGTGTTCCAACTTCTTACTTAAGCTTCCCATAGAATTTATGTAATTTTTTTTTATTTGAAAAATATTATTAAAAAAAAATTTATACGGGGTGCTACACTCTCCCCTACTTAAAAGAATTTGGTCCCCAAATTCAATTGTATAACGGTAAACTCAACTACATAAGGATACTGTAGAAAGTATAAGATACTTGCCTACTAAAATAGTTCTGGGTATCTTCTCTTCATAGATTCCTCGGTCTCCCAAGTTGCTTCTTGCTCCGAGCATCGATTCCATTGGATTTTTACCATAGGGATCGTCTTGCTCCTTAGAACTCAGATTTCTTGGTCGAGAATCTTTACTAGCCTTTGCTCATAGGTGAGGTCCTTCTGTATCACCAAGTCAGTGTGATCGATGACGTGGAGAGGATCGTGCACATACTTCTTCAGCATAGAAATATGGAATACATTATGCACTTCCGATAGTTGAGGAGGTAAGGCAATGCGGTAAGTCACCTCGCCCACTCTTTCTAATACTTCAAATGGACCGATAAACCTTGGTGTAAGCTTGCCCTTAACACCGAATCTTCTAATACCTCGGCCGAGAGATACCTTAAGAAATACATGGTCACCCACTTGAAATTCTAAATCTCTCCTTCTATTATCAGCATAAGATTTTTGCCTGCACTGAGCTACCTTGAGTCTCTCTCTAATAAGGTGTATTTTTTCAGTTGAATCTCTAACCATATCTGGGCCTAGAAGTTGTCTTTCACCGACTTCATCCCAGCATATTGGAGATCGACAACTCCTGCCATAAAGTGCCTCGAAAGGTGCCATCTGGATACTGGCTTGGTAGCTGTTATTGTAGGCAAATTCGGCTAGGGGTATGTGGTCATGCCAGCTTCCGCCGAAATCTATAATACATGCCCTTAACATATCTTCAACAACCTGATTTGTTCTTTCAGTCTGACCATCTGTCTGGGGATGAAAAGCAGTGCTAAAGTTGAGTTTCGTTCCCAGAGAATGTTGTAGACCCTTCCAAAAATGAGAAGTAAAGCGTGGGTCTCGATCAGATACTATAGACATAGGAATTCCATGCAATCTAGTAACCTCTTTGATATATAAGGCAGCAAGAACATCAATCGACCATCGATTCTTGATAGGCACGAAATGAGCCGATTTAGTAAGGCGATCGATGATTACCCATATTCCATCATGTCCGCCCCTAGACCTGGGCAAACCCATGATGAAGTCCATGCCGATGTCTTCCCATTTCCACTTGGGGATATCTAGTGGATGCAATCTTCCAGCGGGCTTCTGATGTTTCGCCTTCACCTGTTGGCATGTCAAGCATCTAGACACGAAGTCTGCTATCTCCCTTTTCATATTGGGCCACCAAAAGGTTCTTTTTATGTCTTGGTACATCTTAGTGGCTCCAGGGTGGATCGTATACCTCGATCGGTGAGCTTCTTCAAGAATCCTCTTCTTCAGCTCAGGACTGTCTGGTACACATGTCCGTTCATGGTATAATAATCTGCCATCGAGTGCCAACTTGAAATCAGATTTCTCGTCCAGCTTTTCTTTTATTTCCACTAGGGTAGGATCTTCTTCTTGCAACCTCTTGATTTCAGCTAGCAAATCCGGATGTACACTTATGAGAGATAGAGTAATACACCTGTCATTCTCATCCATGCTTATATTGAGTTCAGAGAATTTTTCCAGCAGCTTCCATTCTTGAACCATAAAGTTGGTTACTAGGGCTCTCGGCTTCCGACTAAGGGCATCTGCTACGGAATTACCCTTACCAGGATGATATTGTATAGTGAAGTTGAAATCCTTGAGATACTCAAGCCAACGCCTTTGTCGCATGTTCAGCTCCCTCTGAGAGAATAGATATTTAAGGCTTTTATGATCGGAGTATACGGTGAATTGCTCTCCATAGAGATAGTGCCTCCAGATCTTTAAGGTCAATACCACTGCGGCTAGTTCCAAATCATGCACAGGGTAGTTTTCTTCATGCTTCTTTAATTACCGGGAAGAGTATGTAATGACTCTTCCATTCTGCATCAATACACATCCGAGGCCGATACCAGATGCATCGGTATATACCTCGTACTTCTATCCTTCAATTGGTAGAGATAAGACCGGAGCAGTAGTCAAGAGATCCTTCAAAGTTAGGAAACTCTTCTCACAGTCTTCACTCCATTCATAAGGCACTTCCTTGCGAGTTAATCTGGTAAGAGGGACAGGAATCTTAGAGAAGTCCTTAATAAAACGCCGGTAGTAACCAGCTAGACCCAAGAAGCTTCGAATCCCCGTTGCATTCGTTAGTCGTCCCCAATTTTGTACAGCTTCGACCTTCGCAGGGTCAACAGAAATTCATTCTTTGATATGACATGGCCTAAGAAGGACACTTCTTCAAGCCAGAACTGGCATTTGCTGAATTTGGCATATAGCTTGTTGTCTCGCAATATCTGTAATGCCTTCTTGAGATGCACTTCATGATCTTCTTCAGTTTTTGAATAGATCAATATATCATCGATAAAGACCACAATAAATTGGTCTAAATAAGGCCTATAGATGTTGTTCATTAACTGCATAAAAGCTGCGGGGGCATTTGTTAGTCCAAAAGGCATAACAGTAAATTCGTAATGCCCATACCTGCTTTGAAATGCAGTTTTATATATGTCTACTTCTTTGATCCTCAATTGGTGGTAACCAGACCGAAGATCAATCTTGGAGAAATAGTTAGCTCCAGACAATTGGTCGAACAGCTCGTCAATTCTCGGCAGCGGGTACTTGTTCTTCATTGTAAGATGGTTCAACTGTCGATAATCAATGCATAGCCTAAATGTTCCATCCTTCTTTTTAACAAAGAGCACGGGTGCTCCCCAGGGGGAAGTACTCGGCCTAATGAATCCCTTTTTCAGTAAATCCATTAGCTGTTCTTTTAGCTCCGGAGACATTCTATAGGGTGCCTTAGACACAGGACCAGCACCAGGAATAATGTCGATAGTGAACGACACTTCCCTCTCCGGGGGTAAACCTGGTAATTCTTCAGGAAAAACATCTGAAAAGTCCCGAATTACATGGATGTCTTCAATTTCAGTCTTCTCGACTTCCATGGCAGTCACAAAAGCTATGAAAGCCACACATCCTTTATTCACAAGTTTGCTAGCTCGAAGAGCTGAGATGAGAGGGGATTTATTCCGAGGGCTAATATAAACTAACTCGGAATAATCTGCAAAAGTTATCTTGCCATGCCGGTAGTCTACCGTTGCTTGGTAGGTGGATAACCAGTCAGCTCCTAATATGACATCATAATGCTCCATATCAACGCATATCAGGTCGACTGGCAGATTGTTACCTTGGACCATAACCTCACAACTTGGGTAGTGATGCATGATATCAGACTTGTTTCCAAGAGGTGTAGATATTACTAAATCTAACCATTCAGGTTCTTTAGAAAATGAGGCAGTAAATCTCTTGGAAACAAATGAATGAGTTGCTCCAGTATCAAATAGAACTTTTGCAGGTTTAGAGCAAACAGTTAGTGTACCTTCCACGATTCCTCCTTCCATGGGTTTCGTCCCTTGAAGAGCTTGGAGATGGCCTTGTTTCTTTACCAGACGCTTCTCGTCTTTGTTGGCTTGTTCCTTCATCAAGGGGCAGTCGGGGATTCGATGCTCTCGACTCCCACATCGGAGACATGCTCCCAGTTTCCTCCAGCATTCCTCAGTCTTATGACCAGCCTTGTCACAATACTTGCAGATTTCCTTGGAAGGTGTGATGGCGGAGGAAGGCTTATTGTTGATTGTAGAGAAGGGCTTGTTGCTTTTCTGGAACCTCTTCTCTTTGGAAAATTCTCCTCCATTTAAGAATCGCTTCTTACCAAATGGTGGTTTGAAGTTTCCCATACTAGGGACGGGTTCCTTCTTGTCCCTGCCTCGAATCCTTTCAGAAAATTCAGTGGCATCTTCCAACAATTGAGCACGCCGAACCATTTCCGAATAGACTTGGATGTCCATTGGCGCAAGTTGTGTAATATATTGGGGCCGTAGCCCGTTGAGGAATCTCCTTGCTTTCATCTTTTCCGTACACACCAAGTGGGGTGCATAACGGGAAAGTCTTGAGAATTGGGCCTCATATTCAGCCACCTTCAGGCTCCGTTGCTTTAATGCGGCAAATTCCGTGGCCTTCTTCTCTTGAACACGGTCATAAAAATACTTGTTGTTGTAGTGTTCAACAAACTCTGCCCAGGTGACATGGTTGTCGGGCAGTGTTGCTTCTACTGATTCCCACCAGCATCGAGCATCCCGTTCTAGTTGGAACGTAGCCAATAGAACCTTCTCTGTATCCGTGCATTGCATTACACGGAAGATCCTCTCAATTTGCTTCAGCCAATTCTCGGCATCATCGGGGTCCACCGAACCCGTGAATCTTGGTGAGTTCATGTTACAAAAATCCCGGTGAAGGTCACCAGCTCCACGGTGAGCACCGCCAACACCGCCTTGCGCCACTTGCTGTAGCGCCTGCGTAAGTCCCTGCACAGTGCGCTGCATCTCGCGCCATTGTGCTCTTTCAGCGGCCATAATCCTACAAAAGAATTAAGGTGTAATAAATATTGGGTTTCGTTATTATGAGTCAATTGTCATTGTTAAACTTAACCCTTGACTTTACCCATCTCACCTGGTAAGATCTAAACCTATCCATAAACAATTCTATTAGACATTTATATCTTTGGACTCAGGTTTTTACCTAGGAAATTAAAATCCTAGGCTCTGATACCAAGAAAGTTGTCACGTCCCGAGCGCGGAAGCTTACCCGTGGCGCGACAGTTTTATATAGAACCAATGCGAGCTAGCTATTCGATGGAATTCTTCATTTTGATAGTTAATAGGGTGCGCAAATAACTAAGATTTAACTTGAAATTAATACAAATAATCCGAGATGACAATTGTTACCACTAACCAAATGATAATTACACACATTTCTCGAGTCCGACTACTAGGCTTCAAGCCCTTATTACAGTTCTAATAAATTAGACTAATACAACTGACATCTGACATAACTGGATACAAATGACATAATTACTACACCACAATTAACAAGACAACATGATAACTCCATTTCTACACTCATCACTCAGACTCATTCCCTTCCGAGTTTTGGCTGATATCCGAACTACCTGAAAAGGTTAGAAAATAACTAGATGAGCGAATCGCTCAGTAGGATTTACATCTCAAGTTCTAACATGCTTTAAGTGAATTACCCATTTATTTAATGTAGGTAAACTATGCATGCAGACAGATAGATATCAAAGAATCGTAAAATCGATAGGAGTAGAAAGTGAGAGTATATAGATTGCACAATTTCAAGCAACAATAGCAAGTGATAGCAAATGATATCAGGCCAGTGATAACTGAGAAGTAATAACTGGAATAGCAACATGTTAATCAAGCTAGCAATAGTAAGCAAAGTAGTTTTAAGCATGTATAACTGGAATTGTCTATTTATAATGCATTCAAGTAAACACTTTTACCCTTCTGCGGGTCTCAAGTCAATCGATCAAGTAATATCACGAGAATGAGTGGAATGCCTAAAGTCTAGCAAGCAAGTACTCCGGTGCAATGCCAAACACCGTGGTCAATAAACCCCCATGGGCACAAGTACCTTCGGGTGCTCCTCCCAGGACCAGACCGGGCCCTATATGCACAGCATTGGTCGTGTTTGTCATCATCCACTCTCATTTATAGCCAATATGGAATTTCAAGGATTGACCCGGTAGGATGTATATAAGGTGGAATATAGAATAGAATCCAAGACGTATCGTTATGTAGGGACGAACTAGGAGTAAAACCCGTAACGTTCGATACATGCTAATGACAATAGGAGTTTGAGACTAACTTGCTGGTGTTGACACAAATGTCGATATTAGTTATATATATATATATATATTATTTTTATCCAATATGTATATGTATATATATCCGATTATAGAAATCTTTCCAATATAATGGAGGTTATAGGTATGTATATCTTCTGTCCGATATACATATATGAGTTAGCCAAAATAGTGATTTATTATAATAATCAGAAATTAATTATGAAAATAAGTTTTATGTTGAATATAGTTCTAACTTGCTAAAAATGATATTAACATGTTGAGAATGAGTTTCATACGTTACTTTACTGGTAAGGTGATAAAAATAAATTTTTCATGCTGGATTTAATTTTTACATGCTGAAAATTAATTATTAACATGCTAAAATTAATTATTAACATGCTAAAATTAATTAACTTACTGATAGGATGATAATATAAGGTTGCCATGCTGATTACAGAAATATTCTGATAACAACATAATTTTATCATGCAAACATTTATTTTTCTACATTTATTTGCTAATTATTTGATAGAAAAATAGAATTATCATGCTGAAAAATAGTTTTAATACATTGAAAATAACTATAACATGCCAAAAATAATTATAACATGCTGGAATAATTTTACCATACTGGAAGAAATGTTATCATGCTGGAAGTAATTTTCATGCATCAATTTACTACTTTATTTAATAGGAAAGTAAGTTTTATATGCACAAAAATAGCTTTAAATAGATTTTAACATGCTGAAAATAATTTTTATATCTCAGTATGTATAAAATAATTCTATCATATTGGAAGTCACTCTTAAAATGCTGGAAATAATTTTAACATGTTGGAGATAATTTTTAGTATATATAAACTAATGTGGTGAAAATTAGATTTTTACAAAAAAAATAATTTCATTCTACAAATATATATATATTTATTTAAGGTGTCGGGTGTATATATGCACACTTGCATATGCAGGTGTTATATATATACTGTTAATAGAGGTAAAATGGAGGTTCATAAATTGTTCATATTTTATTTCACTTGTAAAGAGGCTTTACGGTGTTTTTCATTAAGTTCACTGCATGTGTCGACACTAGTGTCGACACTTCTTGTTCATTTTTCGTACAGTTAATATTACAATGTTTTATGTGTCGACACCTGTGTCAACACCGGTGTCGACACCTGTGTCGACACATGAGGTTCTTCCGCGGGTAATATGTTCACGTACGTATTGTGTGTCGACACCTGTGTCAACACCAGTGTCAACACCGGTGTCGACACATGAGTTGCTTATATGTTCACATATATACTGTGTGTCGACACCTGTGTCAACACCGGTGTCGACACCTGTGTCGACACATGAGTTGCTTATATGATCACGTATGTACTGTGTGTCGACACATGTGTCAACACCGGTGTCAACACCGGTGTCGACACCTGTGTCGACACATGAGTTGCTTAACACTTAACGTGTCAACACCGACATCTGAGGTGTTGATGAAGTGTCGACATTTAACATGATATTACATAAATATGGAAATGTCGACACATGATGTGTCATGGAAGTGTAACACTTGCTGTCATATATATATGTAAGTGTGTGTCATGGAAGTGTCGACATTTAACATGCTATATGCTGTTAATAGATTAGTTAATAAAGCTAATACATATTATTTATCTAGGTCATGAGACTAATACTTGCTAATTGTTCCAGATTGAAGCTATTGCATGCTAACTACGAGGCTAACACATGCTGTATAAACACAAATATCGCATGGAGATGAGCCTAAGAATATCGCATGGAGATGAGCCTAAGACTAACTACCTAGACTAATCATCCTAGATTAGCTACTAGTTTAGTTAAAAATTGAGAACACCTACCTCTCTGAGACGACAGCGTATAGATGGAAGAAAAAGGGCAGCTTTCTTCTGCAACGTTAGAGGAGGCTCCCCCTTCTCTGCAGCAAGTCTTCGGAAGAATGAAGGGAGTCTCAGTATAGGGAGTATTATAGCGTTGGAGGGGGACAAGATCCTACATAATTCGCATCTCAGTGCGATGCCAGCTCAAACGTACTATTCATGTATGAGATGGACAAATGCCAACGAAGGTTTGTATGTAAGCTAAATTATAGGGGCCCTGTGGCCCCGTGTCGGTGCAAGTTTTGCTAGCCTATAGCATATAATTATCTGACATAAAAAGTAATGGTGGATGCTAGGATTTGAACCCTGGTCATTGGGTTGAAAGGCAAGTCACATAACCAACTACACTAGGAAGCCACTTGTTAAGTGAATACTCTTTACATATGATAGCTCCGTGTTCCAACTTCTTACTTAAGCTTCCCATAGAATTTATCTAATATTTTTTTTATTTGAAAAATATTATTAAAATTTTTTTTTATACGGGGTGCTACAGAATGTATCTGAGAGAAGCTAGGGTACTCAGAGGCCGACAATGGGGAGCCATGAAGAAAGTAAAATAGCGAGAAATGTAGATATAGAAGAAATATTTGTAGGAAGATATAGAAAACGCTTGCAAGCTTTTCTTATATTCCTCATAAAAGGGGAGAAACACATGGGCTGATACATTGCAGGGGGGAGAGAATGAAAACAGAAATACAGTGGGGGGAAGAATGGAGCATCCACTCCTTCCTCTCTCTTTTCTCTTCTTCTTCTTCTCTTCCATTTTGCACACAGTCGGTGGTGGACGGAGCAGCCAGGGGGAGCAAGAGCTTCTCCTTTCCTCTCTCTTTTCTCTTCTTCTTCTTCTCTTCCTTCTTTTCACCAGGGTCCTCCCTCCCTTCCCTTCAACCCTCTGGGAGGCCTCATTTATACAGACGGACGTGAAATCGTTTCTTCACTGTATTAGAAGTCCAAGTCTCCATCATACCAGATGGCTTCTTGCAGTGCAAGGCAATGAGCTGTCGGCCAAAAAGGTGAGACTACTAGTCAAAAGCGGTCCTTTTGTCAGACAGGAAGACTGCTACAGTGCTCGGCCTGCTACAGTACTCGGTCATGCTACAGTTCTCGGCCATGCTATATTGCTCCCTTCAGGCTCGATTGCTACAATAGCATGGCCTTCTCCAACTTTAGCTCGGACTGCTACAATGCTCGGTCTGCTACAATGCTCGGTCTACTACAGTGCTCGGCCTACTACACTACTCGGTCATGCTACAGTGTTCGGTCATGCTACATTGCTCTCTTCAGTCTCGTTTGCTACAATAGCATGGCCTTCTCCAACTTTAGCTCGGACTGCTACAGTGCTCGGTCTGCTACAGTGCTCGGCCATGCTATATTGCTCTCTTCAGGCTCGGTTGCTACAGTAGCACGGTCTTCTCCAACTTAGCTCGGACTGCTACAGTGCTCGGTCTTGCTACAATGCTCGGCCTGTAGACACGCCAAAATTGATGTTACTGTGAGTACATCTCGTATTACCTTGTAATGCCCCAATTTGACCCTCAAATTAACTTTGTTTGAGTGATTTTTTCCACTTTTCTTGGATTTGTCCCTTTTTCTCCCTTTTCTTATTTTCCCCTATTTTCCTAGATTTTCTGGGTATTTTTCTCAATTTTTATGAATTTTTCAAGAATTAACAATATAAGGGGAGGCGTCATTTGTTCTTAAGAAAATTTAAGAAAATAAAAAGAAAATTGACGTCTTTTTTAAGAGGCGTCCATTACATTCATTTTCCCATTTTTCTGGATATTTCTGAGAATTTTTTAGATTTTTTTATCAATTAACGACTTAGAAAAAGACGTTGTTTTGATTTTAATCAAATAAAAAATTAAAAAATGGAATTAACTACATGCTAAAGTCGTCAATTTCAAATTTAGATTATTTTAATATTAATTCTGACCCTCTTCTAGGGGTGATTTGGTGGCCTTCCAGGTGTCAGAAAAATACGAAAAAATAGTAATTGGAATCAGCATAATTAGGTGCACCTCCACCTAAAAAATCAAAAAATAATATTGAGAAATGAAAAATGGCCCTGTTTTACATATTTTGAAATAACGACCCTCACTCAGACGTCAATTTAATTGACGCCCAAATGTCCGGTCGTCCATTTCCTTTTGGTTTTTTTATTATTTTGATTCACGACGCTGTGCGAGTCGTCATTTTGAATTGACGCCCCTAGTTAGGTCGTCATTTTCATTGCCATATTTTGAGATTTTAAATCCGACCAAAATTCGTGTTAATCACTAAATAGCGCCCTTCTGCAAGTCGTCAATTCTTTAAAAGACGACGCCTCCTCGGGCGTCATTTTAAAAAGCGACTGTCATACGGTCATCAATTCTTGTTGAATTCCGGACATTCCCAGAACCTCCTTCTTTCCTCGTTTTGAGCCCCTTTTAACTTCGGAAATGACCCCAATAGCTTTCTATGATTGGGAGGACCCCTTCCAATATTTGTCTCATGCTAAAATTAATTTTCCTAATCTTTATCGGATTAAAACTCATCCAATCATCCCTATAAATAGAGCTTCCTGTGGCTCTGTCGAGAGGCCGATTCTTTTAATTACAGGGGAGGTGCTACTAGGCTGTTGGCTCAAGGAGGAGGGCTCCCGGCGTCCAAGTTTCATCCTTTTGAGCCTTCCTCCCTAACGTTGATCTACAACCAGGAACATCCACAGGCTTTCTTAACTTTTCTTAAACTTTTCTCTATTCTTCTTACTGCATCTGCATGCATCATTCTGTTACTTCACCTTCTCAACTACGTTGAGCCTCCTCTAGTGCAACACTTGCACATATTTTTAGTTTCTTTCATATCATTCATCATATCTCCCTACCCATTGCATGGGGTTTAAAAGGGCAACACCCACAAGGTGTGTTCTAGTCCATGTTTTCATATTCATGTTTATATTGTGGATTTGATACTACACTCACCTTGGTTCTAATTCCCATTTTCATTGGTTGTTGTCTTTGATCTTTACAAGGGTAATCAAGCTATAAGAAGAACTCTCTTCATCGGCCGGCCGATCGGAAGAGAAAGGTGCACTCACAATCTCCCCCACGTCCTTTTGAGGTATTTATATTCGCGATCCCTCCATTGATTATTGGTAATATCCTTTGAGGCCCTCGATCTCTGGCGATCACATTCCCCTTAGCATCCTCGCATGCTCCCCTTTTTCTCCCTATTTTCCCATTCTTCTTCTTTCGCTCTTTTTCCTTTTTTTAATTATTCTAAGTGGATTTCTTAGAATCTACAAATTGGCGATCATGGTGGGACACCTTTTATTTTTCTTTTGATTACCCTTTCCCCTTGGGCACCCACGTGTGCCATCTCCCCTTTTGCACCCACGGTGCACCTCCCTTTGTGCTCCACGTAGCACTCCCCCTAAGTGATTTGTTAGTTTGATAAAATTTTTTAGAAATTCCATTTATCCATCTCTAAAAAAAATGATGATGAGCATGTTATATCCCATTTCATGTTATTGATTGCCATGATTCTTATACTGTGATTGTGAGTGTTGTCCTGTCGGTATTTTGCACTGTTTGAGCTCTGTGGCCGTTGAAGCATTGAAGGAATTAACGCCCCTCTCAGAGGCGTCATTTTCAAGTATAACGCCTCACACCAAGGCGTCATTTGTTTGCCATTACATTCTGACGCCCCTGTCAGAGGCGTCTTTCACTCGTACAGCACCTTACTGGAAGGCCTCATTTTGATTATCATTGTTTATTCATCTTGATTACTGATATTTGACACCCCTGCTCACGGGCATCCATTCTAGAGAAAGCGCCTCACCCTAAAGCGCTATTTTACTCTGCTTGCACTTTTCATAGTGATTAGCGACTGACACTCAGGCGCTGCTTTATGATATAGCGACCCTTCCCAGGTCGTCATTTGTTTTTGTTCTGTGATGATGCTAATACTGTCTGCTTGATATTACCTGCTTGCATTCATCCATTTGCATTTGGTTTGGGAGACCTCCTCTCCCCACACTTTTAGGAGTCACACCCCCCTCTTGGTGAATGAAGGACCCTCCATTGAGCACTCCGTCTCATTGGACCGGAAATTCCTAAACCAAGCCTCCGTAAGTCCCCGCACCCGTGAATTTTCTCACGGACGCCGGGCAGGTTGTACCTTTGAAGTACCGGGTTTAGCTGGCCTATGCGTGGTAAGAGAGTGTTCCTAGTTGGCATCGAAGTGAACTTATATTGAAACTAGGTCCCTCCCTTGTGTGAATCACTCCAAAGTTTGTTAAAAATCATTAATTCACCAAGGTTCAAATAAATAAAAATCAACGGTAACCATTCCAACTTGTGTGCTTATTTGCAAATTATTTTGCTTGAACTTTGATTGCATAATGGCTTACCTTGATAGACAAAATAACATGTTTAATCTTAATTATGTTCAAGAGGATGCATAACCTAGCATGTCATATAATCCTCAATTCCATAATTCTCACCACAATCATTCTAGGGGACCACGCCCTCATTCCTATGGTATTGCCCAACCTATGGGCAATGTCTAATCCCATGGTCCCTCGCCTCAATCATGAGCCACTATTCCTTCGGGACCGTCTCCTCCCAATGACGAGAAGGTCTCTCAAATCATCTGTGGATTAGATCATTTCACCCCTCAACAAATCCGAGCCCTTAAGGCCGTTGCTGAGGGTACACCTCCTCCATCCACACCTACTCCTATTTAGGTGGCCCATCACCCGCCTCCTTCATCCACACATACTCTTATTCGGGTGGCCCATCACCCGCCTCCTTCATCGACACATACTCCTATTAGAGTAGCCCATCACCCGCCTACTTCTATTTCTCATCCTTCACGGCCCCAAGGCCCATTTATTCCTTGCAACCCGGCCCATCCGGGTCCTTCTATGGGTCGGCCCATTAATCCCCCTCCACGGCCGTCATATCAAGCCACCCCTCCAAGGCAATCTTGCCAACCTTCTGTTGCTCATGTTACACCCTTCCAGCAAAGCCTCTTTGATAGACTTGCTTCCATGGAGGAACAACTTAAGAAGCTCACCAGCCCACAGCCCGCTCCTCCTCCATCTCAAGACAATCATGTTCATGATTTCATGAATAACATCGCTAAGTTGGAAAAAGATTGGAAGGAGAGGAGGGACGATGGCATCAACGATATATGTAAGCGAGAAGATGTTACAAGTTCTGTGGACGCCGTCCGCCCTCCACTCATCCGCACTATGCATTTACATGGCTCTCCGCCTCCATATACATATTCACCTCCTCAAAATCCCCCACAACACCATACTCCACCACTTATCATTTCACCTTCACCATGGCGTCCGTTGGATTTATTTAATGATGAAGATTTGGAGACGGTACAAGAATTTGAAGCTCCTCGGGATGCACCCCTTCCGAGTTTCCTTCGCCGTCCTCTTCCTCCACTGCCAGAAGACCCCTATGCTCAGGACTATGCCACAGTCCCCGATCCAACCCCCATTTATGAGACCTCTTGGTGTTATGATGATGGGTCGATACTCCAATCACCCATACCGCCGCATCATGAGTCCCCTCCTCTCCCCAATACTTGGTGTTACGATGATGGGTCGATACTCCAATCACCCATACCGCCACACCATAAGTCTCACCCCATCCGGCATTTTCAACGCACTAAACCTTCTCCGTTCGCACCTCCCGTAACCACACCAGTAGCCTCCATTCCATCGGCCTCCGTCGAGCCTCCATCACCCTCCACTACGCGGGTCTTCGCCAAGCCTTCTATTATTCCCCCTCTTTGTCCGCCACCTCAACCGTCCACTATGCCTGTAACCCCTACTCCACTACTTAACCCTTCACCCTTACCCGTGGCTAATCTTAAGCAGGATCCATCCCTTTTTGCACTCGAGCCAACCCCGACTGCTTCCAAGCAAAGGGGGAAGCTCGACGTGTTTGAACCTTCGCTTCCACTCACCCTTCCTCCAACACCTTCCATTACATCCCCACCATCCATGGAGCATTCTGCCTCCGCTTCACCCCCCTTTACTACTCGAAACGGACGTCCTTCTGCAAGTACTTGTGTCGAATATAATCAAGAGCCGGGCAAGAAGGATTTGGCCACGGCCGAGCTATTCAAGATGCAAGAGTTTATTTGCAGGATGCCAATCCGGGTTGTTGTGCCAAGCATGGTCAAAGAGGCCAAGTCGCCGCCACTGCTCACTAAGAGAGAATGTCAAGCTTTGATGCCATGTAGGCTTGTGCCCAAAGGCCGGGCAGGGCACCCCTTGTTCCAACTTTCAAATCTCGAACCTTTTCTTCCATACAAGGGGCGAATGCCCATTCTGTTCAACACTCTTTATATGTCACAATCAATGGGCATGGCGATGCTTCCTATCCCGACTTTCCAACTCTCTCACATTATTACTTTTCACTCTTCAAGGGAGTTGTCATTTACCATTGAAGCTTCGTCACGGGCTCTTGCTTTGTCCATTGGGCCAATTGGCTATACACTTTCACTGCCATGGAAGGACGGTTATCTTGGTGCTAAGGGGCCTTCCACTACTCTATCCACCTTCTATTCAACGCCATCCACATTCTTGTCTATCACATTTTCTTCATGGGCCACTCCAGGGGTAAGGAGAAGGATCTCATCTTCTCGCCCTTCATATTCTTTGCATCTCATGCATTCTATTGTATCCATGTCTTTATCACATCCGTTGCATTGCATCCACACGCATTTTCACTTCCTCTTTCCCGGGTTTCCAAACCCGTATCTTCCCCGCCTTCCGAAACCTCCGGATCCCCCACGTTTCCTATATCTTCCGCCTCTATCTTCGGGATCTCCAGGTCCCCTTACACTCACCGGGCATTGTACCCCCTCCAATCTTCCCTCAGGGCATCACGCCCCTTTCCAGCTCTTGCATCTGCACTCCCCAGACTTCTCTCTTGTCCTCTTGGGGCATCGCATCCCATGGTATTTTCTTCCTCTGAAACCTCCGGATCCTTCATCCCTCTCTTTATCCCTTGGGCATCGCGCCCCTTTCCGTCTTCTTCCTCCGGAACCTTCGGATCTTTCTCTTCTCCCTGGGCATCGCGTCCCTCGGTATCTTATCCCTCCGGAACCTCCAGACCTCCCTTTTAGGGCATCGCGCCCCTCTACACCTCCATATCCGGATCCTCCAGATTCCTCTCCCGTCCTCCCTGGGCATCACGCCCCATGGTGTCTTCCTCCTCCGGATCCTCTGGATTTCTTATCCCCTCTCCTAGAGCATCACATCCCTTCTTTCGCCATCCCTCCGGAACCTCCGGACCCTCCTGACCCTTTTCATCCACTCTTCCCGGGGCACCGTGTCTCTCGGCATTTTCCTCCTCCGGAATCTCCGGACACTCCATCTTTCTTCCGATTCATCTTTCTGCTCCTCCGGGACATTGCATTCTTCATTTTTTTCCTCCTCTTCCATCATTTTTTCCCTATTTCTTCCCTGGGCACCGCGTTCCTCGATATCTTATCCCTCCAGAGCCTCCGGATTCTTCTACCCTTCATGATTCTCCTCCTCTTCCTCCAGACCCTGAGGATCCACCTCTTTCCATCTATCAATTTCTTCTTCTAATTCCTCCTGATCTTGGGTCCGACCCAACTTCTTCCACGTCCACTGCCTTGGGCATCTGCCCTTTCTCCCACTGCTTCCGAGGCTTTAGTCCTCACTCCTCCTTCTAATTCTCCTCTCCTTCTGTAGACTGTTCTATGTGATCAGGGTCTCCGCGCCTAAGTGAGGGAGTTCTAGCCCTTGCCTCTCTTCCTTTTCTCCTTATTCGTCTAAGTCTGGTCTGAGCACCACTCCTTCTTGTTAAGCCACTTCCAAATCCTTTGCTTCCAATCCTTTTATCTGCCTAGGAGGACTATCCCACGATGATCAACCCCGCCACTCGCGGCAGCTGCTTTAATAAAGATCACAAGGTAATATGTTGACGTAAGTAAGCATTTTTATGATATCATTTTCTCATTGCTTCACGCATGATTTTCAAAGTAAAGTGCTTCTTAACATGATTAAGAGTGATATTTTAAGCCTTTATCCTAGGAATTTATCTTTATTGAATTTCATCTTAAAAAAAAACTTAAAAGAGTCTTTAGGCTTGCTTTTGCAGCACTTTGGTTAATAAGAACCCCGTGTTGGGAATTCGACGTTCTCTCCCCGCTTGTTAAGAGAAACCCTTAGCTGGACATTCCACACACTTCACGGCGCCCTTTAGCCGACTCCTTGATAAACACCGTTGCTACTTTGGCCATGACATGAGTATATCTGAAAGTCTTTTCTCTTCTTTACTCAGCCGAATGCAGGGGCAAGAGGTTGACGGATGAGATGACTAACCTAGGTAATCCCCAATACGAGAGAAGTCTCAAATAGGGGCAGTCTTGACCCAAAATAAAATCAAATTTCATGATACATCTAGCCAAAAAGGGCTATTATGAAAAATCAAGTCAAAATTTCGATAAATGCAAAATTATGAATTATGGCATGTCAAGAGAGGCAAAGTCCCCGCAGGGAAAACCCTGGTCGTATGCATGTCAAGGGTCTAAAAATCAAAGGCACAAAGCCCCGGCGCAACAGACTATCTCTTTGAGGGGTAATACCCCAGAAGGAATTTAAGTCTCGATATCTCCCATCCTGCATAAAGCTTATCTCCAATTGTTCTTCTCTTCTCCCTCTAAGACCGAATGTTTCTCAGGTATGGCCTTGGTAGGGGCACCGTTAACCATGGACAGTCGGCTGTAGGGCGCCACCTTTAAATGCACGCCCGGCTTTGGGTATTTTTTTAGCGAAAGGGGAAGGAACGAGGACCCCTAGCCAGTGGTTCAAAAAACACCCTTTGATGCTGCATTAAAAAAGTCTAAATCAAAATCCAAAAAAATTGAATATTTCCTAATCAAAATCCAAAAAAAATTGAATATTTCCTGATCAAAATCCAAAAAAATGAATGTTTTTAAAAATTCACAAAAAAAAATTCAAATATTTTCTAAAAATCCACATAAAAATTTGAATATCTTTTTTAACCCATAAAAATTTACATATTTTTAAAATCCAAAAAAAATTGTATTGTATTTTCTGATTGGGTTTTTGCAGGAACAACAATTTTGCAAAGGATCAAGAGCACGAGATGAGTCCTCTCCCTTCACCGCTATCAATCTTTTGATTCTTCCCAATATCATCATGATTCGTCACTATGGGCACTCCTGATTATCACCTCTATATACTGGGCATTAATTGATCGTTCATCTCCCAAAATCTTTTAATAAACTCCTGCTGATTTCACTTGATCACTCTATCACTGGGCATTACTTGATTCTAATCATCCAATCTCAATCTCACATGCCAAGATTGTCATCCTCATGACAAAACAATAAACAATGATGCTTTGCAATGCTATGATTTAACTCATGCTATTCATGCTAAACATGTTTCACCTTGCTAATACATGCTTGAATGCTATCCACACCAAGCTTTGGTTGCTTTGATGTCTATGTTGCTTATTGATGCTTTGATTCATGCTATGCTTGCTATGCCTTATTCATTGCTTGTTATCTTTTATATCTTGGCTAACGAAATTTTGAGCGCAGGATAAGAAGCTCTTGGTCCCACCATCCGGACATCATCATCCAAGTCCCACGGTGTTTGCACCTCATTTCTCAGTCCCCATATGCTCATTACTCCACCATCTTCCTGTATACATTTTACTATATGTTACATACGCTACTAGATTATATCAAGGACCTTGTGGCTTTGGTAAATCTGGAATTTGAGTTCCCCTTCATCAAAAATAATGATGATTCCAGAGGAGTCTTAGTCACACGGATAGGACTAGGGACGATGGTTCCCTTTTGTGAGTTGATGCGTGGATAAACGGGCTTCGGCTTAGTATCAGCTTACGAAATCAGTTTCTTGACCCAGTCTTGACAGCTTCACAATATTATCCTTGATTATCTTATATTTTTATTTGTTTTAATTTTTTCTTTTAACCCAGCATGCATTCATATAGGGCTTTGAATCAACATTGGAAAATCATTCTGATAAGCTGATTTGGAGAGTCAAATTGATCTTAATCTTTCCAGATATGAGATATTCATTGCTGAATGGAATCCTCAGTTCGTTTTATCGCTGTTTTAGGTCATTTTCTCGAGAGCTCTTTGTTTGGATTTCTATCCTCTTATTTCAATCCTTTTCCTTTGATCCACCTTGGTTGCAGCACGTCCACATTGGCTGGTAACCGCTCGCCAATGGTGAAACCTACAGGTTTGTGACCTGGGGTACTTCCACCGCGCTGGAAGTTGATCATCCCTTTTCGTGCCCACGTGCACACTCCCTCTTTTATCCAAACATCGTTGATTTCATTTAATTTTTTGATATTGTTTCATCTCGAGCTTTTGATTCAATTCTCATCAGGTGATGTTAATCGCGTGTCTCATCACACCTTGGCATCTACTTTTCAGTTTGCTATGCTCCCTTGCAAAGCAGACGCCAAGGCGGGACAGCTGTAGACACGTCAAAATTGACGTTACTGTGAGTACATCTCGTATTACCTTGTAATGCCCCAATTTGACCCTCAAATTAACTTTGTTTGAGTGATTTTTTCCACTTTTCTTGGATTTCTCCTTTTTTCTCCCTTTTCTTATTTTTCCCAATTTTTCTAGATTTTCTGGGTATTTTTCTCAATTTTTATGAATTTTTCAAGAATTAACGGTATAAGGGGAGGCGTCATTTGGTCTTAAGAAAATTTAAGAAAATAAAAAGGAAATTGACGCCTTTTGGAAGAGGCGTCCATTACATTCATTTTCCCATTTTTCTGGATTTTTCTGGGAATTTTTCAGATTTTTTTATCAATTAACGACTTAGAAAGAGACGTTGTTTTGATTTTAATCAAATAAAAAATTAAAAAATGGAATTAACGACATGCTGAAGGTCGTCAATTTCAAATTTAGATTATTTTAATATTAATTCTGACCCTCTTCTAGGGGTGATTTGGTGGCCTTCCAGGTGTCAGAAAAATACGAAAAAATAGTAATTGGAATCAGCACAGTTAGGTCCACCTCCACCTAAAAAATTAAAAAATAATATTGAGAAATAAAAAATGGCCCTGTTTTGCATATTTTGAAATAACGACCCTCACTCGGACGTTAATTTAATTGACGCCCAAATGTCCGGTCGTCCATTTCCTTTTGGTTTTTTTATTATTTTGATTCACGACGCTGTGCGAGTCGTCATTTTGAATTGACGCCCCTAGTCAGGTCGTCATTTTTATTGCCATATTTTGAGATTTTAAATCCGACCAAAATTCGTGTTAATCACTAAATAGCGCCCTTCTACAAGTCGTCAATTCTTTAAAAGACGACGTCTCCTCGGGCATCATTTTAAAAAGCGACTGTCATACGGTCGTCAATTCTTGTTGAATTCCGGACATTCCCAGAACCTCCTTCTTTCCTCGTTTTAAGCCCCTTTTAACTTCGGAAACGACCCCAATAGCTTTCTATGATTGGGAGGACCCCTTCCAATATTTGCCTCATGCTAAAATTAATTTTCCTAATCTTTATCGAATTAAAACCCATCCAATCTTCCCTATAAATAGAGCTTCATGTGGCTCTGTCGAGAGGCCGATTCTTTTAATTACAGGGGAGGTGCTACTAAGCTGTTGGCTCAAGGAGGAGGGCTTCCGGCGTCCAAGTTTCATCCTTTTGAGCCTTCCTCCCTAACGTTGATCTACAACCAGGAACATCCACAGGCTTTCTTAACTTTTCTTAAACTTTTCTCTATTCTTCTTACTGCATCTGCATGCATCATTCTGTTACTTCACCTTCTCAACTACGTTGAGCCTCCTCTAGTGCAACACTTGCACATATTTTTGGTTTCTTTCATATCATTCATCATATCTCCCTACCCATTGCATGGGGTTTAAAAGGGCAACACCCACAAGAGGTGTTCTAGTCCATGTTTTCATATTCATGTTTATATTGTGGATTTGATGCTACACTCACCTTGGTTCTAATTCCCATTTTCATTGGTTGTTGTCTTTGATCTTTACAAGGGTAATCAAGCTATAAGAAGAACTCTCTTCATCGGCCGGCCGATCGGAAGAGAAAGGTGCACTCACAATCTCCCCCGCGTCCTTTTGAGGTATTTATATTCGCGATCCCTCGATTGATTATTGGTTATATCCTTTGAGGCCCTCGATCTCTGGCGATCACATTCCCCTTAGCATCCTCGCATGCTCCCCTTTTTCTCCCTATTTTCCCATTCTTCTTCTTTCGCTCTTTTTCCTTTTTTTAATTATTCTAAGTGGATTTCTTAGAATCTACACGGCCCGGCTACAATGTTCGGCTCTGCTACAGTGCTCGGTCTGCTACAATGCTCGGGCATGCTACAGTGCTCGGCCACGCACTGTAGTGGAGAAGCCAATGAGGTGTGCTGTTGGAGAAGGCACTTGGGCGTGTCGTTGGAGGAGCTGAAGAAGTGTGCCGCTAGTGGGCCAAAAGGGCGTGCCGCTGAAGTGGCACAGGGAGTGTGCCGCTGAAGGGCCGCCAAGGCTTGCCGCTAAGGGGCTGCCAGGGCATGCCGCAGAACGGGCTTGAGGGCGTACCGCTGAAGGCTTCAAGGCATGCCGCTAAAGGGGCCTGAGAGCATGCCGCTGAAGGCTTCAGGGCGTACCGCTGAAGGGGCCTGAGGGCGTGCCGCTGAAGGCCTAAATGGGTAGTCCTGAGTCCATTGAGAGTGCAAGTTGTGGCCCATGGATTATAAGACTCTTGGTGGTTGATTCCTCTTCACTGTCGTGACTCCGGAGACGACTTCACGGCAATGTGTGTGTGTTCGGAGAGTCCGGATGGCCGCTCTTCCTCGTAGTTTCTTTATTTGGAGTCGTTGTTGATGCTGGACTAGTTGGGATGTATGGGCGTGCAATTTTACACGTCCACAGCGGGTTGTACCCCCAAAACCTGAACTTATCGACTTGATCGAATCACGTGTTTCCACAGCCCGGAATCAGGACTGTCCTATTAAATGCGGCCCTTTTGGGACCGCTACTATCAGGTTGCGGCCCAGGCATGACTGCCTGACCCTTGAAGCGGCTATTTTGTGACCGCATCTAATTGGCTAAGTGTCAGGTTCTGCTAGTCGATTTTCCTTGAATTCCATCGACCTAGCCATGATTGAGTCGACCTATAGCCTCTAACTCGACCGGAGAGGTGTCGGTTGGACCCTGGTTCGGTTCCACCATGTCTCAGGCGGGCTGGGAGCCCATTAAGTCAACTACTTTAGTCCTGCTGGGCCCAAACTAGTTGTGGTTTTCACTGGACCATTTTTATCCGCTAAACGGGCCTCCGAAGACCGTTTATGTGGTGGGGCGGCCCCATGGAGACCGTTTCCTTTTTGTTGTGGCCTAGGAACCTTTCTACTCTATACGGCCCACCGTGGACCGTCTTCCTTTGGTAAGCGGCCCATCCAGGACCGTCCTTGTCATCTTGCGGCCCATACAAGACCATTTTCATCCTTCAACGCTGGGCTTCATCCCTATGGCCCAGTTTTGACCCTTGCGGTCCAGTATAGACTGTTTTATCATCTTGGCGGCCAGCTCATGATCGCAACTCATCCAGAAGCTTATTTTTCGCATATTTCTGGTGTGCCTTGGTAGCCGGGCCACGGGTGGCTTGAACTGCAATCAATCCTGATTGTATTCTTGTCTTTTGCAAGCCATAATATTATGGCTTACCATTCAATTATTGAAATTCCATTTGATCCTAGAAAATAAGTTACATAGCTTGACCTTGGAATTCCTGTCCGATTCCAATGAATGTTTAGATATTATCCAGGATCTTGGATCCACCAAATCAATGCCAATGCATCATAAGGGCCCGGTCTAGTATTGGGAGTAGTGCCCGAAAAGTACTAGTGCCCCGGGGAGGTGTAATGACATGGTGACGTATTGCACCGAGTGCATGACTATCGTGTTGTCTATGATATTTATTTTCTCTATACATTTCTGCAAGTTATTAGATTCCTACGTGGAATTTATCTCTACACGATTTGCTTGTTTGTGTGCTTGATCGGCCAATTCATGGAAATGATATATCTATGTTCAACTCATTCTATTACTTTCATTCCATCATTTCATATGTTAGTTTGCTTTATCATCGATTTATTCGCATGACATTTAATTAAATTGGTTAATTACTTAAACTTTGCCTGCTATTACCTACTGAGCTTTCGCTCACCCAATTTTCCCCATTTCAGGTAGCTCCGATGATGAAACGCAAAAGGACGGGGATGGGCAAGAGTGAAGACCTGGAGTGGACCCGTTAGATGTGAATTTGACAGTTGTCTTAGTAGAGTTGTGGAGTGGTCACATAGTGGTTTTGATGAGTCGTTGTTTAGTGATGTCATTAAGAGTTATCGTTAAGAGTTATAATCTTTTCTTTATCTTCTATTTCTTCGAGTCGTGATGTAAGATGTTATGAGGTTGTTGAAAAAAAAATATTCTTTTATTTATGAGTAAATTGGTATTTTTGGAGTAATTCTTTCTCTTTGCAATTATGTTCTTTTATTTCCGTTACTGCTCTATTTATCATGAACGTATATAACTGCTGCGTTCTGATATTTCGCGTCGGGGCGTGACAGTTTTGTGGTATCAGAGCCTAAGTTTTTTAAAGTCCCTAGGTTTATGAGTGGTGTCATAGAACCCATGACTTTGTTAAAGTCTAAGGATCCAACCTGGTGAGATTGGGTAGAGACTTGGGGTTGAGTCAATTAATAAGCTCTAAAAGATTCCCGCTAGGCTGTTTCTAATTAATTTTCCTACGTGTAGGAGTCTGTTCCGTTGGCAGCGGAACGTGCGCAATGGAGGGATATGCAGCGTACCGTGCAGGGCTTGACTCAGGCCCTCCAGCAAGTAGCGCAGGGCAGCGCGCATCATGGGGTCGGTGATCTCCACCGGAATTTTCGAGGATTGAATCCCCCACGATTTGGTGGTTCGGTGGATCCCGATGAAGTCGATCATTGGCTGAAGGAGATAGAGCGAATCTTTAGAGTCATCCAGTGCGGTGACCTGGACTGAGTTCTCTTGGTGACCTTCCAACTAGAACGTGATGCACGTGCTTGGTGGGAAGCAGTAGAAGCTGCGCTCGGTAATAGGCGTGCGACGTGGGATGAGTTTAAGGAGCATTTTAATAGCAAGTATTTCTCAGACCGGGTGCAAGAGAAGAAGGCGGCATAGTTCGCTGCTTTAAAACAAAGAAATTTATCAGTTGCTGAGTATGAGGCACAGTTCGCTAGGTTATCATGCTATGCGACGCATTTGGTATCTATAGGAAAGATGAAAGCCAAAAGGTTTCTGAATGGATTGAAGCTCCAGTATATCAACCAATTTGCGCCGATGGAGATTCATAACTATGCCGAGAAGTTGTTAAGGAAAGGATGTCAGGCATTTTTGGCGTTGGTTTCTTTGACCGACAAGAAGGCATTGGAGATTAAGGACATCCCTATTGTCCGAGAATTCCCGGACGTGTTTCCTGAAGATTTGCCAAGACTTCCACTAGAGAGAGAGGTAATCTTTTCAATTGATCTTGTTCCTGGCGCTTCTCCAGTTTCAAAAGCTATGTATCATATGTCTCCCGCGGTGTTAAGGGAATTGAAGAAGCAATTATTGGAGTTGCTCGAGAAGGGGTTCATTCGTCCTAGTACATCCCCGTGGGGAGCCACAGTGTTGTTTGTAAGGAAGAAAGACGGCTCTCTGAGGCTATGTATTGATTACCGCCAGCTTAACTAGCTTACTGTCAAGAATAAGTACCCGTTGCCAAGAATAGATGAGTTGTTCGATCAGATAGCAGGAGCGCAGTATTTTTCCAAGATTGATCTACGATCGGGGTATCATCAGTTGCGGATCAAGGATGAAGATATCTTTAAAACGGCATTCCATAGCAGGTGTGGGCATTTCGAGTTTGTTGTAATGTCTTTTGGTCTAACGAATGCTCCTGCATCCTTTATGCAGTTAATGAATAGTGTGTTCCGGCCGTACTTAGATTAGTGGGTCGTGGTTTTTATTGATGATATTTTGATATACTCCAAGAGCAAGGAGGAGCATGCAGAGCACTTGAGGATGGCGTTGCAGATACTCAGAGAACATCAGTTATACGCCAAGTTTAGTAAGTGTGAATTTTGGTTGCAGGAAGTATCCTTTCGGGGGCATGTTATTACTAAAGATGAAATTTCTGTAGTCCCCTCTAAGGTAGAGGCAGTAAGGAACTGGGATAGGCCTGCGAATGTAACTAAAGTGAGAAGTTTTCTAGGCCTAGCAGGTTACAATCGGAGATTCATTAAGGATTTCTCCAAGATTGCAGTACCTCTGACTAGATTGACCTGTAAGGAGAATCGATTTGAGTGGTCAAAAGACTGTGAACGAAGTTTCCAGACCTTGAAGGAGTGTTTGACCACCACCCCTATTTTGGCTCTGCCTTTTGGAGAAGGAGATTTTGAAGTCTATACTGATGCCTCGGGCATTAGTCTAGGTTGTGTGCTTATGCAACATGGTCGGGTGATAGCCTATTCTTCTAGACAGCTGAGGAAGCACAAAGAGAATTATCCCGTCCATGACTTGGAGCTCGCTATAGTGGTGTTCACCTTGAAGATTTGGAGGCACTACTTGTATGGAGAGACTTTTACTGTATTTTCTGATAATAAGAGCCCTAAGTATCTGTTCTCTCAAAAAGAGCTTAATATGAGGCAGAGAAGGTGGCTCGAATATTTGAAGGATTTTGATTTCTCTATAAAATATCACCCTGGGAAAGGTAATGTGGTGGCTGATGCCTTGAGCCGCAAGCCGATAGCAAAGTTGTCTAGTCTCATGTTATAAGAATGGAGACTGCTAGAGCAGTTGGCTAGTCTAGACCTTAATGTTAGTAAGGATCGGGTCATGATCGCTCAGTTTCATCTTCGTCCCGAGCTGTTGATAGAAATTAAGACCCTGCAAGATAACGATCCAGTGATAGTAGAGATCAAGGGAAGTCTAAGTAATAGACCAGATTTTGTGTTGGCCGATGACGACAGGTTGTTATTTCGGGGAAGGACATGCGTCCTAGATTTAGCCGAAGTGAAGAGCAAGATCCTGGAAGAAGCCCATAGATCCAAGTATACTATTCATCCTGGAGCCACTAAGATGTACCGAGATTTAAAGAGGACCTTTTGGTGGCCAAATATGAAACAAGAAGTGGCAGAGTTCGTAAGTAGATGTCTAGTATGCCAACAAGTGAAGGAAGAACATTTTAGACCTATCGGGAAATTAAAACCGCTCGAGATACCACAGTGGAAGTGGGAGAGCATCGGCATGGATTTTATAATGGGCTTACCGAGAACTCGTGGAGGTTTTGACGCCGTATGGGTAATTGTTGATAGATTGACCAAGTCAGCACATTTCTTATCCATCAAGTCGAAGTGGACAGATGATGTATTGGATGCTCTATACATGAAGGAAGTCGTGAGACTACATGGGGCACCCATGAACATTGTGTCAGACAGAGATCCTAGATTCACTTCACATTTTTTGAGAGGATTGCAGGAGTCCTTGGGAACCCGTCTAAACTTTAGTACCGCATTTCATCCTCAGACGGACGGGCAAATCGAGCGAACGAATCAGATTGTCGAAGATATGCTAAGGACTTGCATGATCAACTTTGGCGGCAGTTGGCACGAACATTTGGCCCTAATAGAATTTGCCTACAATAACAGTTATTAGTCCAGTATCCAGATGACACCGTTCGAGGCTCTTTTCGGAAGGAGTTGTCGATCACCTTTATACTGGGACGAGGTTGGCGAGAAGCAATGGCTAGGATCGGATCTCATTTCAGAATCATCCAAGAATATACGAGTTATCCGGGATCGTCTGCAAGTTGCATAGTCAAGACAGAAAAGTTATGCAGATAACAGAAGGAAAGACTTGGAGTTTCAAGTAGGCGAGCATGTATTTTTGAAAGTTTCGCCTATGAGAGGAGTTCGAAGGTTTGGTATTCGTGGCAAGCTAAGTGCGAGATACATTATCCCATTTGAGATTCTGGAGAGAGTTGGAGAAGTTGCCTACAGGTTGGCTTTGCCACCCCAGTTATCTGGAGTACATAATGTTTTTCATGTGTCTATGTTACAGAAGTATATTTATGACCCCGTGTACATCATTCAACATGCGGATCTAGAGTTGAAGGAAGATTTGACTTATGAGGAGAGACCCATCAAGATTTTGGACAGGAAGCAACAACAACTCAGGAATCGGTCCATACTGATGGTCAAAGTTCAGTGGACCCGACGTGGGATCGAAGATGCTACTTAGGAGTCTGAAAAAGCTATCCGAAAGTAATACCCTGATCTATTTTAAGGTCAGTAATCTTATTTATCCCCATTTTGATAAGTGTAGTGAATTCGGAGGACCAAATTCCTTAAAGTGGGGGAGGGTGTAGCATCCCGAGAATTAATTAAATAAAATAAAGGGTAATAAATGAGAAAATTATTTTCTATTAAATTGAAAATTATTTTAGGTGAAGTTTTAACTAATTTATAAAAAAAATCTAGAAAATTCATAATCGTGTAGAGGACTAAAAGTTTAGGCAATTTGTCTTCTTGGTCAAACCCTTAATAAAATTTTTATCAAGACGAATTAATAGAATTAGGGCTAAAATCGAGTTTAATCTAATTAGACCTTAGATCGCTTAATTCGACCCCAAATCTCGATCATTTAATCCCAAATCAGGCCCATTCGAACGGCCTTGATGGGTAGCCCATTTCCCCTCTCATTTTACGTGAAAACCCTAAGCCTAGAGGTCCAAGTTTGGGAGAGAGGGCGGTGCGACTTGGTCAAACGCGGAATCCGCGCGTGTCGAGTTCGTGAGACTCTTTCTAGCCTTATCGACACCCCTAAGATTCTATTGTCCCTATAAATTAAACCCTCAACCAACCTAGCAACCCTATTTGCTGCAGCGGCTGGTGAGGAGCGCGATCAAGGAGGGATTTCGGCGAGTTCTGAGGGGTGTTCGTCTCACGTACCCGACGACCTTCGTCCTCTTCTTCCTTCGTTTTAGGTAGGTAATCGTGGTCTAAACTCGAAGTAAAATATACCATGAGAAGTGTCTTCGAGTCCTCTTCCTGTCAGTATTAAAAGCCCTAATTTTTATTCAGTATACCATGAGTATTTTCTGGTTTAGTTGCTGCATGTCACAGTTAGGGTTCCGACCATGTCCTATTCTTTTGATCGATTCAATGCTTGGTATATGTAGGCCCAAACTCTAATTAAACATGATATATTGTGTATTATTATGCCTCTTTTTGTTCATACCATTTTGCCTAATTTTTAGGCATTATATCACCCTAATTAGTTCCTAGAATTGGGGTCTATAGGAGTTCGCCGGAGACCGGACGCGTCGTCTCTGTTGCGGTCGCAACAGGAACCGCCCTGGAACCTAGCGGTCTCGCGATAGGCCATCGATTTCATTGGACCATCCTGGATCTTTGTGGCCTACATTAGACCATTTTTATTCAGAGCGGTCACTCGATAGACCGTCTCTGCCTATAGTTTTTCTTTTTTAAAATTTGTGATAAATCATATCGTGAAGCGGCCTATCGACTGACCGTTACTCTGGTTAGCGGCCCTTGACAGACTGCCTTGGACGCACAGATTATACTTGGTTTGATGTTTTATTAAGTGTGTTTATCTTGCTAAATTACATATGTGTAGGATAGAAACCCACATAAAGGAAAACTGGAATATATGAAATGGGTCTGATTAACTATGTTCATGACTGAATTTCACCTTGTCCATATACAATCATATTTCTTTTTCTTTTACAACAATTAATGAATGTTAATTTTAAAGTAATTGTTACATTGACTATAATGTTTTGCAGATTACTAGGACTGTTCTGACAGTCTCGCCACTCCGGTGGTGCTGGCTGACCGATTATACACTATTTTCTTATGTCTTATTAGCCTTTAAACCTTGTAATAGTTGGGACTCTCCGCCAGATATTCCTTCCGTCAGACTAGGACCTCTATTACGAGACCTCCGTAAGTCCCCGCGAGCCTGGGATTCCCACTAGGACGCCGGGCGGGTTGTACCCCCAAAACCTAAACTTATCGACTTGATCGAATCACGTGTTTCCACAGCTCGGAATCAGGACTGTCCTGTTAATTGCGGCCCTTTTGGGACCGCTACTATTAGGTTACGGCCCAGGCATGACTGCCTGACCCTTGAAGCGGATATTTTGTGACCGCATCTAACTAGCTAAGTGTCAGGTTCTACTAGTCGATTTTCCTTGAATTCCATCGACCTAGCCATGATTACGTCGACCTATAGCCTCTAACTCGACCTGAGAGGTGTGGGCTAGACCCTGGTTCGGTTCCACCATGTCTCGGGTAGGCTGGGAGCCCATTAAGTCGACTGCTTTAGTCTTGTTGGGCCTAAACTAGTTGCGGTTGTCACTGGACCATTTTTATCCGCTAAACAGGCCTCCGAAGACCGTTTATGTGGTGGGGCGGCCCAATGGAGACCATTTCCTTTTTGTTGTGGCCCAGGAACCTTTCTGCTCTATAACACCGTGGACCGTCTTCCTTTGGTAAACGGCCCATCCAAGACCGTCCTTGTCATCTTGAGGCCCATACAGGACCGTTTTCATCCTTCAATGCTAGGCTTCATCCCTATGGCCCAGTTTTGACCCTTGCGGCCCAGTATAGACCGTTTTATTCATCTTGGCGGCCTGCTCATGACCGTAACTCATCCAGAAGCTTATTTTTTGCGTATTTCTTGTGTGCCTTGGTAGCCGAGCCACGGGTGGCTTGAACTGCAATCAATCCTGATTGTATTCGTGTCTTTTGCAAGCTATAATCTTATGGCTTCCCATTCAATTATTGAAATTCCATTTGATCCTAGAAAATAAGTTACATAGCTTGACCTTGGAATTCTTGGCCGATTCCAATGAATGTCTAGATATTACCTGGGATCTTGGATCCACCAAATCAATGCCAACGTATCATAAGGGCCCGGTCTGGTCTTGGGAGGAGCGCCTGAAAAGTACTAGTGTCCCAGGGAGTTGAAATGACATGGTGAGACATTGCACCGAGTGCATGACTAGCGTGTTGTCTATGATATTTATTTTCCCTATACATTTCTGCAAGTTATTAGATTCCTACGTGGAATTTATCGCTACACGATTTGCTTGTTTGTGTGCTTGATCGGCCAATTCCCGGAAATGATATATCTCTGTTCAAATCATTCTATTACTTTCATTCCATCATTTCATATGTTAGTTTGTTTTATCATCGATTTATTCGCATGACATTTAATTAAATTGGTTAATTACTTAAACTTTGCCTGCTATTACCTACTGAGCTTTCGCTCACCCAATTTTTCTCATTTCAGGTAGCTCCGATGATGAAACGCAAACGGACGGGGATGGGCAAGAGTGAAGACCCGGAGTGGACCCGTTAGATGTGAATTTGACAGTTGTCTTAGTAGAGTTGTGGAGTGGTCACATAGTGGTTTTGATGAGTCGTTGTTTAGTGATGTCATTAAGAGTTGTCGTTAAGAGTTGTAATCTTTTCTTTATCTTCTTTTTCTTCGAGTCGTAATGTAAGATGTTATGAGGTTATTGGAAACATTTTATTCTCTTATTTATGAGTAAATTGGTATTTCTGGAGTAATTCTTTCTCTTTGCAATTATGTTCTTTTAATTCCGTTATTGCTCTATTTTTCATGAACGTATATAACTGCCGCATTCTGATATTCCGCATCGGGGTGTGACAGGTACTCGAGGCGTGGTATATTGTAGTTTTGTGAATTGCGATGGCACCGAGGTGTGCTGGGATGCGGATGCCGAGTTATCTGCGATGCCTGTGTGCGTTGTGTTGAGTGCGCAGCGGAAACGTGTGGGCCCGTAACCCACAGGTCGAGGATCGCTTGGTTGGAAGATTCTGACGAGACGAGAGGATTGTTTCCTTGGTGTGTTAATTATCGTCTTGGCTATGTATGCCTTGATGTTGTTTGTTACCATGTCGTTGCTTGAGGCATTGTGGTTGTGGGCACCGACAAGTTCAAGAATTAGGGAAATATGTCGGCGAATATGCTAGTTGAGTACCCTTTCTTTGTCTGCATTTCTTGGAAGTTATGCTCTGAGGATGGATTATGGTCTTCGAGAGGCATTTTTCGAGAGGTGTTTGTGGGTCCTTGTTGGTAAGCTGCGAGCGACTAGTACATTTTAGCCATGTGTTCTGCTGTAATTTTGCCTAGATGTGACCCAGCTTGCGGTGTTGTTCCATGGTTCTATGTTGAGAATGGAGCCAGGGATTTGCAAGTGTCCATCATTTGGTTGTATGATGGTTTGTGCTTGTTGTCAGCTTGGGAGGAGTTCCATGTGAGTCTGAGTTCAGATTTGCGTGGACCGAGGTCTTGTCGATTAGTTTTGCTATACTCTTCAACCGTGGTAGAGTTGGCATGCAACTCGAATCAGATGTAATGTCTGAGTGAGGACTGACTTGATTGTGTTTGTGGTCTAGTTGTGTCATTGGCGTTCTGCGTGCCTGTTTCGATCATTGTTCATGGCGCGGAAGCTGATGAGTTGGAGCAGTCAGTTGAGATATTTGTCTTTCTTGTAAGAGCTGATGCTTGTGTGTCTGCTGAGTGTGAGATTTTATCGGTGGTTGTTCCGTGGCATGGCTCGTGTCTCTTTCACATGTGAGACGGTGGCGATGATGCCCTGTTTCGAAGGTGCCAGACTTGTGTTCCTTTGTGTGCCATGCTCATTCTGTGGATCGATGTGCTTTGAGATCCGGAGCGTGTGCCTGTGATTGTGGTCTAACAGTGTTCCTCTGAATTGTGTTTTTCAAGAATTGTGTTATCGTGTTTTGCATGTTCGAGGTTTGGTTGGTGCTTGGAGAGCGTAGCCAACTGTTTGGGTTGTTCTTCCCTGTTCCCTTGTTAGCTCCTTAAAATTTTGAGGACAAAATTTCTTAAAGGAGGAGAGGCTGTAATACCCTAGATTCTTCGGATCGGAATCGGAGAGCTTTCGGAGCGCTTTCGTGGGTCCGTGATTGTGTTTTACGATCCCCCCAGGTTTTTCCCTTGTATAACTTGTGGAACCCTGTGGTGAGTGAACCATTGAGTTTTGAGACTCCGGGACGCTATAGGTGCAGTATGTTCTTTCCGAGGATTGAGGAGGCTATTTTTTCATATTTTTCTGAGTTTATAGAATTTTGGACCAAAAATCAGATTTTACAAATATTTCTAATTTCTTTTCCTTTTAACCCTTACCCTCTCTTATCACGTTCTCTCACTCTCTCCCGCTCCGTTCTCTCTCCTCTCTTCTCCTCTCCCCAGGGCACACGACCGTGGTGGAGCTGGACGAGGTGGTGACGACGTGGAGATGTCGTGGAGCGTGACGACGCGAGAATTGGAGCGTGGCGTTGGCGCAATCCCATTTGTGGATTCGAAGCCGGCGTGGGTTGTTTGTATGATAGTTTTTGACGTGGTTTGGCCATTTCAGCGCCCGAGATCTTCGATGGAGGTAGAGGGATGGATACCCTACTGATTTTCTGCTTCCTCTCGTGATTTGGAGCCGAACGGTGTGAGTTTGAGCGGATTTTCCTGCTTTAAGGGCTAATGCATGTTTCGGAGGTGTAAGCCAAGATCTCCATTCTAGGCGATGATTTTTAGTTTAAATGGTATCATTTGAATCCCTGGCATGTTGGGATTCAATTCCCGACAGTTTAACTCCGTTTGAGTGTGATTTGGGGCCGGTACGAGGCCGTTTGCCCTCGTGGCTCATTTTGGGTCGATTCGTGGGAATCGCCCATTTTTAGCCATTTTGTGGTTGGTTTAATCCCTCCCGACTCGTGGAAGGTTGATATCATATTTATGGGTGTTTCCCCATCTTTTAGGAATGATTGGGGCATGGAAATACCGAGTTTTGAACCTTCCTACGATTTTTGCACTGGTAGGAAGTAGCGGTCAAACTAGAGACCGCTACTTGGAGAAACAGTCTAAGGAGGACCGCTATCTGGCTCGTAAAAAGGTTTCTCTTTTGGTTCCCGATTGCGGTCTCGCGACCGATAGCAACTTGGTAGTGGCGGCCCTGGGCTGACCGCCACTTCGTAGAAACGGTCCCAGGGAGACCGTTATTTGATTAAGTCGGTTCCTAGTAGCGGCCTTGCGACTGACCGCCTTATGAAGTGACGGTCAAGCAAAGGACCACCCCCAGGATGGCTTATCGTCCTTTTTCAAGAAGCTTTCGAGGTGATTTGGAGATGGCAGTCTGGCCATGACAGTCACCTTCAAGAGACGGCTCTATGAGGACCGCAACTTGTTATTAGCGGCCTTGAGCAAGACCATTTCCTGCCTGTTTAATTCTGCGAGTAGCGGCCAGGCTATGACCGCCATTTCCTATTTGCGGCCATAGAGGTGACCCCCACTTGATTTGCCCGTTAAGTAGCGGCCAGGCTATGATCGCCACTTCCTATTTGCGGCCATAGGGGTGACCGCCACTTGTTCTGGGTGTTCTTTCGCGTTGGTTTGGTTTCCAATTGTTATGGCTTCGACCCCTTGGTTAGCCCATTATTCCGTGGATGTCCTGGATGTCCTATGAGGGCTGTGACTGTGTTATAGGGTGTTTGGGAGTGCCATTGTACCGAGCAGTGTTTCGTGTTATTTCGAGGGTCATTATGGTTTCCGGTCAACCCGATTGTGACCAGTGGTTGACACGTGATCTCGTAAGTGTCTTGGCCATCCCGTGAGGATCGAGACCTGGCTTTGGACACTTGGAGGTATTGTCTTATCTCGATTTACATGTCCATGTGGTTTGAGGGCTTCAGTGATCCCTCATGTTCCGTGTTTCGTGTTATGCGGAATTTGGAGTCCATTGAGCGGCCTATGGGCCGAGGACTTCTGATTGATGTAGATTCGGTTGTTGTGTGCCACTTCCTTGATATGTTTTATCGTGGTTTATGACTTAGGGACTAGGTTGATTGGCGGTGTGTTACCACTTTCTGCGACGATCTTGACTCGAGTCTTGTGACTCAAGGATCATTGTGAGCAGGTCTAGTTGGCTGTCTTGAGTCTGGTGTCAGTTGTATACTGCACTGTGTTCCAAGTACTTGCGACGGGTACGTGCGTGACATGTCCGTACTTCGGTGTTTTTGTTTGAGAGTCTCTGTGTCTAGTGAGCCTCCACTAGTCGTAGCCTGACGACACTTTCGTGTGTCGGCCCACCTGGGAGTGGTGGCGGGGTGAGTTCCCGATAGAGATGGTTCGTAGGCTAGTTGTCGTGGGCCCCATTGTCTAGCCATGAGAGTCCTACGGGAGGGGAAAACTAGCTAGAGGCCTGGCTCAAGACATTGAGCTTGTGTGTGCGCACTTGGTCAGGGGCGTTTGGACCAGCATCGACGGGCGTGACCCTGACTAGTCACTCATTACTATTGTTCCTTGGTTCTTGTTTAGTGTCTTAGTTACCGCGTTCGAGGTGAGTGGGAGACACTTGAGACGTAGTGTAAGACGTTAGTGGACGCATTTGACTTTTCTTCTAGTGAGGAGGTGCTTCTGTCACATGACACATGACTTGTGGCTTTCGTAACTGGTTTTCATCATGGTTGATGTGACTTGTCGGGTAGTCTGTGTTTGGCTTTACCCGAGGTCAGTATAGCGTACACGACGGTGAGATCGTGTATGTATTGGTGCTTTTAGACCATGTGGTCTTGAGTTGGGCTTTTGTCTGTGTAGACGAGACTGCACAACTAAGGTGTCGTGATGTTGTCCTGGCTATGTAGCCAGAGTTCCTTGTATCAGTTTAGTGATTCTCGACTATGTGTCTGGGGATCTGTGTTCTTGCCGATTAGGAGTAGTTTAGAGGGCCGAGGTTCGATCGGCTACTGTGTTTCTATTCACTACGGCTTTCCTCTTTACTTTTGCTGTTCCTACTCCTGTTCCTGCTTTTGTAGTTGCTTTTGTTGTACTGTTGTTACTGCGTTCGTTTCGTGGTGGGGATCTGTGGGACCCCTACTAAGCCAGTGAGACGAGGCTCACCCCTGACTTTTCAGGTGTAGCTATTCTTCCTCGTGCTTTGGAGGTGCAGTGCGGCGGTTCTTAGTTGCCAGCTTTGCCAGTGTCGGGCTTCCCCCACCTTGGGAGTACGTTCTCTTTCCTATTGTACTATACTTTAGTTGGACTGGACTCTGCTAGCTCTGTAGTTTAATTTGTTTAATATAAAATATAATTTTATTTCTACTATTTTAGCAATCCTGATCATTGTAATTAATTATTTACTGCTTTATCTGAAAGTTCAATGTACTTACATACACCTTTCTATCCCTTCGGAGCTTTCCCGCTCTTGGGAGGCCTCTCAGAATCCAAGTGGTATCGGGTTTGTGAACGTGTCACATAGACATCTTTCTAAAGAGAGACAAATAATATGATGATGATGATTATTGAAGAATGAAGAATTATGCTAAAATAAGTGGGAAAAAAAAAGAAAAGGGTATGAGCATGAGATGCTCTATGGAAGGTGATCGCCAGAGGGGTTACCTCAAAACATCAAAGGAGTGATCGCATGTACCTTGTGTTGAGCGGGTGAGATTGGGAATTCTTCCTTCCTCCTTCTACCGGCCGGCCGATGAAGGGGGTTTGTAGCTTGATTACCCTTACAAGAAAACACACAAAGTAAACAAAGGTATGGATTAGCCAAAGTGTGTAGTATCAACGCTCTAAAAGTATGAAATCAATCAAATTAAGCATGAACACACACCTTGTGTGTTTTGGTTTTAAACCCCTAAGAGGAGTAACAAGGTATGGGATGATGGATGATATGCAAAACAAGATATAGTATGATGCAAAAAAATATTAATGTGTTGGGAAGATCTCTAATAGAACAACTAGAGAGTGATGAATGTTATAATAAAAATAAAAGCTAAAGAAAGAGTGTCCTTTCTGCTGTGTGTGCAGCAATAAAGGGAAGAAAGAACAAAAGCTTCAGCTGCTGTTGCTGTGGCAGGATGACGAAAACACAATGGAAACACCACTTGTGGGGGAAGAACACCAGAGGAAGGAGCTTTGGAAGAAGATTAAACCTGCAAAACAAACTAACACTCTTCTCTCTGTGATCTATTTTCTCTGTTTTCCTCTTCTTTTTTCTTTCTGCTCTCCTCCTCCTCGCGCGAGGAAGATCCAAGGGGATATTTATAGGGTAAAAATCCTTGCATTAATGAGATTAAAACAAGGCAATGAATCTCTAATAAGGAACCCTCTTCCCAATCGAACATAAGGTGCAAAATGGGGAAAGGATTACTACTGGAAAGAAGTAGGCAAAAGGGAGACGGAAGTGAAAATGACGATCTATGTGGGGGCGTCAATTGAAATGACGACAGTCTCGACGTCGTCAATTCCTGAACTTAATTATAGAAATGAAGGACTTTTCTTATTTAAAATTCTGAAATGACGCCTGTTTGAATGGGCGTTAAATAATCAACGCCCCTCCTAAGGACGCCAATTCTTTGAGTTTTATTTTTATTAGAATTTATAAAAATCCAGGAATTGACGGCTGTTTGAGCAGTCATCCATTAATGGAACACGCCCCTCCTTAGGCCGTTAATTAAATGACGCCTTCCCCACAGGCGTTAATTTTAATTATTACACTAAAAAGCCAAGAAATCACAATTAAATATGGAGAAATTAGAAAAAACTTTATATTGAGTCAATATTGAAGTCCACTTTGGGGCATCACATGGTGACATGAAATTTACTCAACATAGTATCGATTTTGGCGTGTCTACAGCTGTCCCGTCTTGGCGTCTGCTTTACAAGGGAATGAAACAAAATGAAGCGAAAGTGTAACGAGCTGAATGAAGTGAGAATGAACTGATAAGTAGATGCCAAGGTGTGATGTGACACGCCTCCGACACTAAGCGTTGGAAATCTTTCCAGAATTCTAAATGAAACAACTTCGGATGATTACAAGGAAGCAATGATTAGCTGGATGAAGGGACTAATATTAAAGAACTAAAATGCGCGCGAGGGCACAGAAGGAAAGACACCATTGGAGAGCGGTTACCAGCCAATGTAGACGTGCTACAACCAAGGTGGATTTGCAGAAAAATAAAATGAATTAAGATAAAGACCTAGCGAATGAATGCTTTCAAGGAACCAGCCTGAGCGACTTCAAGGAGAATAAAGTACTTGACCTAGAATGGAATATCTCATGTCAACTCCATTAAGAGCGAGTGGCCTTCATTATTGACGTAATATGAGGATTTTCATTATTAAAGCTCAAAGTCCTACATGATGCATGCTGGGCTAAAAGAAAAAATAAAACAAACTAAAAATAGAAGATAATCAAGGATAATATTGCTAAGCCATCGAGATTTGATCAAGAATCCAGATCTCTAAGCTGACACTAAGCCGAAGTCCGTTTATCCACGTATCAACTCAGAAAGTGGAGCCGTCGTCCCAAACCTTAGATGACTCAATGGCCTATCCGTGTGATCAAGACTCGCCTGGTATTATCACTGTTTTTGATGAAGGGGAACTCAAATTCCAGGTTCATCAGAACCACAAGGTCCTTGATATGCTATATAGAGTAAATATCATATAGTAAGAATGCATACAGGGGAAAATACAAAGATGGAATGATGTTACCAGTGGAAGAGATTCAATCGTCTCAAGATCTGCATAATCTGCGCTTTTCCAGGCCAGGCTGCACTAGCTGGGACGGAGCTGACCATCCGTGAGCAGCGCGTCACGGAGCTGGAGAGGGCCTTGAGGCGGCGAGAGGAGCTACCCCAGGACGTGGCGGAGCTGAGAGTCGCCCTCGAGATGGAGCGGAGGGAGCGTGCCCGGGAGCGAGAGGAGCGTGCAGCATGCGAGCGGGAGCTCGCAGATTTGAGGGCTCAGCTAGCCGTCACTCAAGAGCGACTGCGACCGACAGAGGAGCGCCTCCAGCGAGGCCGGGACCGAGCGAGAGCTGCGGGGAACGCGTTCACCAGTTCCACCTTCATAGCGGGTTACTCCCTTTGACAGAGGAGCAGGCTCGATCTCCAGCTACTTCCCGGGGGTCCATGCCCCCTCCACGAGCGCCTCGTCAGGACAACGATAGTGAGGTAGAGAGTAGGAGAGAGGAGGGTGGAGGCGAGAGTTGAGAGAGACTTACTTGTACCCCTCCACCCTCACACCTGCACTCAGATATACATTGACATATATATGAAATTGAAAAAAAAAATTGTTACCTGAGTTACTTTAAGCGCTTGTGGACTTGTGTACTCGCCTTTGCTTTCACTTTCTTTTCGTCCTTGTTTGTTCGTTCGTGCCATGCGCCTGTAGTTTACACTTAAACAAACAGATTAATTCATCTGTCCGGCTTGGCCCCTTGCTCAATGAGCAAAGGGATCGTCTCTTCTTTGGCTTTGTTGATGGGTCAAGGGGCCAAGCCTCTAATTAATAAAGGTGGATAATGAAACCATATAAGGAAATGCAACATGCAAGCAAGCAAAAAATAAAAGATGCCCTCACGAAGATGCGATCAAGCATATGAGATGACCAGCAGCAC
Source organism: Amorphophallus konjac (assembly GCA_022559845.1). Taxonomy (NCBI): domain Eukaryota; kingdom Viridiplantae; phylum Streptophyta; class Magnoliopsida; order Alismatales; family Araceae; genus Amorphophallus; species Amorphophallus konjac. The sequence continues at coordinate 111,270,539 of CM040122.1, read as the reverse complement.
GCTTGATTTTCTGTTGTTTTTATTATATATTTTTTTCTTTTTTATATATATTTTCAAAATGACGCCCTCGCAAACGGGCGCTGATTGTGAAATTGACGCCGAAGTGGGGGGCATTTATTTAGAAAAACATGTTTTTTATTTTTTATCATGCAAAATGACGACATAGACAAAGGCGTGAATTTATTAAATGACGCTGCTTTAAAAGGGCGTGAATTAAAAGATCAATTTTTATGTTTTTTCTTTTATTTGAAAATGACGACCTCATAGAAGTCATGAATTATGGAAATGACGCCTGCTTATGGAGGCGTCAATTAAGAAAACATTTTTTTCATTTTCTTTTTCGAGACTTAGCATAGTTCAAGGGCTTTAAACATTACACAATCACCATCTTAAATTCATTAATCTTTCTTAAAAGATTTAACAAAGGGTCAACGTGCTTAGATACTTGTGATTTTACTCATATTCCCTTGCGGCCCATCTTTCTTAGTCGGTCTTCGCCACACTTGAGCTTGTAACCTACCATGGAGGGGGAAGGGAAGAATAAGTTAAGGAAGCTTACAAGAGGTTTCCGTGAACGGGGAAACTTTCCTCCCCTACCCCAATGCCCGTTGGGATTCGGTCTTTGGCTTAGGAAAATTTTGTTGCTCTTTTTGCCCTTATTCATACATGCTTACGACCAGGGTTTTTCCTGCGGGGACTTTGCCCTCTTGACATGCTTTTGGAGACTTTCTTTTTCTTTTCTTCAAACAGATAGAGATCTATTTGTACTTGGGCTTTAAGCTTTTCATTCCCTCTTGGGCCCTGACTTCCACCTACTAGGGCGGCGGGCAGGTTTGGTTAGTATTCCTTGACTCGTACTCCCTTTTATGAGCCGAAGAGGAGAGAATAGGTAAGGTTTGTACACTCTTAGTTTGGATCTGACTTTCCTCGAATTCTGGGCCACTCGAGTTTAAAAGCAAAGTGTGCAGTGTGTGCGGGAGTTGACCTCAAAGTTAAATCATCAAGACTGAAGAATGAAATAAGGATTTTGATTTTTCGGGCTCGCGGCCTATGTACCGTACTAGTCTGCGAAGATCTTGATTTCTGTTTTGTTTTGATTTGATTTTCTTTTTCTTCCTTTTTTGATTTTTATTTTTATTTTGTTTTTACTTTTTTTTTCTTTTCTTTCTTTTCCTGATTTTTTTTAGGGGTAGTATTTCTTCAAATAAAAACCATTCCAGGGGTGAGCCAACTCTTCACCTTCAACATTAATTAATTTGTCAGCGTTGCCAGGATAAACATCTTTTGTGACGAAGGGCCCTTCCTAGTTAGGTTGAAGTTTTGAACGAGGTCCTCCGGGTTTTACGAAGATTCTTTTAATTACCATTTCACCGACTTTAAATTTTCTCTCAATTACTTTCTTTTGGTAAAAACGTGAAAGCCTATTTTGATAAATACGCGCATGCTCGGCGGCGGCCAAACGCTTCTCGTCTAGGAGTTCCAACTGAGCAAGGAGAGATTCGCGACGCTCATCAACAGGGATCTCCTTGTCCAATTATACTCTAAGGGAAGGTATAAGAATCTCGTAAGGGACTACCACCTCCATTCCATAAGTAAGGGCAAAAGGGGTCTGCCCGGTAGGGGTACGAATGGAAGTGCGATAGGCCCAAAGAGCTTCAACCAATTTTTCTGGCCAATCCGCAAATTTAGTAACCTCACATGTTTTCTTAATAACCTTGATCAAGGTTTTGTTAGTTGCCTCTGCTTCGCCATTGCCCTGTGGATAGTAAGGAGATGAATAATGTAATGTAATGTTATACCTGTTGCAGAGGTCCTGAAGCTCCTGAGAGATGAATTGTGGCCCATTGTCGGTGACGATGGTACTCGGGATGTCGAACCTTGCAATGATGTTCTTCATTATAAATTTACAGACGGTTGACGCTTTTATCTTCACGTAAGCTTCCGCCTCCGCCCACTTGGTGAAGTACTCCGTGGCCGTGAGTATAAAAGACTTTGGTTTTGTGAGGAGGTTCGGATCACTAAGGGGCCCAATGATATCGAAAGCCCACATGGAGAAAGGCCATGGGGAAGACATGGGATGGAGTGAAGAAGCAGGAGAGTGAATTTTATCAGCGTGCAGTTGGCACTTAACACACCTTCGAACATAGATGGAACAATCCTCTTCTAGAGTGGGCCAATAGAAACCTAATCTAAGGATCTTCTTAGCGAGCATCTGGCTATTGACATGACCACCACACACTCCTGAATGCGCCTCTTTCACGACTTTCCAAGATTCATCATCATCTGGGCACCTTAATAAAACTCCGGTGAGACTTCTTCTGTAGAGCACACCTCCAATCAGGGTGTATCGCTGAGCAACTCTTCGAATAGCTTTCTTTTCTTCAGCCGTGGCCTCTTCAGGATAGGATTGATCTTGGCAATACTTGGCAATCTCGTAATACCACGGCTTTTCTTCATCGTCCATTTCTTCCTCTAAATCCAACAGCATGACCTCCTTATTCTCAAAGATTCCACCTTGCTTAACCTTCCTAAGCACTTCCTCATTAACACTAAGGAAAGTTGGATCCTTAATAGCTGGAGTGAGCCGCTTGTGAATAATGATAGAATGGGAATCCCTTTCGGGAAGGAAAGCCAAGGAAGATGCAAGAGAAGCGAGAGCATCAGCTAAAATATTATGTTCGCGAGGAACGTGAACGAAGATTAATTTAGTGAAAAGCTTGGTATAAGCAGAAGTCAATTCCTGATAAGGTTTGTGCTTAGGATCGAGCGTACGGTATTTGGTAAGCACTTGACGAAGAATAAGCTGACTATCACCTACAATTCACAATTGGGTAACACCAAATTGATGAGTGGCCTCCAGTCCGGCCAGAAGAGCCTCATACTCAGCTATATTATTTGTAACTAGAAATGCAAGCTGAGAGGCGAGTGGAATAGTGATACCCTCCGGTGATAGAAGAACAATGCCAATCCCTTTTCCTTTTGAATTCAAAGCTCCATCAAAATGTAACGTCCACATCGAATCGATTTGATTGACAGACATTAGTTCCTCATCTGGAAACTCTGAGCGAACATGGTCAAATATAGGGAGATGGTGATGAGCAAGATGTTCTGCTATGACATAGCCTTTAATCACCTTTTGCTGAATGTAGATGATATCGAATTGAGAAAGGAACCTTTGCCATCGTGCTAATCGGTCAGTGAGAACGGATTTTTCAAGAAGGGATTTGATTGGATTCATACGGGCAATGAGATGAACTTCGTGAGCTAAGAAATAATGCTTGAGTTTCTGAACTACCCAGACTAAAGTAGCACACGTCTTTTCTATAGCTGAGTATCTCTGCTCACAGGGGTTGAGAAGCTTTGACAAATAGTAGGCTGCCATTTCTTTTCCTTCTTCGTCAACTTGGGCTAAGACAGCGCCTACATAGTCATCCAGGATGAAAATGTAGAGAACCAGTGGTTTGCCTGGAACTGGCGGCCTCAGGACAGGAGGATTTGAGAGATAATCCTTCAATCCGTCAAAAGCTACTTGACATTTGTCATCCCAAATAAACTTGACTCCTAGCTTAGTAAGCTCGTAGAACGGCCTACATCTTTGTGAATGCTAGGAGACAAATCGACGAATAAATTGCTACCTCCCGATCAAACCTCGAACTTCTTTCAAATTCCTGGGAGGAGGCATTTCCCTTATGGCCTTCACCTTGTTGAGATCAATCTCAATACCCCTCTTGCTTATGATGAATCCAAGCAATTTTCCTGATGAAACACCAAACACGCACTTCTTGGGATTTATTTTCAGTTGATACTCCCGCGCTCTTTGCAAGACTTTGGTTAGAACCCCGGGATGCTCAATCCTTTTTCTTGATTTTACTACCAGGTCATCAACGTACACCTCTATATAAATGTGGATCATATCATGAAAAATTGCCATCATAGCCCTTTGATAGGTGGCTCCAGCATTCTTAAGTCTAAAGGGCATGACCACATAACAATAAGTTCCCCATGGTGTAGTGAACGATGTTTTCTCTTGATCTTCCTCAGCCAGGCGAATCTGATTGTAACCTGAAAAGCCATCCATAAAGGAGAGAGTCTCATATCCTGCCGTATTGTCGATCAAAACATCAATATGAGGGAGGGGGAAGTCATCTTTAGGACACGCGCGGTTGAGGTCCCGAAAGTCTATACAAATTCGCACCTTTCCATCTTTCTTCATGATTGGGACAATGTTAGCCACCCAATTGGGATAGAGGACAACTCTAACGAATCTAGCCTTATGAAGCTTATCGACCTCTTCTTTCATTTTTAATGCCATATTAGGGTGGAAACGTCTCAACCGCTGTTTGACCAGAATGGACCCTGGCTTAAGCGTAAGTCGATGTTCAACAAGCGCAGGGTCTAGTCCAGGCATATCTTCATAACTCCACGCGAATGTGTCCTTATATTCTTGCAGAACCAAAATGAGCGCCTCCTCTTCGGAGGGCGGCAAATTCTTACTAATGAGGACAATCCTAGGGTCTTCTTCAGTACCCAGATTTATTTCTTTGGTAGGCTCTTCTACTGAGGCTGATGGTTCATCAAATCTTCTCATGCCACTAGCAAAAGCATCAGCCTCGTCCTCATATTCTTCCTAACCTTCATCCCTCTCTTCAATAGGGTCTTCATCATTCATGATCTCATAAACACCAAAACCCTCATTAAAAGTACAAGTATCTTCATATTCTACTTCTGGCAGGATAATCGGATTCTCCACAAACTCGGAAATGGCTAGACATGCTTGGCATCTGATGGCTAACTCTGACAAGAATCTACGGTGAATATGCTTACCCTTGGATTTCTTATGTGAAGCTACCCCATGAGTCTTAAAACTAGGAGAGTAAGAGCAACTAGCCTGATCACTAGAATTCAAAGACGAAGGAGGTGAGGAAAAGATGGGTACAGAAGGAGATACAGATGAAAACCCCTCACCGGAGGGGTAGGGAAGGTCCCCTAATGAATCCTGGAAGAGCGGCCCCTGGGTCGGGACACACTCAGGAAGAAGATAGGAGGTCTCCTCAATGGAGATGAAAGATTGGAAAGTTTGAATTTTGGCGTTTTTTTTTCATTTTCATTTTCAAGAAGAAGACAATGAGAGGGAGGAATATGAGGTGGTGTTAAAGTTGACAGATTGATGAAAGATTGAGTAAATGATGACCCACGCGGGAGTGTGAGGGAAAGTTTAGAGAATTGCTCGAGGAGCAAGGGAGGAATCAGAGGAGAAATTTGAAATGAATCGGGAGAAAAGGTTATCAAGACCGTAGGCGGTCTAGGTACTTCTGAGCAAAATATTTGATTGAACAAACGAACAACAATCGTTGGATGAATGGACTTAATAGAGAAAAGGCCGGCCCACAGCCTATCCACGTTGTAACCTTCCTCGAACGGCACATCAGGCTCCCCAGTATTTGTGTAATTGCTTAGGAGCTGCCTTTTATCAGTGATTGCTGCTGGCTTTTCAATTAATTCATGAATCAGTGGCGGCCATTCCGGATCAGTTGGCATAAACAACCGGCTTAGAGAAACAGTGATATCATTCATGTCAAACCATATATACCAGTCACATTCGGGGTCATCCATCTTTCTTCCTTTATCTGGCCGCAAAGACTCCAAAGCTTTGTATGTAACTAGTGGGGCTATGTGGCGGGCAAACTGCCATGCATATACATCTTGACAATCCATCATGGAAGTGACTAGAGTGGTTCGCTCATCATTATGAGTGCCTCCTTTCATGAAGTGCGTTTGTAGAGTCCATGTAAGAGGCTGCCGATCCATCTTGAGAGTGGAAGTCATAATGGCCCATGGCTCACTCTCATCTTTGCCTGGCCCTTTGTACCCTAGGCCACCTCGGTGGATCACCTTTTGATGCCTGACGGGCTTGACTCTCCTTTGAAGGTTAACACCTAGGCCTTTACCAGTTCTATACCCCATTTTCATCAGAATATTCCATCCTGGCGTGTTCATCAAACCTTTTTTCTTAGCTTTGGATGGCTGTGGTGGCATTTGAGTGGTAGGAGAGGTTGAAGGAGACGGCCTTACCAAGTCTTGCCACAGATCGACAACATCCAAGACTGAGAGCAAAGGCCTATTGGAAGGCCACATAGAGGGCACTGATGTTGCGGAATGTATATCTTATGTCGGCAGAATGGGCATACTAGTAACTTTAATAATGCGCCCTTTATACGGAAATTTTATGCATTGATGATTTGTTGAAGGCACATCATCAAGCTCTTGAATGTACGGGCGACCCAAAATGCCATTGAATGTCGGGTCCATGTCCAGAATATGGAAATCTACTGTGACTGAAACTGGACCCAAACCAACTTTTAGAGTGATCATCCCTAAAGGCGGCTTCCTGGTATTGTCATAGGATGTAACAGTGATTGTAGACGGCCGGATTTGGCTCTCCGGAATGCCACACATTTTCAGAGTACTTGGTGGCAAAACATTAATGGATGCCCCAGTATCCACCAAACATTGTTTCACTACCACTTTATCAATGTCAATGGTAATGCACAGTGCATATTTTCTGGCTCGCTGTGGAGCCAATTCATGTTCATAGAAAGTGATGGCCGGTTGATTGCTGGCTGGACTTAAAACTGTAGTGACCTGTTCTACTGGGATATCTTCGTTTACCATTACTTTCTGCAGATATTGCTTCAAGGCCAGTTGATGTGTAGTAGATCTTTTGATCAATTCCAGAATAGAAATTCGGGCCTGCGTTCTGTCCAAATGCTTTAGTAAGTCATACTCCGTGCCTGGTGTAGACTCTTGTTCATGTTCTCCTTGTTCTTGTATTGGCTCCTGCTCCCGCTGGGAAAACACTCGATGGAACATCCGTCCACTACGGAGCACCATTGTTTTTGGAGACTCTGTCGGGCTTAGAGTGGATGAAGGAGCAGAGGAGGTAGAGGGAATGATATGTGGTGTGTTGGGTGCTGGTGCAGGATTGGCAGGAGGAGGGGTTCTTATAAGAGGCCTTGGTGGCTGGGGATTATCGGAATGCGATGACGGGGATCGAGTGACAAAAAGGGGCCTTGGAAGCATGATGGTGGACGGGGTAGATTGTGGCGAAACCGGTGATGATTGCCGGCGAGGGGCGGATAAGGGGAGGCCTATTTGGTGGAGGGTTTTCGGGTGAAGGAAAACTCGTGGGTTGGCGTAAAAGAAAAGACCGTGAAGGAGTAGGGTTAAGGTTGAATGGCCCTGGAGTGCTGGAACGTATAAGGGGACGTGGTGGTTGGGAAAGGGGGACAGGTTGAAGCCTTCTTAGCAATTGTGGTGGTTGCGGTTGACTGGAGTTTTGATTAATAGCCCCGATAGAGGCGTTTTCCTTATGCCAATCTCGCCCTCTCTCCACTTCATGGATCGAGGTGACAAGGTTTACTTGTTGATTTTGAACCGGGTGCTCCGGTAGCGGATTATTGACAATCCCCATATTCGGCGGGGGTGCAGGAGCCTACTGTTGCTGGGGAACTTGTTGTTGCTGACCTTGCTGCGGGTGCTGCTGAGCCGATGGTTGCCGAGGAGGCCTTCGAGCCTTTAGAGTAGCAATAACCCTCCTCATCTCATCCCAATCAATATCACCTTGATCATTCATATCATGTATGTAATCCTTGAAGTGAAAATAATGATCGATGTTGTGCCCCGGCTGCCGATGGAAGACGCAATATCTGGAGGTGTCTACATGTTGCGGCCATATTGTCCTTTCTTTAGGCAAGGTGAGCAGGTTGGCGGCCATGAGGGCATTGAAAATATCTAATAGGCTTTCGGGTAGGGGAGAGTATTGCGCCCTTCGGGGACCCAATGGCCTTCTTGATTGTTGCAGTTGTTGTGGTGTATAATTGGCCGGTGGGGGAATTTGATGGTACTATGCGGGTTGGTTTTGTGGAGAAAAGTGGGGTTGTTGTTGAGGAGGTGGAAGAGGCCGTAAGGTCTGAGGAGGGTTATTATTTGGCTGGTGGACTTGGTTCTGGAAGGCGGGCTGTTGTGGTGATGGTCCTTGGTTTGGAGGGTGGCGAAAGGGTGTGGAATTACCGAACGCGCTCACCTGCTCATTAGTAACAGTGCCTTCAGTGGTCGCACCAGTATTGCCAATATTAACGTTCCTCTTTATTACCTTTGACCTTGGTTCAAACATGCCCATAATAGGTGAATCTTTCATCTGAGTCTGTATATACCTAGCTCTTTCATAGAGCTCTTCCATAGTGCTCAACTTGTTCATGGCTAAAATATGACGGAACTGTGGAGTGGAGTTTGATATAATCATCTTCACTTGATCTGTTTCCGACAGTGTGTCTTTTAATTTTTCGGCCATAGCTCTCCAACTATCAGCAAATAAAACAAAGTCCTCCTCGGGCTTCATCTTTTCGGCAACCAGGTCAGTAACAGACAAAGAGGGACCCACACGGTCCTTGTACTTCTGCAGAAACTTTTGTTGAACTACATCAAAATCACCGGCATCTACCGGCTCCAAGGAATAAAACCATTCTAGTGCCGGTCCATCCAAAGACCGCCTAAAGAGATAAGCCAGAGAAGTCTTGTTATCTTGCCAGAACGATGCCTCATACAAGAAGTCTTTCACGTGGATGTGCAGATTACCCGTTCCATTGTACCGTCGGAAATTCGGCATTTCAGACGGGGGTAAGTGAAAAATTGGCATAGGGGGGAGCTGTGGACGCGCTTTTCGTTTACATTCTTTATTCTTTTTATTTCTGTTGTTTATTTATTGGCGTGCCAGTCACATATGTGACGATTTCATTGTGCGCTCGATCTGACTTCTAATCAGTCGATTGTGAGTGATCGTGTCTGGACCAAAAGTCTGTCATACCATAAAGGTTATGACGTTAATTACGTCCTCCCTAAGAAGGACAACCCTTGATTAAACGTCAAAGTAAGGGGAGAAGATAGCGGCAAAATAAGACTCGAACGAAGGTATGCTAGTCTACTCGCGGAACACTAAATGGACTGGATAAAGCGAGAGTACATTGAGTACGGGGCAAATCCGGCAGCATATCCCCATTATCTTGAACTGTGCCAAGTGGGAATAGGAAACCATCCATGCAGTGGCAGGATGGGATCCGCCAAAGATCGGGTATATTCGACCCGGAATCTGAAGTGGGACCGGTATACCAAGGTACACCACGCTCCGATGCGATGTTTTATTGATATTCCCCTTTCGAGGGAACATCGGCGGACATGCAGTGGCAGAACTCCGTGGGCCGGCAGGGTTTGAAGAAGACACCATAGTTATTGGATGTGATATGTGCGAATTTTGGCAGCATATCCCCTTATCTTGGGCTATGCCAAGAAGAGATAGGCCATCATCCACGGGATGCCGAGATGAAAGCCGAGATAGAGGGGTGCCGAACTTCCCGCACCGCGTATCTGCCATGGGACAATGTTTGATCTTCCCTGTAAAAGCCGGGGGCCTTATACAGTGGCAGAGCCCTCCGAACTTACGGGATTGCTCGTGAATCCGTCACGGGATGATGGAACGTAAGGGAGTCTGACTCTCTTTAAATTTATCCCCGAGACAGGTCTGGTGACTCGTGGGTATCCCTGGGAGGGTCTGATTAAGCTGTCGGGAGTTCAATTGGATAACGGGGTAGGTTCCCGGCGCAGCTCGAATATGTATATGGGTTCTTGGCGCAAGAAGGCAAGGTGGCAGGGGGTTCCCGGTGTGGCCAGAGATGAGGGGTTCCCGGCGTGACCAGGGATAAGGGGGTTCTCGGCGTAAGAAGGCTGGCGCCGAGAACTGTTCACCTATTCTACTGTGCATGGGGCCGAGATGTGCAAGGGAGGGCACCGAGATGGTTTTGGATGATCTCCAGAGCCCTATTTTTTGGGTTTTTTGATCATTGAGGCCAAGATAAAGGGTTTCTTTAGGATCAAAGTGGATCGGTGCATCAAATTTCAACCGGGTCAAGCTTGGGTTTCATGGGAATATCAGGATCGAAGAGGATGGAGGGAGATTAGGGTCCAAAGGATCCCTGTCACCATTATTATGCAGGATCCCGGGGACAGTTTGATGTTATCCTTCATCATCCTGGGAGCCAAGAGATGGCTGTCTCTGGCCCCAGGAATGACTTCGACAATGCTAGTAGGCAGAGCGTAAGTATCTAAAACTCCGGAGTCTCATGAACAGCGGTCATTGTGTAGTTTTGCTTTGTTCCGGAGGCCAAGGGATGGTCTGTCCCTGGCTCTGGAGCAAGCACAAAAAAAACATATGAAAACCAAGCGAAACAGCAGACTAACAATCCAGCTGGGGAGGGGAATAACATGCTGCGGAATTTAAGCGAAGACATAGGGGGATGGTAACGGGGCTTCAGAGAAACAACAGCAGGCAGCAACTGCAGCCCGTCACGTTTATTCACTCAATATTGGATTTACATTACATCCGACCCCCTACATCGAGCAGGATACAAAAGAAAAGGATGAACAGAGAAAGTTGCATCGATCTATTAGTATCAAACCGGTCACAGCATGATAGAACACATCAGAGAAGGAAGAAAAAGAAGCATTCGAAGGAACTGAACTACAAAGAGGGGGGAGGGCGGAGCATTGACTCCTTCCCCCCCCCCCCGGTGCCCACCTTCGATCTCTTCGGACCCTCCTCTCTGCTCCATTTTTCTTTGGCTTCTCTCCTCTTCTTTTGGGCTCTCCTTACTCTTGTTGCTCACTTGACGTCTTTGATGTCTGTCTATCTATCTCTTCTCTCTTTTCTGTGTCCGTCTCTCTTCTATCATTGTTGTTTTTCTTCTTCGAGAGAAAAGGGGGGTTTTATAGCCGCTGTTGAGTATCTTCTCGGCGGGCATTACATAGCTTCCCGGCGCGCCACAGCTTCCCGGCGCGCGAGTCAGCTTCCCGGCGCGCAAGGCTCAATTGGGCCTTGGGAGGATCTCGGCACCATAATATTAGGCCCATTTAGGTTTTTTGACGCTCCAATTCCTCTTATCAGCGGGTTCAAGCTGTCAAAGCTATCTAGCTTGTCTCTTCGTTTGCTAATCCTTCGAGTCTGTCGGAACAGACGAAGGTCTCTTTGTTGGTGAGTTGGTATAGTTTCATCAGAACATTTCTGGAGATTTTCATCAGTCAATAGACTGCAATTCTTCATCAGCACTGCCATCTGAGCGATGACAACACCGGATATAAGCTTGACCGGGAAGGGCTTCAGCTGGGTGATAGCTTTAGTGACAACTCTTTTGTAGTTTTGGCTCTGCAGAAATCCCTGGGATCTTCATCTCTGATTTGATCTTCTCTTTGGTCTCATCTTTGTTCTCAGTTATATTTCAGGTGTCAACAAATGCCCCCCACTTGCAAGTAGCGGGAGTGCAGGATAAATGACACGGTACCTGCAGGTGTACATATCATTTAGCATATGAACCCCTTTCTTAGCTTGACATGGTTAGTCACCTTTCACTTTCCATTTGGAAGCTTCTCTGCATTGACATTTCTTGTAATAATAATGATTTTTTTTCTTCGATTTGAATGCTCCTGGCGTGGGCTTCTCGGCACACACCTCTCGGCGCACCGCCCTCGGCATGGGGCTTCTCGGCGCACACCTCTCGGCGCACCTTGGCATGGGCTTCTCGGCGCTGGGCTTTCATGCCTTCTCGGCGCGCCATCTTCTCAGAGGAGGGGGAGCTCCCGGCGGCGCTTCTCGGCGCGCTTTTGGCCAAGAGGGGGGGTGTTCTTGGCGCGCCCTTTGTAAAGGCGGAGGGGGGCCTCTCGGCGTGCATTCCATCACGCCGAGAGCCTCGCCTCTTGCGCTTCTATTTAAGCCGTCGAAAGCCTTTTTCTTCTCATTTCTCACATCTTCTTCTCTCTCTTCAACTTCTTCTCATTGGCGCGAGCCTCTCCCCCGCTCGGCCGTTCCATTTTTTCTTCCCGTCTGCGTATACTTCGCTCGGTAGGGCATTGTTTTGGGATTAAATCCCTTTTGTTTTTGGGATCACTCCCTCTTGGTGGGTGACTCCCTATCTTCTTTGGGTAGACCCTGAATAAGGGGAGGTGCTGCCGAAATTTTCACAGGGTTTCACATTACAATCTTTATAGGACTGTTTCTTATCTGGGATTCTCATTCACATATTTTCTTTGACTGCAGACGCTGCAATGGCCTCCAGTTCTGCTGCTGCATCTTCTGGAGCTATTGGAACAAGCTCATCAGCCCAGCCAGACATATCACGGGCTATAGTAAACTGGCTGAATGTGCATAGTTTGGACTTCGGATATGACAAGATTGCCGCCGTTGATGAATCTTCTGATTTTGAGACGGATACAATATCAACATCTAGGGTATATTCCACTGTGACGGAGACATGCTTTAGGCGGGGCAATAACTATCGGCCGGATCTTCCGAAGGATCGCCATTTGATGCCGTTCATTCGAACTTTCACAGTGGGTGGCATGCGAGACTATCGGATAGCACGTGCAGTCGAAGCTGCCATCCTTGCCGAACGAGACAGCCTGAAGGAGTCAGTGTATCGCGGCAAGGCCATCTATCTTCCCAGGGAGAAGCGTGACTGGGACTCCATCCTCGGTATATCAGAGCTGGAGCCGGAGAAGAAAATGCTGACCCGGGCCCCGGAATTTACACCCGCTCGGTGGGACAATGCTAGCGGCCGAGTTCACAAGGAAAAGCCTGGCTACGGTCTATTCCTGGCGCCGATAAAGTGGGGGTACCGAGAAGAACCCTTTGTGCTGAATTGTTCGGCCGTCCAATTCAAGTATCAGTTAGCTGCTGGCTGGTTTGTAGACGCCAAGATAACTGACGCCCACCTATTCCGAGTTGGAGCAGTGGAATTCACTGAGTTTGTTCTGAAGGAATACGCCCCTCTGCTAATTAGGGCCGGGGTATATCATAGTGTCTTTGCTTCTAGATTCCGCTATCCCATATCTCAAGGATTATGCTGTGGAATGTTCGAAGTATTTTGCCCTTTGTTCAATGTATTTTATACAGCAGAGGGTGAAACATCTCTTGACCTCTGGAGTTTATCACAGCTTTCTGGCCTGCCCATTGACGGTGAGCCGTATGAAGAAGTCTGTCTGGAAGACTCCGAGAAAGATAGTTCTAATGGCGAAGGTCGGTATTCACTTGGATACTCATACCGGTATTTAATGAAGGCCTATCGCTCCATCTGTCTGGCTTATAATAGAGGATCCTCCAAGAGTTACCATCCTCGAGAGAAAGGTAGCAAGCTGAGGGTCCGGATAGGGCAGTGGATTCAGTATTTCTTTGATGGTGCTTTAAAATATGCAGACTTCCCTTCTATGGGTCCGGTTGCCAGCAAGCAGATAAGGGCTCCTCGTTACAAATCAGCGCTGCCGTCTTCATTGCGCCGTATAGGCAAAGATGGTCCGAACCCGGTAGGGGTGGACCCTATCACACATTGCGCGGCTTATTTCACATTCTGACTGTGCACCTTCGCTCTCCCTCAAGGGGACGAGATGATCATCCGGCCGGAAGCCATATATCCGGCTTGTCAAATGGCCTGGGGGATGAGGTTGTCACTCTGCCCGGTGGCCTTGTGCTTGATCAACAAATCTCTAGGGGATCTGTACAAGCATCGGACTCCCCGCTCTTTGAGAACCGTGGGTCCATTTCATTTCTTCAATGCCTGGGTCTGCAGTCTGTTTCCCGAGCTGGGTCCTAGAACCCTGCAGGCAGATACAATATTACCCAGGATGATTGAATTTGCCAGCGCCGAGCCTAGCTTTTTCTTTGATCAGTTGTTCAAAATAAGGGGTAGACTGGTAAGGGTACCAGTAGACGCCCCCGGCAGCATTCATTTCTGGAGCTTGGCAGCAGGCTCAGCTCCTCTGGTTCACTCTCAAAGAGAATGTAAGATGGAAGAGGTAGAGACTTATGTTCATCCTATCTCAGGGGCTAATGTTGTTCGGTCTATCCTGGAGCCGGAGCTAGTTAGGTGGGCCATGGCCATTCGGCCCAGTGTTTTGGTCTTCAGAAAGGGTGGTCTGCTTCTCTTGGAGCCATATTATCCATTCCGCTTCGGGAGGAATTTTGGTTACGACCAACATATCCCCACATCGGTCGCTCAGTTCCCTTTGGATAGTCGGGCCAAGCATGGGTCCACAACTGTTGGTGATGGCCGGCTATGGTGGGATTTCTTTCATCGCCAGGATGGCGTGGTTTTCAGGATTCCGACCATTTGTAACCGTGTTCCTCGGGTCACATCACAATATATTAAATGGTGGAACATCCGAACCAATTTTTATAGGGATGGCAGGGGTGCATTCTGGGATGTGGCCGAGCGTTCTTTCTTGAGACAGCAACCCGGCCCCGTGTTTGATATTCCAAAGGCCCATCTGAAAAGGATTTATTCATAGCACCCGCGGGAGGCAGAGAACTATTTGGCCAAATGTCAGGCTTTTAAAGAAGAAGGCTCTGAGCCGCCCACTCCTGTCTTTGCTGCTATTAATGAAGACACCTTCATGAAAAACTTGAAGCATCTGTGTCATGTAGGGGGTGCTCGTCTGGAGGCGCAACAGTATCCATTCCCTGTTGAAGAACCGCTCCCAACAACAGCCCCTTGGAAGGGTCCGACGGACAGATTTCATCCTTACCAGACGTTTGTGCGTAGGGAAGATAGGACTCAGACGTATTACAAGCACACGTCTTGGCTGTTTATTCTGATGAATGTACATGGGTTATCTGCAGAGGGTCCGATAGCCGGCATCTTGAATAAGCCATTGTTCATTTCTTTTCATTATGTTGACGGCTGGGGTATGGACCACCTCGACTTATTCCGATGTCTTGACTTTCACGGTCATAGCGACCTGGCCACCTTAGTGGAGAAGTGCCAGACAGTTGGTGATGTCTGCTGGCTCGTCAAGGAGGCTGCTTCCCGCTCCAAGGAGGTAGCTTATCTGTATTGGCCACTTTCTGTCTTTTATGACGGTCCAGCAGGTATGATCTTTCTTTTATGACTGTAGTGCCTTCCGCTCAGTGTTGAACTTTGCATTCACTGATTTCGCTGCTTTTCTTCTGTCTTCAACAGACAGACCAGATATAAAGCGACAGGGACTTTATAGAAAGATCATTGCACAAGCTGAGAAGCCTGCTCATTTTGAAGTCCCTGCAGCAGCGCCGACTACCACTCCCTTGCCTCCGGGTAAAAAGAGAAAGACTTCGGCGGTTAAGGTTGCAGTTGTAAAGGCCAAGAAGGCTAAGACAGCTTACGCCCAGCAACCGGACTTGACAGCGACGGACACCGGGACCCCTCTCCCTGATATCCCTTCGTTTGATGAATTTGCATCCGAGAGGGAGGCTGCCCAGGCATCCGCTGAGGGTAACATTACTAGCTTGGAGCTACTTCTTTCATTCTCTTCTTTGCTAAATCTGAAAGAGATCTCCGGATATCTGACCACTATTTTTGTATAGCCCAAGAGCAAGTTGTAGCGCTCCCTGATGCGGACACTAGACTGCCTTCTCCTACGCCAGCCAGCGAAGTAGAGGGTAAGTGTGTTTTCTCATCTTTTCTTGTGCATTTCAGCTATTTTTCTGTCATTTATTTCATGGACCTTTTGCTACAGTGACAGCTGGAGAGGAGATCGGAGTCATAGCAGCAGGAGGAGATGTGTTTCAGCCACAGGAGGGTTACAAAGCGCAGACAAAACGGGAGATTGTCACCACAAGGCGCATAGTTACCCGGTCCACCTCCCGGCATACTTCAAAGATGATTGCCCAGCCCGTGGACAGCGTGGAAATATCTTCTAGTAGTTCCGTGACTGCCTCTGATGCAGAGGAAGAAGAGGCAGGCTTTAGCGATATCGAGGCGGAGGGTATCTCCAAACCAGAGGCCCCATCCGTATGTACTAACATTGTTCCGCTATTCACCCCCTCCAAACTGCTGGTGCTGTCTTCTGAGGAGGAGCTACAGGAAGAGTTTGCCAACCTGGACACCGAGGCAGATATAACCCCTCCCTTTGCTGCTTCAGCAGCGGAGCTTTCCTCTCCCCTGCACTCCTTTGAGGATATCGACATCACATCAGGAGTGAGTATCTTCTCCTTCTCCTCCTCGGTTTCCCTTTTATTTGCTGTTTGATGTTGTATTGATCTGTTCACAGGAATCCACTGTTGCTAGCCCAGCAACGACTGCAGCCCTTGAAGCCACTCCGTCTGACACCTTGGCCATTATCCCTATTTCATCAGCAACCTGTGCAGGCATTTCTGAGATTATTCGCCCCGTGCCAGTGAGGATACAGTCCTCCACGGACCTGGCGTTACTGGACTTGGGAACCTCGGGGGATAGTTCGGCTCTAATCAGGGTCTTGGATTTCAGAGCTGAAGCGGACCCAGCTAGGGGTTCCGCCTTTGTAGCGGCCGCAGTGATAACCATTGTGCCCGAATCAGCAATTCATATAACAGCAATTATGGAGATTGAACCCCGGCCTCTTCGGGCTGTAGCCCCTGCGGTCTCAACGCTGAAAGGAACATCCGTTGAAGAAGAGATGGAAGAAGGAGAGGCAACGGATACAGAGATGGAACTATTGTCCATAGCTGGCCCAGAATCAATCTCCATGGGTTCAGGGTTTGAGGAGGAGGTGGCCCGAGAAGAGAATGTTGAAGACGCGGGCATTTCACCAGGGACCCGCGAAGCAGCCGCTCCAGCGCTCATTAGCCCTTTCCCTCCGAGCATTCAAACAGCAGTCCTCGAGGAGATGGAGGCAGAAGGCCTCTTAGCTCCGCAAGAGATCACAGAGAAGGTTCAGTCGGTATCTTCAGCAGATCTCCCGTCTTCTTCCTCCCAGCCGGATGTCGCATTATGGGCAGACATTGACAATGAGGTGACTTTTGCAGTAACCCCCTCTCCTTCCTTCGGCTTTGCTTCATCTGAGAGCTTCGTTTGGTAAAATCTAGACATGTTGCGCCAGTTAGTGGAGTCCCAGCCTGGGCTGACTTATCTGCAGCTGAAAGAGATAGCCGAACGTTTCACCGCTGGTCTGCAGGTGATGGGCTGTCCCCTGGAACTATGGGCCCAGCGTGTCCTGTTGTTGTTGAAATTTGTACATCGCCGGGATTTCTTGGCACATGTTATGTCTGACAGACTGGCAGCTTTGAAGTTGCAGAAGATAGAGTGCAAATCTGAGCTGGAGAAAATGAACTCTATTCTTCAGGAGTGCCAATGCCAACTGCAGTCTTTGGCACAGCGGGAGCAATTTGTGCGCAGCCGGATGACCATTCTAGAGGCTGAACTGGCTGACCTCTGAGCTGAACTGTCGCAGATAACAACTTCTCGGCCGCGATTCGCGGAAGAACTGGCTCTGTTGGAGGGGCAGGTAGCATCTTTTCAGGACGAGTCTGCTCGGCTACAGGAGGAGGAGGCTCATCTCCATGAGTTGGGGGCTGCTCCGTATGTGGGTCTTCTGGCCTTCGAAGACATATTCCGGCGCCAGTGAACATCCGTTCTCCCCTTTTGTAATACAATTCCCCCTTAGGGGCTCTTCTTGTACTCTTCCTTTTTTTTTATTCAGTGGAAAGGAATCTTTACACTAGTCTCATATGTGGCTGTTCTTCACTTATCGCATTACAATTACTTCCTGGTGATTTGGCAGCGGTTTTAGCAATCCCCAAGCGAATAACCCGTACATAGCAGGAGAGCGTCCACCCTTTCAGAGAAAGGATGGGGGACTCGCTCCACCGCGTGATGGTATCTGGAGGGTGCTTAAACCGAATTTTGTAGGTAGTTGAATGAAAAAGGTTTAGAGTATCATCCGGAACAAACGAATGGTTCATCCCGGATAGGTTTCAAAACCGATCGGGACAATGTGCCGATCGACCCGTGGCTGATTTTATCATCGGTATTGGATTTATATCGATGCAACGAAGTTGTATAGGTTTCATCAGAATAGACGTGAGGTCTAAACTGGGTAAGCTTTATCGCAGGTGGGACGTGAGAGCATATATGGTTTTCATCAGGAAAGACGTAAGGTCTGACCTGGACAGGTTTCATCATTGAACGGATGAGGTGCCGGTCAATCAATAGCTGGTTTCATCATCGATATTGGGTTTATATCGATGCAAAGAAATTTTATAAGTTTCATCAGAATAGACGTAAGGTCCAAACTGGATAGGGTTTTATCATTGATCGGGCAAGGTGCCGATCGATCAATAGCTGGTTTTATCATCGATATTGGGTTTATATCGATGCAAAGGAATTTCATAAGTTTCATCAGAATAGACGTAAGGTCTAAACTGGATAGGTTTCATCGTTGATCGGGCAGTGTGCCGGTCGATCACTAGCTGGTTTCATAAGAGTGGTGATGGGTTTTATCGTCGGTGGGACTTCGAAAGGGGCCTGAAGACTTTATCAGGGTAGACGTGAAGTCTGTCCTGCGAGAGTTTTATCGCTAACCGGACAAAATGTCGAGCGACAAATGGAAGGCTTCTTGTGAATAGCGGGAGATGAAGGTAGCATGTCATTGGCATGGAATTTTTTTTTTTAAATTACCACATTACTGACCAAAGCGCCCTTTCGGGTTTTCGCCGGAGCCAGCCCCCTCTTGCTTTTGCCCACGCTCCCTTTCGGGTTTTCACGTGGCGGGGTACCCGATTTTGCCTGCAGTGCCCTTTCGGGTTTTCACCACAGCTGGGTTTTGGCCCTTTTTGCCCTTGTTTAGAATGCCCGAACAAGTCTGGCGGAGCATCTCTATTTTTAGCCCCATTTTATCTTTCTTTTTTTTTGTTGCACTAGGACTTTGGCTTTGCAAATTGTCAAACCACGTGCTCAACTTGTGTATGCTTCATCATTGATGTGGGTGTTAACATCAACGCAAGGGGTATGGGGTTTCATCGTTCACCCAGGCAGAAGGCCTGGGTCAACTTGAGTGTGTTTCGTGGCTTAGGCGCGAAGCCATTCGCCGGGAGCATGACTGTAATCGTTAATGTGGAGATTAACATTAACGCAAAGGAATAGGATTTCATCATCTATCCAGACGGAAGGTCCAGATTGACTCGAGGATGTGTGTAGCAGCTTAAGCACGAAGCCGTTTGCTGGAGATGCAGGTTTTATCGTTAATGTGGGGTTTTACATTAACGCAAAGGAACAGTATTTCATCATCTATCCAGACGGAAGGTCCGGATTAACTTAAAGAAATGTGTGTAGCAGCTTGGGCACGAAGCCGTTCGCTGGGGATGTAGATTTCATCGTTAATGTGGGGTTTAACATTAACGCAAAGGAATGGGATTTCATTATCTATCCAGACGGAAGATCCAGATTGATTTGGGGAAATATGTTGTGTTTTTATCAGAGCAAACGGAAGGTCTACCCTGGATGGGTTTCAGCATCGATAAGGCAATGTGCCGCTCCACCAGTAGCTGATTTCATCATCGGTATTGGGTTCATACCAATGCAAGGATTCCATGGGTTTCATCGGGACAGACGTAAGGTCTAAACCGGATAGGTTTCATCGTTGATCGGGCAGTGTGCCAATCGATCAATAGCAGGTTTCATCATCGGTATTGGGTTTATACCAATGCAAGGATTTCATAGGTTTCATCAGGATAGACGTAAGGTCTAAGCCGGCTAGGTTTCATCGTTGATCGGGCAGTGTGCCAATCGATCAATAGCAGGTTTCATCATCGGTATTGGGTTTATACCAACGCAAGGATTTCACAGGTTTCATCGGGATAGACGTAAGGTCTAAGCCGGCTAGGTTTCATCGTTGATCGGGCAGTGTGCCAATCGATCAACAGCAGGTTTCATCATCGGTGAGACATATGATAGGTTTCGTAGAATAGATGTAAGATCTAAACTGGGTAGGTTTTACCGTGGTGGGTCTCGGACAGAAAGTGGAAGGGTTTCATCGGAACAGACGGAAGGCCTACTCCGAGATGGGCTTTAGCATTGATCGAGACGATATGCCTCATGACCAACGGGGTTTCATCATCGGTGGGACATGCGGTGGATGTGCTGCCGAAGGAGATTCATGAAGTGATCTTTTTGTGTTACCACATTGCTGACCCAAGCACCCTTTCGGATTTTCACCGGAGCCAGCCCCCTCTTGCTTTTGCCCACGCGCCCTTTCGGGTTTTCACGTGGCGGGGTACCCAATTTTGCCCGTAGCGCCCTTTCGGGTTTTCGCCACAGCCGGGTTGTTTGCCATTTTTGCACTCGTCCAAGATGTTTTGGACAAGTCCGGCGGGGCACCTCTATTTTAAGCCCCATTTCTTATCATTTTTTTTATCATTTCCCTTTTTTGAACTCGTATAAGAGGAGGATATTGAGAGAGTCGACTAGGGCACAAGGCCTTGCGCCGAGAAAAGGCTTATTCGTTAGCAAGAAGGTAATGCTAACGCAAAGGACAGATTTGAACCGATTCGGGCCTAGGACACGCATTGGCGATGTTATTTATTATATGCGAGCTCGGCCAGGGCAGAGTGCCGCTAAACTGAGGTGTGGGTAGCTCGATCAGGGTGGAGTACCACTAGACCAAGATAAGGGTAGCTCGATCAGAGCAGAGTGCCTCTAGACTAAGATATAAGTAGCTCGGCCAGGGCGGAGTGCCACTGGACCAAGGGGAGGGTAGCTCGGTCTGGGCGGAGTGCCACTAAACCAAGGTAAAGGTAGCTCGATCAGGGCGGAGTGACACTAGACCAAGTTTGAGGTAGCTTGGTTAGGGCAGAATGCCACTAGACCAAGTTTAAGGTAGCTCGGTTAGGGCAGAATGCCACTAGACCAAGGGTGAAGGTAGCTTGGTCAGGGCGGAGTGCCACTGGACCAATTTTGAGGTAGTTCGGTCAGGGCAGAGTGCCGCTAGACCAAGGTGGATAGAGCTCATCGAGGGCGGAGTGCCATTCATTGATGTGGGGTGAACATCAACGCAAAGGAGAGTAGGGCTTCATCATGCAATTCAGACGGAAGGTCCGAACTGAAGTTGGTGGACGGCGGCTTGGGTATGAAGCTGCTTGCCGGGAATGTGGATCTCATCGTTGGTGCAGGATAGACATCAACGTAAAGGAGAGTGGTTTCATCGTCTACTCGGACGAAGGGTCTGAGTGACGTCGCTGTGTAGCAGCTCAAGCATGGGGCCGTTCACTGGGAAATGTGTACATAAGTTTTACCGTTGATGTGGGGTAGACACCAAGGCAAAGAAGGATGATATTTCTTCATGCAGTCCAGACGGAAGGTCTGAACTGATGCTGACTGATAGCAGCTTAGGCACGAAGCCATTTGCCAGAGGGGTAGATTCACTTAACAGGGACGAAGGGTCCAAGTTAAAGGAGTAAGCCGACCGATCTTGTTAATGATGACAAGGGCCGAAAGATTGTTGGACAGGATTTCCGGTGGGACTTTATGATGATCGTCCTTCTCGGAGTTTTATTAGGAAGGGTGAAAAAGGGAACTTTAAATTACCACATGACTGGCTTAAGCGCCCTTTCGGGTTTTCGCCGAAGCCAGCCCCCTCTTGCTTTTGCCCACGCGCCCTTTCGAGTTTTCACGTGGCGGGGTACCCGATTTTGCCTGCAGTGCCCTTTCAGGTTTTCACCACAGCTGGGTTTTGGCCATTTTTGCCTTTGTTCAGAATGCCCGAACAAGTCTGGCGGGAAATCTCTATTTTTTTAGTCCCATTTTTTTTTTCAACATCAGGAAGAGTAGGGTTTTATTATCTGATCTGGACGAAGGGTCCGAATAGGGCTTCATCATCTGATTGTCATCAGTCTTGATTTATTTGTTCATTCGCCACTTCCCCAGCAGGCAGTGGTGTAGCATGATAGAGTTTCAGATGCTTCCCATTGAGTGGCGAGAACTGAATTTCCCCTCGATGGTTGACAACCACGTAGGCTCCGCCCTCATAGACCCTCTGGATTACGTATGGACCCAGCCAGTTAGCAGCAAGTTTGCCTTTTGGATTGGAAGCCATGACTTCCCTTTTCTTGACCATGACCAGGTCTCCTTTCTTGAATTCCCGCCCCTTGACAAGCTTATTGAAGGCATTTGCCATGCGGGCTTGGTACATCTGGATATTCTTCTGGGCTTGCAGACGCTTCCCCTCCAGTTCAGCCAGTTCTTCAAGTCTCCTTTCAGCATTGGTTTGTTCGTCACGAACTAAGCCATGCTGGACTGCAATCCTGAGTGACGGTACCTCCAGCTCTATAGGGACTACTGCCTCGGAGCCGTACACCAGTGAATAGGGTGAGCAACCCGTGGGGGTTTTATAGACGGTGCGATATGCCCATAGTGCTTCATACATCTTCTCACCCCAGTCCTTTTTGTTAGAACTGACGACCTTGGCCAGCAGGGTGCATAGTGTCTTATTGAAGGCTTCAGCCAGTCCATTTGCTTGTGGATTGTAAGGAGTGGAGGTCCACCATTCAATTTTGTACTTCTCGGCAAGCCGATATATCTTCTGGTTCTTGAAGTGGCTTCCATTATCAGAAATTATTCGGCTGGGGACCCCGAACCGGAAGATGATATTGTGCTTGATGAATCTGGCAACCAACTCACCAGTCACTTCTCTGAGTGCTACTGCTTCTGCCCACCTGGAGAAGTAGTCTGTTATAGCAAGGATGTACTTATGTCCAGCTGAGGAAGTCGGTAGTGGTCCGACCACATCAGTTCCCCACTGAGCAAAAGGCCAGCTGGGAATTGTAGGGTGTAGAGCTACAGGGGGCCTTCTGGGTACAGTGGCATGCTCCTGGCATTTCTGGCATGACTTTGCAAACTGGCAACAGTCTTCAAACATAGTGGACCAATAATAACCCAGCTTCTTGATTTCAATCTTCATCTTAGGCCCAGCCTGGTGTGCCCCTGCTGTCCCAGCATGTATTTCTTTCATTGCTTGCCAAGCTTCTTCAGTAGATAGGCAGCGAAGCAAAATCTTCTTGCGGGCGTCCGCCATGATTCGGAACAGAGTTCCATTTCTGCATTCATAAGAATCTTTGATCCTTAGGAGTTTCATTCTCTCTTCTTTATTCTTGGGCAGCTGTTGGTGTAGGAACCACTGCAGTAGGTGCTGTCTCCAATCAGACGCCTAGACTTTGTCAATGGCATCAATCTCATATTCTTCAGGACACGCTTCCAGCATGCTGGGGACTTGCCACCTGTTCATGACAATAATGTTGAGCGTCTCATCTGGTGGGACTGATAGTGAGCTGGCCAGCTTTGCCAGTGCATCAGCTTAAGCATTATGTCCCCGACCCACATGACTGAGCTCAATGTGGTAGAAATTCGCCATGAGGCGTATAGCCTTTTGATAATATGGGTTCAATTCTGGCTTTTGCACTTCGAATTCTCCCTGTATTTGTTTTATCACTAACATTGAGTCACAGAATACCTGAAGCATCCGAATACTCATACTGAGGGCGACCTGGAGACCAATTATCAGAGCTTCATATTCAGCTTCATTGTTGGTGCAGGGCTTATTTATAGAACAGGAGGTGTGCAACACTTCTCCTTCTGGCGATTTCAGCACAATGCCGGCCCCTGCACGTATTCTTATTTTCCCACTGGAATCAGTTTCTGTTCTTGATGCCCCATCAAAGTATAATTGCCACATGATTGGCTGGGTTTGACAGGCTTCGAGCACTTCATCATCAGGGAGCTCAGTCTCCAGCATAGCGCTTTCTGGTACAGGGTGCTCTGCAAAGAAATCAGCCACAGCCTGGCCCTTTATAGCCCTTTGAGGTATATAGATGATGTCGAACTCCATCAGAATCACAGCCCATTTGCCTAGTCGACCCTTGAGTGCTGGATGAGTCAATATATATTTGAGCGGATCTGCTGCATATATTAATCTGATTTCATGTGACAGCATATAGTGTCGGAGCTTCTTAACAGTGAAAACCAGTGCCAAGCAGGTCTTCTCTATGTAAGTATAGCTTTCTTCAGTCCTGATCAACCTTCTGCTAAGGTAATATAAGGCTTGCTCCTTTCCATCTTCATTTATTTGAGCTAACATTGCCCCCAGCGAACAATGCGTGGCTGCTATATAGAGGATTAAATGGCTGCCCTTGACTGGTGCCCCCAATACTGGAGGGGTCTTGAGGTATTCCTTCAGCTTTTCAAAAGCCTCTTGGCATTCGTCGTCCCACATGAACGGCACATCTTTCATCATGAGTTTATGAAAGGGGTGGCACCAACCCGACAGGTTTGATATAAATCGTCGGATGTAGGCCAGACGCCCTTGCAGAGATCTTAGCTCAGACAGATTCTTCGGTGGAGGGAGCTCTTGAGTAGCCTTGATCTTGGACAGATCAATCTCAATACCCCTGTGCCGGACAATAAATCCAAGGAATTTTCCACTAGTCACGCCAAAGGCGCACTTCATAGGGTTCATCTTCAGCTCATATTTTCGCAACCTTTGGAAAACTACCCTTAGGTCCTGCAGATGATCTTCTTTCTTTCTGGTCTTCACCACCAGGTCATCAACATAGCACTCCACTTTCTTGAAGAGAAAATTGTCAAAAAAATTTGTCATGGCTCTTTGGTAAGTAGCGCCGGCATTCTTAAGGCCGAACGACATTCTTTTGTAGTGGAATATCCCTTTTGGAGTGCGGAATGCAGTGTGTACTCTGTCTTTTTCAGCAATCCAAATTTGGTTGTATCCGGATGAACCGTCAATGAATGACAGGGCTTCATGACCAGTGGCTGCATCAATCATTACTTCAGTAATTGGTACTGGGAAATCATCCTTCGGACAAGCCTTATTAAGGTCTCGGAAATCAACACATATTCTGATCTGCCCATTTTTCTTCTTTACGGGGACTATGTTCGCCAGCCATGTAGTGTACTGATTTTCTTCGACGAAGCCAACATCAATAAGCTTTTCGACCTCTTTATTGATTTGGTTGATCAGCTCAGGTCGCATCCTTCTGGGCGGTTGTTTTATGGGGTTGGCTTCTGGATTAATCGCCAGCAGGTGTTGTGCTACATCGGGGTTTAACCCTGGCATTTCATCATACATCTAAGTGAAGCAGTCTTTGAACTCCCTCAGGAATTGTATGTAATGTTCTCGGACCTTTGGTTCCAGCAGAACACTGAGAAAGGTTGGCCTTGGTTCCTCCTCTGTCCCCAAGTTTACTTCCACGAGCTCATCAACGGTGGCCTGGCCACCATCTTCAACTTCGGGCGGAGCCTCTTGCAAATCGACGAAGCCCCCCGGGATATAGTTTTCTTCAGTTTCAGAATTCTCTGATTCTTCTTGTCGGACCTCGGCCAATGATGACTCATCATACAGGGCAGAAACCATGTGACTTTGTTCAGCCTAACCATGGGACATGACCGGCTACGTGTAAGGCTCAAAGATTGGGTCTTCCACTTCCGGAGGCCTTGCTGGCGTAGATTCCTCTGGGGAATTTATATTCTACAGAGCTCGAACTTCTTCCAGAATATGTTCAAACTCTAAGCATTCTCTTGTGTCATTAGAAATCCGGTCTTCATCCGGGGTTCCTGTGTCAAACTTTGCTTCGGCCTGGAACAGGTCTTCCTTGCAAGACAGTTCCTCCCAGCACCGGCATACATTTCCTTCATCAGACTTTTCTACCTCGGGCTGGTTATTGGAAGGCCCATCATCCGGTATAGACTGATATATAATCTCTTCATCTTCTGAGGGGTAATCATCATAGCCCATCCCAGGAGGATCTTCATGTGAAAAGAAGGCGGAAATGACATCTACCTCGGCTTCATAGTATTCTTGTAGAGTGTAGCCCAATCCTGGGTGTTGGGTGATCTTCATCAATTCCTTATTATTCTGGGGCGGATCCCAAAGTTCTTGGAATGCTTTCTTCTGGGCAACGGGCTGCAGTGAAGGCATCTGAAGTTTGGAGAACATCTGCGAGACCCGTTGTGTGGTGTAATCCAAGCCTGTGATTGGCACCATTCGGCTTGTGGATTCTTCCAGAATCATGCAGTCCTGGTCGTCCTCCTCAACAGGCTCCCCGGTGTAGAACATGATGGGAGGCTCGCAGAAACGAGAGACCTCCATAATCTTGAGTGGCAGCACTGTCTGGCATTCCAAACTGGCGACTGGCTTAACCAGCCCTTCCGGTACCATGACTTGTGCATATTTTTCTTTCATCTCTTCATCAGTATCATCGGGATGAATGCTTGGAGGTGTGATCCGTGCAAAATCCCCAACATGAGAGATATGGGATACCTCATGCTTCTTGACACAGCCCCGTGGTGGCGGCGGAGACCAATCCTCTGTCTTTGCTACCGACTTCTCTTGACTAGTCACAGTTTCTTTCTTCTTATCTTTTTGCAGCATGTCAGCATAATAGGATGCATCGAGCATATGGCACTCGAAGACTTCAAAGGGGTGCAAATCTGCGAAGACCCTTTCTTCTTTGCCATCATGACAGTACTTAATGCACTGATGCAGTGTGGAAGGCACTATTTGGTACTCATGCAACCACGGTCGCCCCAACAAGGCCTTGTACGTGGTGTTGGAATCAATCACATAGAATCGCACCACAGTAGTGAGGTCCCCCAAGGTGAGGTTGAAATCCGCCACCCCCAAAGGTGTCTCACACTTCTGGTTAAAGCCAGCAATCTTCATGTCCCTGACCTTCGTGAGGTGCATATCAAAGTAATATTTCTGATAGATGCGGTATGGCAGAATATTTACAGCAGCCCCTGGATCTACCAGTATCCGGCTTAATGGCTGACAGTTGAGATGTCCTCTCATGTATAGTGGCCTGTTGTGGCTGGGATTTGGAATCAACATGTCATCTTCAGTGAAAGTGACTGTCGGCCCAGAATTGACTTCTGTCAGTAGTGCTTCATACTGTGCTGGTGACTGTAGGGCATCAATAATTGCTTGGCGGGCATCCTCGCTCAAGGAAAGAATTTCCCATATAGAGAATCTGGTAGGGAGCTTCTTCAGCATTTTCATAATTCGGCTGCCTACCCGACATTGGAGAGCCGCATTTCTTCTGCCCATCGGGGCTTTGGAGGTTCCCCAGGTGCTTGCGGCATTGCCTACCGCTTCTTGTCTCAGTTCCTTGGTTGGTTTCTTGAGGGACTTCTTCTGGAAAGACGGCCCTTGATGTTGCTGGATAACCTTTTTCTTCTTTCCCACCCTGCCTAGGCTTCAGAGCCGTTGACTGCTGGTGCTTGTTACTTCTGGCTGGAGCAGTTTGTATTGGCTTTTCGCCCTCTAAACTGGATAAAAATTCAAGGAATGACGGAGCTCCATCCCCTTTCTTCTCTTCTTGGTATAGACTGGCAGGAGGAGGGATCTGGACACCTCGCATTTCAGGCTCTGGTATCTGATAGGGTTGCTCTCCCCTGAAAATGATATTATGATTGGCTGGCGGGGGACGTCCCCATCTTCTCCCAGAACGGGTAGCATGTGCCGAGGTTGAAGCTTCAGCATGGTTGGCTTCCAACGGCGTGGCCGATGCCTCTGCATCATCATCCTCCCCAGGCAAGGTGAACAGCACGAGAGTGTATTGCAGTGTACTGTCATGACTTTCTTTTTTCTTCTGTTCTGTGACTGCCTTTTCTTCTTCTGGTGCTTTGGCTTTGCTGGCCCCTGCCCCCAGAAGGGTTCAGTATCATCTTTCCCCTGTTTTCCTCTGGTTTTTCTTCAATGGTCAATTCTTCTAGCTGCTCCCAGAGTATGCAATCTTTCACCAGTAGGGGCTTCGGCTCAGTCTGTTCATATTCGTCGAGCCCGTTGATGTACTGTTGGAGACGTTTTGCCTCCGGACTTATTTCTTTTTGTGTGGGAAGCGGAGTCTGCCTCCTCCGATTGTAGGTGGGGATTCGGATGACCGGCTGTGTCTCAGCTAGACGCCAAATCGGTTTAACTGGGGATGCACCCGGCTCCGAGTGGCATTCCGAATGGATGGTCCCGTTGTTTCGGCAACAGATGTCTCTTTCTGGTCTTCACCGGCTTCGTCTGCCACCCCTCCTGATCCCTAAATGGGGTAAGGAAGCATGCTTCATAAGTGCGCCTGGTGCATTCTTCAACAGCCTCTTCGGGCAATTGCTGATATACAGAAATCATATTTGCAGCCATCCTCATTGCTGGAGGTTCATGAGGGCGTGGAGGGTCCACCTGGTAATCTCCCAATTGCAGCTCACCCTTTTTGAACATACTTTCCATGACATCTTTGAAGACATAGCAGTTTTCTATAGTATGCCCCAGTCCCCGGTGATATGGACAGAACAGTGGGTCATCTTTCTTCGCTGCATCAGCGGGTCTCTTCGGTTCGGGCAATGTTACTTTGTTGAACTTGTAAGCCCAATTGAACAGTGCACCTGTCTTATCTTTGGGGAATGAATATGCCTTCCTCATCTAATTTCTTAGGGATACCTTTTCTTTCATTTCTGCTGGGCCTGCCGGCGGAGGAGCATGAGTTGCCTTGTTTTTTTCTTTCTGTTGTTCAAAGGTTTCGAAATCAACAGTGTTGGCCTCTGAATGCGGTGTTCGTCGATCAACAGCCTTTCCCTTTTGCATGGCAGGGACACTGGCGATCGGACGCTTAGATAGGAACGTCTCGACCTCTGCCACTATGTTATTTAAACGGTCAAATGTCCTGACATCTGCCCCGATCATCTTTTCCAGCACCTCCCTTCTGAGGTTCTGTTTGCATATCTGTACTGCATCTTCTTGATGGGGAGGTCGCCTGCATCTCATAGCCAGATTCCTCCATCTTTTTATATAATCCAGGGCGGTCTCATCTTGTTTCTGCCTGGACGCATATAGCTCAGCTATTGTGATTTCCCTTTCTGTAACATGAAATCTGTCTCAGAATTTCCGCTGCATATCGGGCCAGTCAGCTACCGACCCAGCTGGCAAGCTGGAGTACCATTCAAAGGCTAACCCTGTAAGGGACGAGCCAAAGAATTTCAGTAAATATGCTTCATCAGCTGCCAGGTCGCCCATAACTATAGTGTAATAGGCTATATGTTCTCTGGGAGAGCCTTGGCCGTTGAATTTTTCAAACTTCGGCGGCTTGCTGACGCCTGGTGGTAATCTCTTAGCAGCATAATGTGCAGGGTATGGTACTTTGTAGATGTCATAGGTACCAGAATCGTCCCCGACTTTCTCAGACAGCTTCATCTCAACAATCTTTTCTATCATCAGTTTATTTGCCACAACCGGATCCACTGGTTCTGGAAAGAAATATGCCTGCTGATGATTGAAAGGGGTCGTCATGACCGTTGTGTGCATCATCGACTGAGATGCTGGCACAGTAGATTGTGTTTGAGAGGCAGAGGGCTGGGCTGCCACCTGTTGTGGAAGAGACTGATTTGGCGCTCTGCCTTCACTATTCAAATGAGGAACAGCTGGGACGGCCACCTCGGTTGAGCTGGAGGTTTGTCCTGTCGGCTCAGCCTGCTTAGAAACATGTGTCTGCTCATTTCTCTCATTCAACTGTCTTCTGAGAGACTCAATTTCCCGCTGGTACCTCATGAACATCATCTGGATCATGGGATCCATGGTGGCTGGAATTTGCATCTCCCCTGAAGTCCCTTCAGCGGGGTCTAAGAGAGGATTGTCTTCTTCTTCAGTAGTCACCACATTTACTGTCATCGTGGTGACTCTTCGGGCTTCATTGACGGCTGAGAGGTCGTCTTGATTAGCAGCTACTATCTTATCTTTCGCTACCTTGCTTCTTCTCGTGACTGCACCTGGTCTGTGCGCCAGGCTGATCAATTCTTCTGGCTGATTTGGTAACATACCATATCTTCCGGCGACGCCGGCCATGTTGCAAGCAAGAATCTGCATTCTTCCTCTCTGCCTGCGAACTCTTCTCTTGACCTGTCCAGGATATGTCAGACGGTCAAATACAGACATTTTCTTTTCTTCTGTCTCTTCTTGGTAGATATCTTCATCATATCTGGCCCGCGGCCATCTTCATAGTCATTGGAGTCAGAGGACGAAGCCTCCAGCATCACTCCTTCTCTTTCTTCTCCCTCCGCAGTGCCCAAGGCACGGGATAGTCTTTGTTGCCCCAAGGAGGAGTTCCCCAGGCAATGAAAGTAGTCTTGAACCACCCGGTTCATCTCTTCCCGGCTCTGCCCTTGTAGCTCTGACCGGGGCAGCAGCCTCTCCTGAGTCTTCGGCTGATAGGCCAGCCTCGAAACTTGAGCAGCCAGGTACTCTGACCTGGGATATCTGAACACATCGGCCTGTCTAGCGCAGGCCCTGGATCTCTGCGGAGCAGCAACAACAGCAACTTCCTCTACTCTTCTTTCATCCTTCTTTTGAAGATCTCTGCCCCTCCTCCCGGGGTGAGCAACAGCAACATCTTTCTCTTTCTTCTCCCATCTCCTGCCCCCGGCCCTGGGGCGGACGGCAGCAACATATTCTTCTTTTTTCTCATTTCTTCTGCCCCCAGCCCTGGGGCGGGCGATAGCAACATCTTTCTCCTGAGCTGGTGCCCAGCTCTGAATCTTCTTCGGCACCCAAACTTGTTTGAACTTGGTCGGCCTGGGCGCCAGTGGCTGCTTCCCCTTGTTCTCCCAGTTGGCCCTCCTGGTGGCCAGCGGCTGGAATCTATTGTTGGTATGAACTGATGGAATGATCCTGTCGGGCCGTGCATCCCTGGGGCGGCCATTGAGGTTCACCCTCATGTTCCCCACCATCATTGTCTTTCCTAAGGCCGAAGGGCGGCCTCCAGTTACAGCAGACCGGCTTCTCCGGTTGTTTCTTCTTCTCCTACCAGCAGTGGCGGAGACATCAGTCTTCTTCTCTAGGTGATGGACCAGGCAAGAAACAGTAGTAGGAGTAGCTGTCATCTTCCCTCCCTCAGCTTTTGGTGCCACCGCAGCCTTTATCGTAGCGATGCTTTCAGCTTCATTATTGACTTGTAGCAAGTCGACAAATACGAGGCCCAAGCAGTTGGGCAGGCCCACCGCCGGAGGCATGGATCCGAACCCCATTGGCACCGCCAGGTACCCTCCGTGGGTGTGGCCATCGACCACTTGTTGGCCGAAGTGAACAGCAACTAGTCCAGCCTCCATCTGTAGTTTCTGTGAGTAAGATTAACACATAGTTAGAATTTTGAGAGAGGCCGCCGGGCCCCTTACTTTGGCGTAGAGATGAAGGGAGACTTGGTCCCACCGGGCGTGCCAGACTTGTGGACTGCGCTTTTATATCTTACATTCTTTATTCTTTTTATTTCTGTTGTTTATTTATTGGCGTGCCAGTCACATATGTGACGATTTCATTGTGCGCTCGATCTGACTTCTAATCAGTCGATTGTGAGTGATCATGTCTGGACCAAAAGTCCGTCATACCATAAAGGTTATGACGTTAATTACGTCCTCCCTAAGAAGGACAACCCTTGATTAAACGCCAAAGTAAGGGGAGAAGATAGCGGCAAAATAAGACTCGAATGAAGGTATGCTAGTCTACTCGCGAAACACTAAATGGACTGGATAAAGTGAGAGTACATTGAGTACGGGGCAAATCCGGTAGCATATCCCCATTATCTTGGACTATGCCAAGTGGGAATAGGAAACCATCCATGCAGTGGCAGGATGGGATCCGCCAAAGATCGGGTATATTCGACCCGGAATCCGAAGTGGGACCGGTATACCAAGGTACACCACGCTCTGATGCGATATTTTATTGATATTCCCCTTCGAGGGACCATCGGAGGACATGCAGTGGCAGAACTCTGTGGGCCGGCAGGGTTTGAAGAAGACACCATAGTTATTGGATGTGATATGTGCCAATTTTGACAGCATATCCCCTTATCTTGGACTATGCCAAGAAGAGATAGGCCATCATCCACGGGATGCCGAGATGAAAGCCGAGATAGAGGGGTGCCGAACTTCCCGCACCGCGTATCTGCCATGGGACAATGTTTGATCTTTCCTGCGAAAGTCGGGGGACTTATACAGTGGCAGAGCCCTCCGAACTTACGGGATTGCTCGTGAATCCGTCACGGGACGATGGAACGTAAGGGAGTCTGACTCCCTTTAAATTTATCCCCGGGACAGGTCTGGTGACTCGTGGGTATCCCTGGGCGGGTCTGATTAAGCTGTCGGGAGTTCAATTGGATAACGGGGTAGGTTCCCGGCGCAGCTCGAATATGTATATGGGTTATCGGCGCAAGAAGGCAAGGTGGCAGGGGGGTTCCCGGCGCGGCCAGGGATAAGGGGTTCCCGGCGCGACCAGGGATAAGGGGGTTCTCGGCGCAAGAAGGCCGGCGCCGAGAACTGTTCACCTATTCTACTGTGCGTGGGGCCGAGATGTGCAAGGGAGGGCGCCGAGATGGTTTTGGATGATCTCCGGAGCCCTATTTTTTGGTTTTTTTTTATGATTGAGGCCAAGATAAAGGGTTTCTTTAGGATCAAAGTGGATCAGTGCATCAAATTTCAACCGGGTCAAGCTTGGGTTTCATGGGAATATCAGGATCGAAGAGGATGGAGGGAGATTAGGGTCCAAAGGATCCCTGTCACCATTATTATGCAGGATCCCGGGGACAGTTTGATGTTATCCTTCATCATCCTGGGAGCCAAGAGATGGCTGTCTCTGGCCCCAGGAATGACTTCGACAATGCTAGTAGGCAGAGCGTAAGTATCTAAAACTCCGGAGTCTCATGAACAGCGGTCATTGTGTAGTTTTGCTTTGTTCCGGAGGCCAAGGGATGGTCTATCCCTGGCTCTGGAGCAAGCACAAAAAACATATGAAAACCAAGCGAAACAGCAGACTAACAATCAAGCTGGGGAGGGGAATAACATGCTGCGAAATTTAAGCGAAGACATAGGGGGATGGTAACGGGGCTTCAGAGAAACAACAGCAGGCAGCAACTGCAGCCCGTCACGTTTATTCACTCAATATTGGATTTACATTGCATCCGACCCCCTACATCGAGCAGGATACAAAAGAAAAGGATGAACAGAGGAAGTTGCATCGATCTATTAGTATCAAACCGGTCACAGCATGATAGAACACATCAGAGAAGGAAGAAAAAGAAGCATTCGAAGGAACTGAACTACAAAGAGGGGGGAGGGCGGAGCATTGACTCCTTCCCCCCCCGGCTCCCACCTTCGATCTCTTCGGACCCTCCTCTCTGCTCCTTTTCTCTTTGGATTCTCGCCTCTTCTTTCGGGCTCTCCTTACTCTTGTTGCTCACTTGACGTCTTCGATGTCTGTCTATCTATCTCTTCTCTCTTTTCTGTCTCCCTCTCTCTTCTATCGTTGTTGTTTTTTTTTCTTCGAGAGAAAAGGGGGGTTTTATAGCCGCTGCTGAGTATCTTCTCGGCGGGCATTACATAGCTTCCCGGCGCGCCACAGCTTCCCGGCGCGCGAGTCAGCTTCCCGGCGCGCAAGGCTCAATTGGGCCTTGGGAGGATCTCGGCACCATAATATTAGGCCCATTTAGGGTTTTTGACGCTTCAATTCCTCTTATCAGCGGGTTCAAGCTGTCAAAGCTATCCAGCTTGTCTCTTCGTTTGCTAATCCTTCGAGTCTGTCGGAACAGATGAAGGTCTCTTTGTTGGTGAGTTGGTATAGTTTCATCAGAACATTTCTGGAGATTTTCATCAGTCAATAGACTGCAATTCTTTATCAGCACTGCCATCTGAGCGACGACAACACCGGATATCAGCTTGGCCGGGAAGGGCTTCAGCTGGGTGATAGCTTTAGTGACGACTCTTCTATAGTTTTGGCTCTGCAGGAATCCCTGGGATCTTCATCTCTGATTTGATCTTCTCTTCGGTCTCATCTTTGTTCTCAGTTATATTTCAGGTGTCAACAGGAGCATAATTTCAGGAGCGACCTTGGATGCAGTAACCTTCTTAAGCTGTTCCTCCATACTAGCCATCTTTTGGAGGAGTATAGCATGGTTATCAGACTCGGCTGGGGCCGGACGAGAAGAGTATTGGTTTGTCATAGGCCTTCTCAAAATTTGAGAAACAGGAGGTTGTTGAGGCCTAGCAATGGAGTGACTTGCCGGTTGGGCCGGCATAGTCATCACAGGAGTTGATGGGCACGAGGGCACCCTAGGTGCGACCGCCAGGTCGTTGGGAGAACTAGAAGAGTGGCCACCCATGGCCTGGGGAGGGTTAGAAGATGACGGAACAGACTTTCCCTTTAGAAAGGCCTGGGCCGCCTGGCGCTGGGAGTCATCCAGCTGAGCAAGAGCTTTGAGAAATTCGTTGAAGTTGAAGGAAGGGGAAGCGTCCTCTGAAGTATTTTGAGTGGTAGTTTGAGCTTGGGAAGAAGGCTCAACCTCCAAAGAAGTGGTGTCCACCATGTGGACTTGAGTGGGAGAAGAAGTGTAGTTTCCCTCATGGTAGACAGGATCCTAAGAGGGAATCTCATAGAACGGGTCAGAGTGACCCTCCTCATAACCATCATAAGTATACCCGTAGTTGGCCATATTGATGATTTTACCTGAACGGAGTTTCATGCTTAAGGAAGAAGAAATAAATTTCCAACAAACAAGTATACCCAAGAGATATCGCCTTAACAAAATAAACACCCAAGTTGTAATGAGTCCAAAATTTTAAGGTTTTCTTTGAGATTAAGGTGAATTTTACAATAAGTTCTCTCTTTTGAACATGGATCCTGGTTGAAAATTTGGGTATAATCTCCGGGTATCTAGGTTCTTTCTCTCTCCTTACCAACGTATGGGTCAACTATGCTCCGGGTGCTTCAATGGTACAACCTTCCCAGCGTCCGTGAGGGAATCCACGGGTGCAGGGACTTACGGAGGCTTGGTTCAGGAATTTCCGATCCAATGAGACGGAATGCTCAAAGGAGGGTCCTTCCTTCACCAAGAGAGGGTGTGAGTCCTAAAAGTGTGGGGAGAGGAGGTCTCCCAAACCGAATGCCCTAGATGCAGCCTAATACAGGCAATAGCAAGCAGATGATATCTAAGTCAATCAAATGACGGAACAGCAGTAAGCAGTAAACGGGGGTTCTGTGGGCGCAGAACAAAAAAGAGAATGACGACCTGGATAAGGTCGCTAAATCAACCAGAGACGACTGAGTGTCAGCCGCTAATCACAGTGAATGATGCAAATAGATAGCAATCAGAATAAAATAGCGTCTTAAGGTGAGGCGCTGCCTATGGAAATGACGCCCGTTCACTGGGATGTCAGATAGCAGTAATTGAACTTAAAAGGATGAATAAAAGCAATGACAAGAAAAATGACACCTTTCAGTAAGGCGCTGTACCAGTGGAAGATGCCCCTGTCAGGGGCGTCAAAATTCAGTAATCAGAAATGTGACGCCTTGGTGTAAGATGTTATATTTGTAAATGACGCCTCTGTGAGGGGCGTTAATTATAAAATGATGAAAATGTTCACAATAAAAAAGAAACAGCGCCTGTATGAACAGTCGTCGTATGTAAAGATGACGGCGGTCTGAGGGCCGTTATTCAGTTCCAGAGAACCGATGGCCCTGATCACAAATAGAAATCAATCTTTCCTCTAATAAAAATGATATGGACACCACGCAATTTGGCTAATCCAGTGGGAGGTGTGCACGTGGTGCACAAAAGGAGTGTGCTACGAGGAGCACGAAGGAGGGGCACGCGAGGGCGCCAAAGGGAGGGGTAATCAAACTAAAATAAAAAGAAGTCCCATCGTGATCGCCAATTTGTGAACGTGTCACATAGACATCTTTCTAAAGAGAGACAAATAATATGATGATGATGATTATTGACGAATGAAGAATTATGCTAAAATAAGTGAGAAAAAAAAAGAAAAGGGTATGAGCATGAGATGCTCTATGGAAGGTGATCGCCAGAGGGGTTACCTCAAAACATCAAAGGAGTGATCGCATGTACCTTATGTTGAGCGGGTGAGATTGGGAATTCTTCCTTCCTCCTTCTACCGGCCGGCCGATGAAGGGGGTTTGTAGCTTGATTACCCTTGCAAGAAAACACACAAAGTAAACAAAGGTATGGATTAGCCAAAGTGTGTAGTATCAACGCTCTAAAAGTATGAAATCAATCAAATTAAGCATGAACACACACCTTGTGTGTTTTGGTTTTAAACCCCTAAGAGGAGTAACATGGTATGGGATGATGGATGATATGCAAAACAAGATATATAATATGATGCAAAGCAATATTAACGTGTTGAGAAGATCTCTAATAGAACAACTAGAGAGTGATGAATGTTATAATAAAAATAAAAGCTAAAGAAAGAGTGTCCTTTCTGCTGTGTGTGCAGCAGTAAAGGGAAGAAAGAACAAAAGCTTCAGCTGCTGTTGCTGCGGCAGGATGACGAAAACACAATGGAAACACCGCTTGTGGGGGAAGAACACCAGAGGAAGGAGCTTTGGAAGAAGATTAAACCTGCAAAACAAATGAACACTCTTCTCTCTGTGATCTGTTTTCTCTGTTTTCCTCTTCTTTTTTCTTTCTGCTCTCCTCCTCCTCGCACGAGGAAGATCCAAGGGGGTATTTATAGGGTAAAAATCCTTGCATTAATGGGATTAAAACAAGACAATGAATCTCTAATAAGGAACCCTCTTCCCAATCGAACATAAGGTGTAAAATGGGGAAAGGATTACTACTGGAAAGAAGCAGGCAAAAGGGAGACGGAAGTCAAAATGACGACCTATGTAGGGGCATCAATTGAAATGACGACAGTCTCGACGTCGTCAATTCCTGAACTTAATTATAGAAATGAAGGACTTTCCTTATTTAAAATTCTGAAATGACGCATGTTTGAATGGGCGTTAAATAATCAACGCCCCTCCTAAGGACGTCAATTCTTTGAGTTTTATTTTTATTAGAATTTGTAAAAATCCAGGAATTGACGGTTGTTTGAGCAGTCGTCCATTAATGGAACACGCCCCTCCTTAGGCCGTTAACTAAATGACACCTTCCCCACAGGCGTTAATTTTAATTATTACACTAAAAAACCAAGAAATCACAATTAAATATGGAGAAATTAGAAAAAACTTCATATTAAGCCAATATTGAAGTTCACTTTGGGGCGTCACATGGTGACATGAAATTTACTCAACATAGCATCGATTTTTGCGTGTCTACAGGGTTTACCCGATATCTGAAGTCTGGGTCATCACACTGGCGATCACATATCATGCAACACACATGCACTCACGCGTGATCTGATTTCCTTTTCATTATTTCCATTAAAACCCACAGAGAGCAACTCTCGCAGTCGTCCTTCTTCCTTTTCTCGTTCCGTGACGTCGTTCACAGACGGGTGGGAAGCTGTCGCAGTATGTTGGAATGGCCAGGTAGCCGTACCTGGCATGACTCCTCACAACTAGTGGTCCGAAGGTGACGGCCATTGAAATCGTTGAAAAGCAGCCCTGCAATTTCAAATTACACAGTTAGAATTTCAAGAAGAGGCCATAGGGCCCTTAATCCTGGTGAAGAGATGAAGGGAGGTTTGGTCCCACCGGACATGCCAGACTTGTTGATGCACTAAAATTTTGGGACGTTTATTTATTTTTTTATTTATTTTATTTATTTAGTGCATGGGCGTGCCAGTCACAATGTGACGATTTATTCAAGCTCCAAACCAGGATGGTCTAGAACTACTGGTGCGCACCGTCTGACTTGTCAGACGATAGTGAGTGTCGTGTCAGGACTAGAACCCGCAGTGTCGTAAAGGCCACGACGTTAATTACATCTCTCCGAAGGGGAGAAAACCCTTGATTAATCGTTAGGAAAAGGGGCCCTATGGCCTAAAATTAGCATTCATGAAATGTGATAATGAAAATCTCGAACTGTGTTAAAATGCCCCGTGATAGGGTGTGAACATTCAAATCGTGGTAGTCGCTCATTGACCATTTCATGCCCGGACAGAAGTCCGAGTTGGAAGCATGACAAAGATGAAGATAAAACCCGGGAAAATGTCTACCGAGTGCACGGCAAGCTTGATATTAGGACTTAAAGACGTGGGATTAGCTTAGTGGGCTATTGGCCCAAGGCAAGGTCAGGCCATAGCCATGATGGGGATGGTCCCCACGGTCCAAGCGCGACTTGCCGGGGCGTCATGTGTGTTCCCTTGTTCAGGGCCCACGGGAGATAAGATCTCCGGAATGCATGTCAATACAGGCATGTTTGCACTTCCATGTAAGTTTTATTCCAATTGCTTGTCTTTTATCATGTGTTTTATTTTAGTTCAGATTGCATTGTCACAGCTCTTTCCTTCTTATCATTACTTTATTACTCTTCCTTCATTTTATTGTTTGGTTCTTCCTTCTTTGTTATTTTGCCTTTTTTTGTTCTGTATTAGCATTCATTTCATTTTTTTTACTTATTATTTTTATTTTATTTTCTTCATCGTTTCATTTCTTATTATTATCCCCCTTTTTATGCACAAGGCCCACGAGGGGCAAAACAGACCCTTCAGGACAAAATTAGTCGACTCGAGCAAGATGGGTCGACCCAGGCTAAGGCTGGGTCGACTCATCCTAAGGCTTAACCGGCCTAGAGAAGGGACTGCGTCGACCCACTACGAAGTTGCGTCGACGCAGGATGCTGGGCTTGTCAACCCAGTGCAAGGCTGCATCGACTCAGCGTGCTGGCCGTGTCGACGTAGCGTAAGGCTGCGCCAACCCAGAATCCTGGATGCGTCGACTCAAGGCGCAGGTCGCGTCGACCCAGGCTAAGCAGGCCGTCTAAACTTGGCATTTCTTCATTTTTTTCCTTTTGTCTTTTGCAATCAAGTTATATATTAGCATAGTGGATTAGGGGCTGACAAGCCTCACTTTTCTTCTTTCATTTCATATCCTTTTTTGTTTCTCTCTTCTCTTTTTTTTATGCATGATCATGCGTGCATATACATGTATATATGTGGGAAGGAGGAAGGAGGAGCCTGCTACCAGAGGGTAGTCAGTAGGCCCAAGCGTTTGTTGGCAGATAGTGGATGCGTCGACCCAGCCTGCCTCCTGCGTCGACGCACCCAAGGTTTGGTCGACCGAAATTATAGTTCGATCGACCGAACCCAGCGATTGGTACAACTACCAGAAAAAGCGAGATTACATACGGAAATTTATGACGAAAATTTGTGACGGAAATTTCTGTCTGAAATTTGTGACGGATTAATTTTCGTCTGAAATACTGTCTGAAATATGCAACTACACACGGAATTTCAGATGGTACTACACACGAAAAATATTCCGTGTGAAATTTCAGATGGAATTTGTGACGGATTAATTAAACTGTTCGAAATTTGTAACCAAGAATATGTGACGGCCGACTCCGTCTGAAATCCGTTACAAAGGTGTTTTGTGACGGATTTTCAGACGGATTTCAGACGGAATATGGCCGTCTGAAATCTCATCTTTTCTGGTAGTTATCTAAGACTTTCAGCAAGCCTGCCCCTCTTTGACAATGGGAATGCAGCATGCCTAAATGGGGTTCATGCATAGCTTGCTTGCGAAGAAAAGCATGCAACCTTGGAAAATGTGGGAAATGACTTTGCAAGCTATTTGCACATGGTATGCAAGGGCTTAGTTACATGTTCATGATGGGTGATTCCCGGTATGCAGCGGAGTATTCACTCATGCATAATGATGACTTCTAGCTGGACATAATCCGGCTGTCCACGAGCCACCATTTTATATACCAAGGGATCATGGCAAGCAAGTACTCATGAAATGCAACATGCATGAGATTTTTGTTTATATTCATAATGGATGCAAGAACCAATGCGCATGCCAAGGATATGTATGGTATGCTCAGATTTTTGCAAGTGTAGGAAGCTTCTGTTTGCTCTTCTCTTGGGAAACCAGCAGAGGGCTCTATGCAAGTTTTAACATGTGCACGATATGCTCAGATTTTCAACAAATGTAGGAAGTTTCCTTTATTTCTGTTCATAGGAAACTAGTAGCTCTTTATACAAGTTTTTTTGATGCATGTATGATGTTTTTTTTTTTTTGGATTGTTTTCATTCAGAAGAGGGGTGCCATTCCGAGCAGCAAGCCGGGCCAACAGGAGGGATTGACCCTTGTGTAGGCCTTTACACAGGAAGAACCAGACAGAACTAGGCTAAAAGGGGGGGGGTCGACTCTTGGGGTCGACCCCAGCTTCTGCCCTTCCTTTTTTTTGCTTTATTCTTTCCTTTTTTTGTTCTTGTTGTGCTCATTAATGTATCCAACGGTTTTTTGCCATAGTCTACTGCTGCCATTTCTTTGTTAGTTCATCCTTCATTCATCACCGTTCATTTTTCTTTATCTTTTTTGTTAGAGTTAGGATTATTCTGCCATTGTTCACTTCTTTGTTTATTGGTTGCATTCCCGATGAGATTTCGGCAGCATCTCCCCTAGACCCGAGATGTTCGAGGAAAAAAATAGAGACTCACCCACGGAAGGATCCGAGACGGTCTCGTTAATTGTCGGGTAAGCCAAAAGCGGCTACCCTATGATCCGAATTGGGTGCGGAAGCCCCGAGGACTAACCTATGAGGGGCTCCGATGACACACGGATTGTCATGGCCTCAATTACGGACTTAAGTTGTTGTCAAATTATATGGCCATTAAGTTGTTGTCAAATTTTGATGATGATCCCACTGAACAGAATTTTTTGAATCTTGAAAGTGCTAGAACCTCTCTCTCCCAACTTTACTCCCAGGAAGAATGCTACTGGAGGCAAAAAGCTCATATCCACTGGCTCAATGATGGTGATAGGAATTCAAAAATTTTTCACTCAACTGTTTTGAATAATAGAAGCAGACACCTGATTACTACCATTAAAGATGATCATGGCAATGTCATTGAAGATGAGGAGCTTATTAAAACCATGTCTATTCAACACTTTCAACAGGCCTTTTCCTCCCAACCACACTCTACTTCTCGGGAACTCCTCCAGGTCATTCCTGCCATTCTTTCTGCTCAAGAAAATGAAGTTCTTTGTGCTGTTCCTTCTGATGAGGAAATTAAAGGGACTGTGTTCTCCATGTCAGCTGACAGTGCTCCTGGGCCCGATGGATTTACTGGTCATTTCTACAAAACCTGTTGGTCCTTTATTGGTCAGGATGTTTGTGTTGCCATCAAGGAATTCTTCTGGGGCAGTGATCTGCCGCGGAGTATGTCTGCCACTATTATCACTCTCATCCCTAAAGTCAGCAAGCCAAACACTTTTAAAGACTTTAGACCCATCAGTTTATGTAATTTCTCTTTCAAAATCATTTCTAAAATTCTAAATGACAGACTAGCCCAACTGCTACCAAACCTTATCTCCTTGGAACAAGGTGCCTTTGTCAAAGGCAGATTCATTGGGGAGAACATCATCTTGGCTAAGGATATCATCAATGGAATTGGGAAAAAGATCCGGGGGGAAAATGTTGTTTTCAAGATTGATATGGCTAAGGCCTATGATAGATTAGAATGGGATTTTTTGCTCAATGTCTTGGAAAAGTTTGGATTCTCCAGCACATTTATCAATTTGATTTCCAGGCTAATATCAAATTCTTGGTTCTCTATATTGCTCAATGGAAACATCTCTGGTTTCTTCAGATCATCAAGAGGAGTCAGGCAGGGAGACCCTTTGGCCCCATCCCTTTTTATATTGGCTGAAGAAGCCCTCAGCAGAGGTTTAGCTAATTTATACCAAACTGGTAAGGTGGGCTACTTCTCTACCCCTCGTCGCTGTCAAGGGATTTCCCATCTCCTATTTGCTGATGACACATTAGTGTTCGCCAATGGGAACAAGAGATACCTAAAGAATCTAATGGAATTCTTGCACCTTTATAAGAGCTCCTCTGGTCAGCTTATTAATATTGACAAGAGTTCTTATTATATCCATAGCAAAGCATCTCCTTCTCTCAAATAGAGGTTGACTACTCTCACTAGTATGAGGCACAATGCTTTCCCCTTCCTATACCTGGGAGTGCCTCTATTTCCTGGAAGAGCCAAGGCTTCCTTTTTTGCTCCTCTGCTTAACAAGATTCAGTCCAAGATCCAAGGATGGAACTCCACTTTATTATCTCAAGCTGGTAGATTGTGCCTGATTAAGCATGTGCTGTCTTCAATTCCACTGCACATTATTGCTTGCTGTGCTGCTCCTGCATCATTTCATAAACAACTTGATCGTGTTCTAGCCAACTTCTTCTGGGGCTCTACTGATGGCAAACTCAAGAAACACTGGAAGAACTGGGCCAGCTTGTGTAAACCTATCAGATGTGGAGGATTGGGTATCCTTCCCCTAAGGGACCT
Organism: Amorphophallus konjac; assembly: GCA_022559845.1. Classification (NCBI taxonomy): domain Eukaryota; kingdom Viridiplantae; phylum Streptophyta; class Magnoliopsida; order Alismatales; family Araceae; genus Amorphophallus; species Amorphophallus konjac. The sequence continues at coordinate 111,228,426 of CM040122.1, read as the reverse complement.
GCAGAAAGCCTTCAAAATAAAAATGCTTTGGAAAGCTCTTACCTCATAAAATTCTCTTTGGGCCACTTACTTCCGGAAAAAGCATTTGCCTCATCCACATATCTCTGAAACTGAATTCAGAAAATGCTCGGGTAATGGAAGAATGGAATGGCTATTTGCGAGGGATCAAATCATGAAACACAGCAGAATATTTAAAGGTCCTGGCAACTTTTCATTCTGGAAGGATATTTGGTTTGGTGATAAAGCGCTGGTGGATTATATAACAGACAACCAATGGACTCAAATTGAGAATAAGAATATTACTCTTCATGACTTGGGTGATCACTGGAATTCAAACTGGAGTATTATTCAACAGGCTCTTCCAAGTGACATAATTCAGGCTATTGTCTTCTGCATCAACAAAACACCTTTGTCTAATGACAAGCGAGTTTGGAGCCTTACTGCTACTGGGAATTTCTCTATCTCCTCTTGGAGAAAACACTGGACTAGCAGTGATCCAACAAATCCTCACCAGCTCCTCTGGTCTGATTTTGTCCCACCAAAAGTCTCCCTGTTCCTCTGGAAACTCCTCCATGGTATCCTACAAACGGACATTGCTGTTCAAAAATGTGGTATCTCCATATGCTCCAAATGTGTGTGATGTCCATCTCCTTCGATTGAATCTGCCTCTCATCTTCTCTTGTGCAGCAATCTTTCGACTGCCACTTGGACTTTTATTAAACACTGCTCTCAGGTTAACCCTGCCTCTTTTTTTAATGCACAAGCCTTCTTACATCAGGTTATACAGCACACCAACACTTCCACTCTGGCTAGCCTTATGTCCCTGATCACCATCTTCTTATGGCTTTGGGAAATATGGTGTGAAAGAAACAGACGTAAATATGATAACTCTGCCTCCTCTCCTCAATCCATCTACCATAAATTTCTGAACCAAGTCAAATCCACCAAATTCCCTAATTGCAAGTCTGTGGGAGACACTGCTTCTCTTCTTATGCTATCTCTGTTGCCTCTCCATTCTGCTGCTCTGAAGAATCCCAGACCAAAAATTGTGCGATGGATTCTCCCTCCCCCTCACAGATTCAAGCTCAATGTGGATGGCGCCTCAAAAGGCAATCCAGGTCCTGCTGGTGGTGGTGGTATTATCAGAGATCACAATGGCTCTATTACTTTGGCATTCAGTCACTTCTATGGTCCCTGTCACAGTTTGGTGGCTGAAGCTCGTGCAATGCTAGATGGTCTTCGGATTGTTGCAGCTTGTGCCATTAAGATCTACTCCATTGAGTCTGACTCGAAGACACTTGTTAACATCTTGAAAACCACTGCTACTTGTCCCTAGAGACTTATCCCACTCATTAGTGAATTGAGGTCCCTTATTACACTCCTGGAGGCTGACATTGTCCATGTCTACAAAGAAGGCAACCAAGCTACAGATGGCCTTGCAAATCATGCTTGTAAGAGTAATGCTAGCTCCTTTTTTATTGGCAACTCTGATTTACTTCCTACTATGGTCCGTGGGGCCTGCAGAATGGACAAATTGGGAATTCCCAACATCCGGCTTTGAAGGCCGTGTTTCATGTTCTTGCAGGGGTATGCCCCGATGACATTTGTAATCTCTTCTTATTAATAAAATTCCTTCCTTTCGGTCTTGTCCTGGTGGAGTGAGCACACTCACATTGGGTGCACTCTCTTAGGTCTGGCTGAAGGCTTTATTTGCTTAAAAAAAAATATGGCCATTAGTATCCACCACTCCAAAGGAGATCATCTGAGGACCATGCTATAAGGAAGCAAGCCCTTGGAGATTCGGGAGTAAGCCAACAATCTGAATATCAATGGAGACTCAAAAGAAATGCGAGAGAGAGAACTGCGGGGAGGTGATCTCTAAGGGGCTGGACTCAGAGCCCTACCCAAGGCGTTGGGTAAGCCCTGAGCCTCTTCCTAGAGAGCCTCACCAATGTGTTCCTGCTGAGAACACCATGTAGCTACGCGATGGACACAAAGACAAAAGAAATCCGTTGAAGGAGCTCACTGCGCTCAGGAACACACAGTAGAAAACGGAGTAGATATAAGGAAGCGGTTGACACAAGCAAAAAGAAATGAAACATGCCTTATGAACACAACTGTTCTGAAATTTTTATTCTCTGTCAAGCAGATAACATGGGAGCATATACATCGTAGAAAAGACAGAAGAACAAAAGGTAAAGAAAAATACGACGAGGGGGCGGAGGAGGACGGAGCACTGGCTCCTCTTCCCCCCTCAGCCTCACCTCTCTTCCTCTTTTCTCCCCTCACTCTTGTCTTCTTTTCTTCACTCTGCAAGTGCAGGTGTTGGCGGGCTCTCAGCTCACACTCTCTTCTGCTTTTCTTCTTCTCTTCTTCTTTGCTCTTCGCTCTTCCTCGTGCCTGACCAGAGAGAGAGGTCGACCAGCCCGCGAGTTCGACTAACCTTTTTTGAATCCAGCCGGCCTCTCCCCTTATCTTTGCCTTGTGGGCTGGTTTTATAGGGACGGATGCGAGGTCCTCCCTTCATTCCAATCGAAAGCCTCGGTCGCTTTCGCACCGGATTTTTTCTATTGAGTAATGCAGTGCTACTAGCAAAAGGGGTGAGGCTACCGGTCAATGCCAGGCGCCTTGCCGAATAAGGGAAGTTCCCGCCGGCCACGCTTGTAAGTTGTCGTTCGAAGGTAGGTGCAAGAGTTGCCATCTTGGGCACCTAAGGCCTTGTAGCATTAAAAGCTCGTAGGGGCTTGCTGTTCGTGCTTTAGCTGCCAGATGAGGGGAGGACCTGCCGCCGGATGGGTTGCCATCGGATGGGGAGTTGCCCTACCACCAGATGAGGGCACATGAAGCCCCGCCGGTTCAAGGGGGGAGCCTCCGGATGGGTTGCCTTGCCGCCGGACCACTCCTCCCTCTCTCATTTCTTTTCTCTCTTTTTCTTCTTTTACTGCCGGTTCACTCCTCCCTCTCTCATTTCTTTTATTTTTTTCATTTTTCCCCTTTTTCTTCTGCCGCCGGTTCACTCCTCCCTCTCTCATTTCTTTTCTTTTTTTCTTTATTTCCCTTGTTCGGTTCGGCGAGGCTTGGCGCTCTTGATGGCGAATTTCAGGTGTCAACAGATGGCTCTAGTGTCAAGCCTGTCACTCCCTCAGCCTCAACCAAGTGATGGCTATGCAGGTCTGTGGACGCGGGATTTTTATTTATTTCTTTATTTAATTATTGTTTATTATTTGTTGATTTATTGGCGTGCCAGTCACCGGAGTGACGATTTTATTGTGCGCTCGATCTGACTTGGTCAGTCAATTGTGAGTGATCGTGTCTGGACCAGAAGTCCGTCATACCATAAAGGCTATGACGTTAATTACGTCCCCCCAAGGAAGGACAACCCTTGATTAAACGCCAGAATGGGAGGCCTCATAAGGCGAACATATGTTCATATGCTTAATTTTAAACTTCATACCAGGGCCAGGAAGGCGGGTAAGATAAAAACATCAGCCACAGAAATAGACTATAACGTTGAATCGACGGTGCAAAACAGTCATGCTTAGGGGGGAAAAGGGGGGTAGAAGATGACAATCACGGATGGGCTGAACCATGACCATGATGTAGGTTTAGAACATCGATCAATATTTCGACAGCATTTCCCCTTTATCTGGATTATGCCCAGAGGGAAATAGGCTATCACCCATGGAGTGCCGGGATGAAAGCCGAGAAAAAGAGAGAGGTCAAAACCTCCCAACCCACATGTATGGGCCACAGGGCCATGTATGATTTTCCCTTTGGAAAGCTAGCGGAACTCATGCAGTGGAAAAATCCCTCCGAGCAAAAGGGGTTATTCGTAAATCCGATGCAGTTAGGTGGAACATAGGGATTTTGACTCCCTTCAATTTTATCCTCGGGGCAGTTCCGATGACTCATGGGCGTCCCTGGATTGGCTCGGTCAAGGTGCCAGGGGTTCAATCGGATGGTAGAGCAAGTTCTCGCGCACTTCAAGCATGTGTCTGAGTTCTTGGCGCCGAGACAAGGGAGCCAAGGAGGGGTTCCCGGCGCCAAAGGGAAGAGGCCATGGAGAGGCTCTTGGCGCGCAGGGGGGAAGGCCACGGAAGGGTTCCCGGTGCCACAGGGAAGAAAGCCAAGAGGGGTTCTCGGCGCGCAGGGGAGAAAGCCACAGGGAGGTTCCCGGCGCCACAGGGAAGAAGGCCAAGGAAAGGCTCCCGGCGAGGGGTTCTCGGCGCAGGTTAAGAGGTGGGGTTCTCGGAACGGGAAAGCTTGCGCCGAGGGCTGTTCATATGTTTTACTGTTTGTCGGGCCGAGATAGGTGAGGGCACCGGGATAAGAACAGAGCTTACGGTACTCTGTTTTGGGTTTCATGATGATCGGGTTGAAGCAAATGGACCCTGAGGAGTCGAAATGGCTCAATTCACTGGACTTCAACCTGTTTCGGTATAGGTTCCCAAGGAAGGCCAGGAACATAGAAAAGTTCGGGAGGGGAACAATGAAGTATAGGGAGCCTCTGTCACCATTGATAGATAAGGTCCCGGGGATAGGTTTCATGTCATCTCTGTCATCTGGGAGAATTTTGACAGCACCTCCCCTGGACTTGATGTTTGCCAGAGAATGATAGACGATCACCCACGGAATGTCGGGGTGAAAGCCAAAAAAAAAAATAGAGGGGTATAGGGCCCCTGACGCCTGTATGTGCTTGCAGCGCTATCTTGATATTCCTATTGAGACCGTAGAAGCTTATGCAGTGGCAAAGCCTCCTTGGTCCTTAAGGTTATAAAAGCCGATCGAGTTCGGGAAACCACGTGGAAAAAGGGGAGTCGTTCCCACTAATTGTCGCCCCTGAAGTGCACGTGATGACTCAAGGCATCCTTGATAGAATGTAGGGTATAGTGAGTAGTTCACAAGGGTATCTGTGGGGTTTCTTCAATGATAGCAGGGGTTTTCTTTCAGGGTTCAAGAGATGGAGGGCTCACGGCTTAAGGAGGCCATGGGCTTGAAAAAGGGTGGTTCCCGGCGCCAAAACCATCACGCCGGGAAGGGTCCTTCAAAGGATACTATTTGGCGCGCCGGGAAGCAAACACAAGCGGGGGTTCTCGACGCATGAAGCTTCACGCCGGGAAGGCCGCTTTGTGGGGGCTTGTTTGGGCGCCGGGAACTGGCAAGGGGAGCTTTTAGCGCAGGCGAGGTGGGGTTATCGGCGCGGGAAGACTCGCGCCGAGGGCTATTCACCTGCTTTACTGTTTACGGGGCCGAGATGGATGAGGGCACTGAGATGGGTTTAGGGTTTTACGACACTCTATTTTGGATTTAATGATGATTGAGGCCGAAGCAAATAGGCTTTATGGAATCGAAACTGATCAGGTTATCAAATCTGAGCTGGATTAGGTTTGGGCTTCATAGAGGCATCAGGGTTCAGGAGGGATTTGGGGAGGCCGAGGTCTGGAGACCCCTGTCTATCGGCATTATCACGCAGGACCCTGGGGACAACCTTGATATGGTCATTCATCGCCCTGGGAGCCAAGAGATGACTGTCTCTGGACCTAGAGGTGATTTCGACGATGCCAACGGACAAAGTATAAGCACTTAGAACTCCAGAGTCTCACAATCTTCGATCATTGCATAGCACGGCATCATCCCGGAAGCCAAGGGATGGTCTGTTCCGGGCTCTGAGATAAGCACGGACAGTGCTGCGACGAAAAGAAAACAGACGAATCGGCGGATCATTAATCCACTGGGGAAGGGGATCAGCATGCTACTAGTCTGAGAGAAGACAGACAACACTAAGAAAGACGATAGAGCTTCAGAGGAATCGAAATCAGGCTTGAACTATAGCCCATATATATATATATTCGTTTGACGATATCTATCAGGGAAGACACCTGGTGAGAAAACCCAGGTGATACATCGTTCCAATACTCAAACCGATTACATGGAGAGAGTGAGGGAAAGGGGGTAAACAGATGCCGAGATATCTCGGCTACATTCAAGGAATCAAGACAAGACTTGAACGATTACATGAAGCAGAAGAAAAGAAAACATGGGGGAGGGCGGAGCATTGACTCCTCTCCCTCCCCGGATGCCCACCTGGAGCTTCTTCCCTTGGGATTGATCTCTTCTCTCTTTCCTTTTTTCAGCGGAGGAGGCTCTCTCTCTCTGTAGGTTTCTTCTCTTTTCGATCCCCTTCTATTCCACCTCCATTCCCCTTTCTTGTGGGAGGAGAAACGGGTTATATAGAACCCTGCATTGCAAGCAGCTCTCGGCGCCTTGCATCCATGGGAGAAGTTCCCGGCGCGCCAGCTTTGGTGGGAGCGTTCCCGGCGCGCGCCAGCTTTGGTGGGGGAGTTCCCGGCGCCAATCTCAGAAGCCCAAACGGCCGGCCCATCTGGTGCCTTTAGGCCTCACACGTGCCTTGGGATTCTCTTTCTTATTTGAATTGATTTCCATCAAGACCGAATAAGGCCTCTTCAGTAGCAACATGACTTTGTTGAGATCTTCTTGAGGTTCTATCAGTGAACAAACTGGGGTTTAATCAGTATTGCCATCTGAATGATGACAAAACCGGGTATGTTTCATCAGCGTTGTCAGCCGAACGGTGACAAGACCGGACATCAGCTTCAGTCTGAAAAGACTTCAGCCGGGTAGATGGTTGACGAGCTTCATCTATGATCTTTCACTGTAGGTCTGACTTCCCTTTCAATTCTGCTTCCACCTCTGTTCATTTTCAAGGTGTCAACAAATGCCCCCCATCTGCGGGCGGCGTAAGCGCAGAATAAGCGACACGGGGTCTGCAGGTGTCTTTCATCATTCGAGGGTATCTTCCTCAGTTTTATCTTTGACATTGTCCTTCAGCTTGATCATGTTGCTGCAGCAATATTATGCACATGTATCTTTAATTTCTTGGTTCTTCTTCAATGAATTTTATTTTCCTGTTAGCATTTGGAGTCTTTTCGGCGCGGGGAGGGACCTGCCTCTCGGCGCAGGTGCTTTTCGGCATGGCCAGTTGCTCACGGGCCCTCGGCGCGGCCGCTTATCGGCGCGCCTGGAGTTCCCGCCGTGAGAGGGGTCTCGGCGCGGTTGCTTCTCGGCGTAGGCATCTTCGACGGGTTCTCGGCGCGCCTCCCTTTTTCTTCCGGCCGACGGGGGGCTCTCGGCACGCTTTTCTTCGCGCCGAGAAGCCCCTCTTTGTTCTTCTTTTTAACCCCCCGAGAGGGTTTTCACCCTCATTTTTCACATCTCCCTTCTCTCTCTTCATCTCTTCTGCAGCGGTGAGCTCCCCCGCTCCGAGAGCTCCGTTTCATCTCCCCCCTTTTCGACCGATTTAGTCTTGGGTAGGTCGTTATACGGGACTAAGTCCCCTTTTACGTTCGGGCTCACTCCCTCTTGGTGGGTGATTCCCTATCTTTCTTTGGGCAGACCCCGGACAAGAGGAGATGCTGCTGAAATTTTTGAGAATTGGTTGTCTCATTGTTTCATGCCCATTCATCCTTTTGATGCTTCTTTTCGTGTCTTTCCCTTACTGCAGGTGCTGAAATGGCTTCCGGCACTTCTGCTGCGGCTCATCGGCTCAGCCGGATATATCTCGGGCTAAAGTCAACTGGCTGAATGTGTACACCCTGAGCTTCGGTTATGACCAGATTGCTAGTGTCGATGAATCTTCTGATTCCGAGACTGACACAGTGCCGTCTTCCGGAGTCTATTCTTCCACAGAGGGTATCGATTTCAGAAGGGCTGCTGACTACCGTCCGGACCTGCCGAAGGATCGTCATCTGCTGCCATTTATCCGGACCTTCACCATAGGTGGAATGAGGGATTTCCTGCTTGCTCGGTCTGTGGAGGTGGCAATACTTGCTGACAGGGACAGCATGAAGGGTTCTGTTTATCGAGCCCGAGCTATATATCTCCTAGGCGAGCAGAGGGACTGGAATGCCGTGCTGGGCATTTCCGAATTAGAGCCGGAGAAGAAGATGCTGACCCGGGCTCCAGAGTTTACCCCGGCAAGGTGGGACCATGCAGCCGGTCGTGTCCATCGGGAGAAGCCCAACTTTGGACTTTTTCTAGCTCCTGTGAAGTGGGGTTACAGGGACGAGCCATTCATTCTGAACTGTCTGGCCGTTCAATTCAAATATCAGCTGGCTGCCGGCTGGTTTGGGGACGCTAAAGTGACGGATGCCCATCTCTTCAGGGTAGGAGCAGTGGAGTTTATAGAATTTGTCTTGAAGGAATACGCCCCTTTACTGATTAGAGCAGGGGTATATCATAGTGTATTTGCCTCCAGGTTCCGCTATCCCATCTCCCGAGGATTATGTTACGGCATGCTTGAAGTGTTTTGCCCACAGTTCAATACGTTCTATACAGCAGAAGGTGAGACTTCTCTCGATCTTTGGAGTCTTGCGCAGCTTTCAGGCCTGCCTATAGATGGGGAGCCATATGAAGAGGTCTGTCTAGATGACTCTGCAAAGGACGCCTGTAGCAACCCTGATAAATGAATATTTGAAATGAATTAAAATATATATATTACAGAAGTAATACAGATAATAAGAAGAGGGTTAAATAGATGAAATAAAACAAGATACAAATAACGCCTCTTAGTAAGGCGTTAATTTAAAAAGAAACGCCTCTATCTACGGCGTGACTAAAGAAAGGACGCCCTCACTTGACGGCGTCAAATTCCAAACGCCAAAAAGGGCAAGGCCAAGAAATGCCCTTTACTTGGGCGTGTTTTAAAACAAGGAATGCCCTTATACAAGGCGCTTCTTAAGAAATGACCTGCACCAGGTCGTCAATTCAAGAATCGACGCCCTGACCGAAGTCGTTAATTCCATTTGTGAACCGTTCGAACCCAGAGCTTATCCAGGGAAGGATTTACCTAATCCAGTAAGTGTCTACTAGGGTAAGGACTCTATTAGGGATATATTACCCTCAATAAAACACTACTTTTGTTAGGACTCCAAAAATCCTATAAATAAACCTGTCCGGTCGAACCCTAAACCTATTTGATCGATCGCTGCTACGGCGAGTAAAGAACTGAACGTTCTTTTCTTTTTATTTTACTGTCAAATGAAGAGTTACTAACTCTTCATCTCCTTCTCTTCTTACAGGTTGAAGAGAGCACACGACGTGAAGAACAAAGGTATTATTCTTTTTCCCTTTTTACCTTCGGTCAAGTAGTATGAAGAAATACTAATGTTTCTTCTTCTGTTCTTGTAGGAGTTACAGAACCGAAGAACAAGGTTCTTCATCAAAGCCTTCTCGTCCTCCTGTTATTGTTGCTGTAAGGCAACAACGTCCCCTTTCATATCAATCTTCAAATCTTCAGGTAGGATTTTCTCAAGTATGTAGCCCAAAGTATATAAGGATCATAGTGAAATCATATGAGCATGCACCTGCATATAGTTTTCCTAAGTTTTAAACGTTTCTGATGAATTCTTGAAAGAAACGTCCTTACAAAGGGGGTGCTTTTGAAATATACGACCACAAACGAGGGCGCTACTTGTAAAGAAACGACCTTAAACAGGTCGTCAATTTTAGAATCAACGCCCTGTACATAGGCGTTAATTTCATGAAAATCATAAATACCCATATTATAAAGATGATATATATGAAATCTTGATTCTAATATAATGCATGACTCTTCCTGCTAGTTTCCTGTCCTGTCCATGAAATTTGATCTCAGAAAATTGCTTGTTATATAACTTCGTTACTGTTCATGACCCTTGAAGAATTAACGACCTAAGTTAGGTCGTGACTTGTGAAACTAACGCCCTGAACTAGGGCGTGAGTATGTAAATAATGCCCCTTCACAGGGCGCGTTTCTGTAAATTCCTGAAAATATATATTCTGTAAAAAAATGGAATTAAATAAGTAACGCCCCTTCCCAGGGCGTGTTTTCGATAAATCCTGAAAATTATTTATATTCTGTCAAATATGTAAATAATAAGACGCCTGCTGCTGCAGTCGTCAAGTCTTGAAGAAACGACCCTGACCAGGGCGCGTTTTAGATAAATTCCTGAATTTTTGAAAATTCTACAAAATGGAAATATATGCAAACGCCCTTCTGATAGGCGTTATTTACTTGATACACGACTTTACTTAAGTCGTTATTTTCTGAAAAATGATGTTTATCCTGATTCTGTTAATCGATGGTTTCATATTCTACATATATGTATATATCGGCACTATTCTCCACTCCGTGAGTATAGTCCCACTTTTCACGTTGTTTTATCGATCACACTCAACTCTCATTGACATACAAGCTCTCCATTGGACATTCCGTTCCTTTGGACTAGCGAGTTAGTCATAGAGACCTCCGTAAGACTCCTCGTACCTTGGATTCCCTCAAGGTCGACTGAGCTGGTTGTACCATAAAAACCCATTACACCATTGATGCCATGTCACTCTAAAGAAACATGGGATACCGGCCCTTATGATTATACAAAGAGTATATCATAAGAAATTCTTAATGGGATGATGATATCATGCCATATCATGTCGTTCTTGTAAAACCTCAATTCTATGATAGGAATGAGGGTATCTTACCTTTGATATACTGTTCATGTGGACCTCAATTCTATATAAAGAATGTCCATACTGATTTTTCATGGTACCCAAGTTAAGGGAACCATATTCTACCTAGATTTTTATCGATATCGTGATTATACCGTTATTATCGCCATTCTATGTCCTTTGTCATATTTTGGACTCTATTCTATCAAAGTTGTCATACGTGTCTACAAGTTTGATTATTGAAATTCTACATTGGCTATAAACAAGAGTGGATGTCAAAACACATGATAAATGCCTGCGCATATAGGGCCCGATCTGGTCCTGGGAGGAGCACCCGAAAGTACTTGTACCCATGGCAGTTAAAATGATAAGGTATCTGGTATTATACCGAGTACTTGACTTGCTTGATTGGACATTCCACATATATCTTGTACTTGAATCGTACTTGACATGAAATGAAATGTGTGGCCTGAAAAAGGGTAAATTACTTGCTTGCTACATGATAGCCAAAGTTCTTGACATGACTTGTTAAATGTACTTGCTTGAATATCTCAAATGTCTTGATTATCTTATTGAAAGTTCATGATTTGTTCATCTTATTTCCTTGATATTACATTCTCTCTATCTTGTCGTTTTATGCGAGCATGCATAGCTTTATTGCATTCATGAAAAATGTAATTACTTACACCCCTTGCTAGTACTTGAGATATAATTTCCTACTGAGCGTTCGCTCATTCCGTTTGTCCCTTTTTACTTTTCAGGTAAGTCCGACGACGATGGAAGTCAATCGGATGGGAATGGTCAAGAGTGAAAGTGATAGAGCTGCTCAAGTGTCATCTAGTCATTTCTATAGTTTTTTGAGTCAAATATGTATTCTTTTCCTTTTTATTAAACAGAGTATTGGATTTGTAATAGTCTATCCATTATGAAATAAAGGATTGGGTTATCTTGCTATTTTACGCATCTCTGTCTTTGTGTCGAATACACGACCACTCTGATTGACATGATTGATATAAACTCGTCACGTGTCTCCGGGTATCTTCCGCGCTCAGGGCGTGATAGTTTTTGTGGTATCAGAGCCTAAGGTATTCAATTCCTAGGAAAAACCCAAGTCCAAGGATAAGTTGAACGTTTAACCAAGTGAGATTGGGTAGAACCAAGGGTTAAGAGTCAATAAGTCTTTTAATAAGATCACAGTAATATAATACTAACGTAGCTATTGTAATTGTAGGATAATGGCTGCCGAACGTGCTCAATGGCGCAACATGCAGCGTACCCTTCAAGGAATGACTCAAGTGCTACAACAGGTAGCACAAGGTGATGCTCCACGAGCTGGAAGCTTACACCAAGCCTTTAAGAACATGAATCCCCCGAAGTTTATGGGATCGACCGATCCGGACGATGCCGAGCATTGGGTTCGGTAAACCGAACGCATATTCCGTGTCATGCAATGCACGGATCAGGACAAAGTTCTATTAGCTACATTCCAGTTAGAGAAAGATGCTAGATGCTGGTGGGAGTCTATTGAAGCAACCATCGATCCTACTCAAGTAACATGGGAAGAATTTGTGGAATACTTCAATGCTAAATATTTCTTGGACCGAGTCCAAGAAAAGAAGGCTACAGAATTCGCTGCATTAAAGCAACGATCTTTATCATTAGCAGAGTATGAAGCTCAGTTCTCCAGGTTGTCTAGATATGCTAAGCATCTTATTAGCACGGAGAAGATGAAAGCCCGAAGATTTCTTAATGGGCTTAGGCCCCACTATATTACTCAACTGGCGCCTATGGACATCCAAGTTTATTCTGAAATAGTGCGCCGAGCTCAACTACTTGAAGATGTCACGGAACTATCTGATAGGATCAGTGGGAAAGACAAGAAGGAACAAGTCACGGGTTCGGGTTCTTTCAAACCCAATTTCAAGAAGAGGCCCAATAATGGAGGTTCTTCCTCTCAAGACCATAAGTTCAAAAAGACCAAGCCTTTCTCTATCACCACTACCCCTTCTAATACAGTGTGCAAGCATTGTGACAAGGCTGGTCACAAGACAGAAGAATGCTGGAGGAAATTAGGAGCTTGTCTCCGTTGTGGGAGTCGCGAACATCGGATTCCCGATTGTCCATTAATGAATGACCAAGCCGGTGACGGTAAACGCCCGGTGACAAACAATGCTCGTCTTCATGCAATCCAGGAGACCGAACCAGAAGAAGAAGGTGGACTGGTAGAAGGTACATTAACCGTTTGTTCCAAAAGTGCTTATGTCTTATTTGATACGGGTGCATCGCATTCCTTTATTTCTAAGAAGTTTGCCGACCCGTTACCATTAGAACCAGAATAGATAAAAATAGTTCTAACTACTCCTCTTGGAAGTGAAAATGATATTACTCATCACTACCAAAACTGTGAGGTAATGGTTCAAGGTAGGAATTTACCTATAGATCTCATATACCTCGATCTAAAGGAGTATGATGTTATACTGGGAGCGGACTGGTTATCCAAATACCAGGCAACGGTTGATTGCCGCAATAGCCAAATTGCTTTCAAAGATTTTTCAGAGTTAGTCTTTACTCGCCCCAAGAGTCGGAACAAATCCCCTCTTATTTCGGCTCTTCGAGCAAGCAAGCTCGTCAGGAAAGGATGTGTATCCTTCCTTACCTTTGTCACTGTTAAAGAAGCTAAGGAAACCAAGATAGAAGACATTCAGGTAGTGCAAGAATTTCCAGACGTATTTCCGGAAGATTTGCCGGGATTACCCCCTCAAAGAGAAGTGGCCTTCACCATTGACTTAGTCCCTGGTGCTGGTCCAGTTTCAAAGGCACCCTATAGAATGTCCCCTGCGGAACTCAAAGAGTTGAAGGAGCAGTTGATGGAACTAATTCGAAAAGGGTTTATTAGACCAAGTACTTCCCCGTGGGGAGCACCAGTCTTATTTGTGAAGAAGAAGGACGGATCCATGAGATTGTGCATCGACTATCGACAGTTGAATCATCTCACTATCAAGAACAAGTATCCACTGTCGAGAATCGATGAGTTATTTGATCAGATTTCAGGATCCAAATATTTTTCCAAGATTGATCTCAGGTCGGGATATCATCAATTAAGAATCAAGGATGATGACATTCATAAGACTGCATTCAGAAGCAGGTATGGCCATTACGAATTTGTTGTTATGCCTTTTGGACTAACAAATGCCCCTGTTGCCTTTATGCAGTTAATGAATAGCATATTCAGGCCTTATCTAGATCAATTTGTGGTGGTTTTCATTGATGATATATTGATATATTCCAAAACTAAGGAAGAACATGAGGAGCATTTAAGGATCGCATTACAAGTATTGAGGGAAAATCAATTATATGCAAAGCTCAGCAAATGTGAATTCTGGCTTGAAGAAGTGACTTTCCTCGGACATGTGATATCCAAGGATGGTCTATCTGTTGATCCATCAAAGGTTGAAGCTGTTAGAAACTGGGGAAGACCAACCAATGCTAGCGAGATCCGAAGTTTCTTAGGTCTTACAGGCTATTATCGGCTATTCATCAAAAATTTCTCTAAGATCGCCGTACCACTTACAAGATTAACTAGTAAGGAGATCTGATATGAATGGAGTGAGGAATGTGAAAGAAGTTTCCAAACTCTCAAGGATCATCTCACTACAGCTCCGGTGTTAGCTCTACCAATAGAAGGAGAGAAATTCAAGGTCTACACAGATGCTTCTGGCATTGGCCTCGGATGTGTCCTAATGCAACAAGGAAAGGTCATAGCATACTCTTCACGTCAATTGAAGAAGCATGAGGAGAATTACCCCGTCCATGACTTAGAACTGGCCGCGGTAGTATTTGCCCTAAAGATATGGAGGCACTACTTATATGGAGTGCAGTTTACTGTATACTCCGATCATAAAAGTCTCAAATATCTATTTTCGCAAAAGGAGCTAAACATGAGACAAAGACGCTGGCTAGAATATCTCAAGGACTTCGACTTCAATATACAATATCATCCCGGCAAGGGTAATTATGTGGCTGATGCCCTTAGTCGAAAGCCGAGAGCAATGATAGCCAATTGTATGATACAAGAATGGAGATTGCTAGAACAATTCTCCGAGCTCAATATAAGCTTGGACAGGGAAGCCAAATTTGTCACATTATCTCATGTAAGCATACAGTCGGATTTATTATCTGAAATATAAGCACTTCAGGATGATGATCCTATATTAGTGGAAATCAAAGGCAGATTAGAAGGACAATCTGATTTTCAACTAACTTCTGATGGAAGATTATTATTCAAAGGTAGAACTTGTATACCCGACTGTCCGAAATTAAAGAAGAAGATCTTAGATGAAGCACACCTATCAAGGTACACTATTCATCCAGGATCAACCAAAATGTACCAAGATGTAAAGAGGAACTTTTGGTGGCCTAATATGAAAATAGAAATAGCAGACTATGTATCTCGCTGTCTCACATGCCAACAGGTCAAGGCAGAACACCAAAAGCCTGCTGGAAAACTACATCCTCTAGATATTCCTAAGTGGAAGTGGGAGGACATTGGTATGGATTTCATCATGGGTTTATCCAAATCAAAAGGAGGACATGATGGAATATGGGTTATTATTGACCGTTTAACTAAATCGGCGCATTTCTTGCCAATAAAGAGCCGATGGTCAATTGATGTACTAGCTGCACTATACAGCAAGGAAATAGTCAGGTTACATGAAATTCCTGTCTCAATCGTGTCTGACAGAGATCCCCGTTTCACTTCTCATTTTTGGAAGGGATTACAACATTCGTTGGGAACAAGGCTCAACTTTAGTACTGCTTTTCATCCTCAAACGGATGGTCAGACCAAGAGAACTAACCAAGTTGTTGAAGATATGCTTAGAGCATGCATCATTGACTTTGGAGGAAGCTGGCACGATCACTTGCCACTAGTGGAATTTGCATATAATAATAGCTACCAAGCTAGTATCCAAATGGCATCTTTCGAAGCTTTATATGGAAGGAGTTGTCGATCACCCTTATGCTGGAACGAAGTTGGAGAGAAACAACTATTAGGTCCAGACATGGTAAGGGATACAACTGAGAGAATACAAGTAATCAGAGAAATATTGCAAGTTACTCAGACAAGGCAGAATGCTTATGCTGATACAAGAAGGAGAGATCTTGAATTCCAAGTCGGAGATCATGTATTTCTCAAGATATCACCTGGACGTGGCATACGAAGATTTGGTGTTAAGGGCAAGCTTACACCAAGATTCATCGGACCATTTGAGGTACTCGAACGAGTTGGTGAGGTTGCTTATCGCATCGCATTGCCTCCTCAATTGTCCGAAGTGCATAATGTGTTTCACATATCTATGTTGAAGAAATATGTGCACGATCCATCACACATAATTGAACATGGAGATCTGGTGATCCAGAAAGATCTCACCTATGAACAGAAGCCTATGAAGATCTTAGATCGAGAAATACGAGCTCTAAGGAATAAAATTATTCCCATGCTCAAGGTGCAATGGAATAAGAATCCTGAACACGAAGCGACATGGGAGACCGAGGAATCTATGAAGAAACGATTTCCCGAGTTATTCTAAGAGGTATATGTTCTACACTCTCCACATGTATATTTATATATGTATTGAATTTGGGGACCAAATTCTTTTTAAGTGGGGGAGGGTGTAGCAACCCTGATAAATGAATATTTGAAATGAATTAAAATATATATATTACATAAGTAATACAGATAATAAGAAGCGGGTTAAATAGATGAAATAAAACAAGATACAAATAACGCCTCTTAGTAAGGCGTTAATTTAAAAAGAAACGCCTCTATCTACGGCGTGACTAAAGAAAGGACGCCCTCACTTGACGGCGTCAAATTCCAAACGCCAAAAAGGGCAAGGCCAAGAAACGCCCTTTACTTGGGCGTGTTTTAAAACAAGGAACGCCCTTATACAAGGCGCTTCTTAAGAAACGACCTGCACCAGGTCGTCAATTCAAGAATCGACGTCCTGACCGAAGTCGTTAATTCCATTTGTGAACCGTTCGAACCCAGAGCTTATCCAGGGAAGGATTTACCTAATCCAGTAAGTGTCTACTAGGGTAAGGACTCTATTAGGGATATATTACCCTCAATAAAACACTACTTTTGTTAGGACTCCAAAAATCCTATAAATAAACCTGTCCGGTCGAACCCTAAACCTATTTGATCGATCGCTACTACAGTGAGTAAAGAACTGAACGTTCTTTTCTTTTTATTTTACTGTCAAATGAAGAGTTACTAACTCTTCATCTCCTTCTCTTCTTACAGGTTGAAGAGAGCACACGACGTGAAGAACAAAGGTATTGTTCTTTTCCCCTTTTTACCTTCGGTCAAGTAGTATGAAGAAATACTAATGTTTCTTCTTCTATTCTTGTAGGAGTTACAGAACCGAAGAACAAGGTTCTTCATCAAAGCCTTCTCGTCCTCCTGTTATTGTTGCTGTAAGGCAACAACGTCCCCTTTCATATCAATCTTCAAATCTTCAGGTAGGATTTTCTCAAGTATGTAGCCCAAAGTATATAAGGATCGTAGTGAAATCATATGAGCATGCACCTGCATATAGTTTTCCTAAGTTTTAAACGTTTCTGATGAATTCTTGAAAGAAACGTCCTTACAAAGGGCGTGCTTTTGAAATATACGACCACAAACGAGGGCGCTACTTGTAAAGAAACGACCTTAAACAGGTCGTCAATTTCAGAATCAACGCCCTGTACACAGGCGTTAATTTCATGAAAATCATAAATACCCATATTATAAAGATGATATATATGAAATCTTGATTCTAATATAATGTATGACTCTTCCTGCTAGTTTCCTGTCCTGTCCATGAAATTTGATCTCGAAAAATTGCTTGTTATATAACTTCGTTACTGTTCATGACCCTTGAAGAATTAACGACCTAAGTTAGGTCGTGACTTGTGAAACTAACGCCCTGAACTAGGGCGTGAGTATGTAAATAACGCCCCTTCACAGGGCGCGTTTCTGTAAATTCCTGAAAATATATATTCTGTAAAAAAATGGAATTAAATAAGTAACGCCCCTTCCCAGGGCGTGTTTTCGATAAATGCTGAAAATTATTTATATTCTGTCAAATATGTAAATAATAAGACGCCTGCTGCTGCAGTCGTCAAATCTTGAAGAAACGACCCTGACCAGGGCGCGTTTTGGATAAATTCCTGAATTTTTGAAAATTCTGCAAAATGGAAATATATGCAAACGCCCTTCTGATAGGGGTTAATTACTTGATACACGACTTTACTTAAGTCGTTATTTTCTGAAAAATGATTTTTATCCTGGTTCTGTTAACCGATGGTTTCATATTCTACATATACGTATATATCGGCACTATTCTCCACTCCGTGAGTATAGTCCCACTTTTCACGTTGTTTTATCGATCACACTCAACTCTCATTGACATACAAGCTCTCCATTGGACATTCCGTTCCTTTGGACTAGCGAGTTAGTCATAGAGACCTCCGTAAGACTCCTCATACCTTGGATTCCCTCAAGGTCGACTGAGCTGGTTGTACCCTAAAAACCCATTACACCATTGATGCCATGTCACTCTAAAGAAACATGGGATACCGGCCCTTATGATTATACAAAGAGTATATCATAAGAAATTCTTAATGGGATGATGATATCATGCCATATCATGTCGTTCTTGTAAAACCTCAATTCTATGATAGGAATGAGGGTATCTTACCTTTGATATACTGTTCATGTGGACCTCAATTCTATATAAAGAATGTCCATACTGATTTTTCATGGTACCCAAGTTAAGGGAACCATATTCTACCTAGATTTTTATCGATATCGTGATTATACCGTTATTATCGCCATTCGATGTCCTTTGTCATATTTTGGACTCTATTCTATCAAAGTTGTCATACGTGTCTACAAGCTTGATTATTGATTCTACGTTGGTTATAAACAAGAGTGGATGTCAAAACACATGATACATGCCTACGCATATAGGGCCCGATCTGGTCCTGGGAGGAGCACCCGAAAGTACTTGTGCCCATGGGAGTTAAAATGATAAGGTATCTGGCATTATACCGAGTACTTGACTTGCTTGATTGGACATTCCACATACATCTTGTACTTGATTCGTACTTGACATGAAATGAAATGCGTGGCCTGAAAAAGGGTAAATTACTTGCTTGCTACATGATAGCCAAAGTTCTTGACATGACTTGTTAAATGTACTTGCTTGAATATCTCAAATGTCTTGATTATCTTATTGAAAGTTCATGATTTGTTCATCTTATTTCCTTGATATTACATTCTCTCTATCTTGTCGTTTTATGCGAGCATGCATAGCTTTATTGCATTCATGAAAAATGTAATTACTTACACCCCTTGCTAGTACTTGAGATATAATTTCCTACTGAGCGTTCGCTCATTCCGTTTGTCCCTTTTTACTTTTCAGGTAAGTCCGACGACGATGGAAGTCAATCGGATGGGAATGGTCAAGAGTGAAAGTGATAGAGCTGCTCAAGTGTCATCTAGTCTTTTCTATAGTTTCTTGAGTCAAATATGTATTCTTTTCCTTTTTATTAAACAGAGTATTGGATTTGTAATAGTCTATCCATTATGAAATAAAGGATTGGGTTATCTTGCTATTTTGCACATCTCTGTCTTTGTGTCGAATACACGACCACTCTGATTGACATGATTGATATAAACTCGTCACGCGTCTCCAGGTATCTTCCGCGCTCGGGGCGTGACAACGCCTCTGATGGAGAAGGCAGATATTCTTTTGGCTACGCATATCGGTACTTGATGAAGGCTTATCGGACCATTTGTTTGTCCTATAGCAGGGGATCTTCCAAAGGATATCAACCCCGGGAAAAGAGTAGCAGGTTGAGAGTTCGTGTAGGACAGTGGATACAGTACTTCTTCGGGGGTCCTTTGAAGTATACAGACTTCCCTTCCATGGGACCGACTCCCAGTAAGCAGATCAGGGCCCCTCGTTATAAATCAGCATTGCCGGCTTCACTGCGCCGAGCAGGTGTAGATGGCCCGAACCCAGCAGGGGTTGACCCCATTACTCATTGTGCAGCTTATCTGACCTTTTGGCTGTGCACTTTCGCTCTCCCCCAAGGGGACGAGACGATTATCAGACCGGAGGCTATATATCCGGCCTGTCAGATGGCCTGGGGGATGAGACTGTCTCTGTGCCCGGCGGCTTTGTGTTTAATTTACAAATCGCTGGGAGATTTGCCTAGACATCGGGTTCCCCGTTCTTTACG
The DNA here is from genome assembly GCA_022559845.1 of Amorphophallus konjac. Taxonomy (NCBI): domain Eukaryota; kingdom Viridiplantae; phylum Streptophyta; class Magnoliopsida; order Alismatales; family Araceae; genus Amorphophallus; species Amorphophallus konjac. The sequence continues at coordinate 111,208,632 of CM040122.1, read as the reverse complement.
GACTGTAGGTCCATTTCATTTCTTCAATGCTTGGGTTTGTAGCATTTTCCCCGAGCTGGCCCCGAGAACTTTGCAGTCAGACACACTGCTCCCTCGGATGATTGAGTTTGCTAGCGCCGAACCTGGCCTTTTCTCAGAGCAGTTGTTTAAGATGAGGGGCAGGTTGACAAGAGTGCCAGTAGATGCTCCTGGCAGCATTCATTTCTGGAGCTTGGCAGCAGGTTCGACTCCTTTAGTAGACCCTCAGAGGGAATGCAAAATGGAAGAGGTAGAAGTTTATGTCCATCCGGTTTCGGGGGCCAATGCCACCCGGCCCATATTAGAACCAGAACTAGTAAGGTGGGCTATGGCTATCCGACCCAGTGTATTGGTCTTCAGGAAGGGAGGCTTGCTCATCTTGGAGCCCTATTACCCATTCCGTTTTAGCAGAAACTTTGGCTACGATCAGCATATTCCTTCATCAGCCGCTCAGTTCCCTTTGGACAGCCGTGCCAAGCATGGGTCCTCCATTGCCAGTGACGGTCGGATATGGTGGGATTTCTTTCATCGCCGAGAGGGCATAACCTTCAGGATCCCGACCGTTTCTAATCGTATCCCCCGGGTCACCTCAGAATACATCAAATGGTGGAATACCCGCACCAATTTTTACAAGGATGGCAGAGGCGCCTTCTGGGACGTGGCCGAGCGCTCTTTCTTAAAGCGACAATCAGGGCCTGTATTTGAGATTGATGAGGTTCACCTGAAAAGGCTCTATTCACAGCATCCGAGGGAGGTGGACTCATACATTACCAGGCGTCGGTCCTTAAAAGAGGAAGGCTCCGAAATACCCATGCCTGTATTTTCTGAGATCAATGAAGATGCTTTTACAAAGGACCTGAGGCAGCTGGGCCACATAGGGAGCATTCAGGTGGAGGTGCAGTATCCCTTTCCCCCGGAGGAGCCTCTCCCGACAGCAGCCCCCTGGAGGGGCCCGGTAGACAGATTTCACCCTTATCCGACATTTGTACGGAGGGAGGACTGCACCAACACATATTATCAGCACACTTCTTGGCTTTTCGTGCTGCTGAATGTTCACGGGCTATCAGTAGAGAACCCGATAGCCGGTATTCTGAATAAGCCACTTTTTATCTCTTTCATTACGTGGACGCTTGGTGCATGGATTACCTCGGCCTGTTTCATTGCCTTGACTTCCACGGCCATCAAGATTTAGCTGCCTTGACAGAGAAATGCCAGACCATAGGTGACGTGTGCTGGCTTATGAAGGAGGCTGCTTCCCACTCGAAGGAGGTGGCTTATCTGTATTGGCCGCTTTCTACCTTCTATGACGGCCCAGCAGGTATGACCCTTCCTGTGCGCTCATGGCGTTTTTCTTTTATCATCATGTTATGCATCTGTCGACTATGACTGCCTTTCTTATGTCTTGCACAGATAGACCGACGTAAAACGGCAGGGACTTTACAGGAAGATTATTGCACAGGCTGAAAAGCCTGCTTACTTTGAAATTCCTGCAGCAGCACCCACGACCACTCCCCTGCCTCCGGGCAAGAAGAGGAAGCCTTCTGCGGTGAAAGCTGCAGTTGTCAAGGCCAAGAGGGCCAAAGTTGCTCGGGTCCAGCAGTCAACTCCAGTTGCGACAGACGCCGGGACCCCTCTTCCAGACGTCCCCTCTTATGACGAGTTCAGGTCTCAGAGGGAGGCTACTCAAGAACTCGCCGAAAGTAGCGGTAAATATCTTACGGATGCAATCCTCACTATTTTCTTGACTGTTCTTTTAAGGCGCCTTTCGAGGCTGAGCTTCTCTTTATTTGATACAGCCCTGGAGCAGGTTGCAGTGCCTGCGGAGAGGGACACGAGGCTGCCTTCTCCTACCCCGGCTGGCGAGGAGGAGGGTAAATGTGCTCTCTCATCTTCTCTCTTTATACTTTTGCTGTTATTCTTTTTTCATTACACCCCTCAGAGTTCCCCTTTTGTTGAGGTGGCAGTCAGGGAGCCGACTGGGGCTACACTAGCAGTGGGAGAGCCGTCTCAGCCACAGGAAAGTGAAAGGACTCAAACAAAAGAGAGCCCTATTCTGGCCAGACGCATAATCACCCGGTCTGCATCGCGGCATGCTTTAGAGGCGACCTTGCAGCACATAGCTAGAGTGGAGATATCCTCGGGCAGCTCCGAGACCGTGCCCGGTAATGAGGAGGAAGTGATCTTCAGTGGCAGCGAGGAGGAAGTCCAAAAATCAGAAGCCCTGCCTCTGCTGGCAAAAGGCCTTCCGCCCTTTCAGCCTCCTAAATTGTTGATGCTATCTTCTGAGGAGGAATTGCAAGAGGAGTTTGCCGGGCTTGACACTGAGGTCGACATAACCCCTCCATTTGTTGCCTCAACTACGGAGCTTGCTCCTCTTTTGTCTCATCTTGAGGGTACAGACCTCACTTTAAAGGTAAGCTTCTTTCTTTCTTTTTTTGCTTGCTGTTCTATTTATCTTCTTCCATCCATTGATGAGGATCATTCTGCCTTGTCCTCAGGACCCTGTCACTATCAGCTCCGATGCGGCCGCAGTCTCCATGGATGTCTCATCTGCAGATTCGATCATCATCCCTGCTTTACCTTCAACTTGCATGGAAATTTCTGAGGTTATTCGCCCCGTGCCAGTGAGAATACAATCTTCAACTGACTTAACATCACTGGACTTGGGCTCATCAGGAGAGATTTCCATCCCTGTCAGGGCCTCAGAGTTTAGAGCCGAAGTAGACCCAGCCAGAAGCTCCGCTTTTATACCGGCTGCCATAATGTCAATTGCGCCCGAGTCAGCAGTCCCTGCCACAGTGGCTATAGAGACTGGATTTCTGCCTTCACAGTCTAGGGCACCTTTGTCTCCATCATCAGAAAGAGTAGCTGAAGGTGCAGCCTCCATTGAAGAGATAACTCCTTTACTTATTGGTTCTCCTCCCGTGGATGTTCAAGCCGTAGCTCCCGAGGCAGCAACCGAGGAGGAGTTTTCAACCCAGCAGGAGAGTATAGAGAGGGACCGGCCAGCTCTTTCAGCAGATTTGCCTTCTTCGTCCTCCCAAGCAGACATTGGATTATGGGCAGATATTGACAGAGAGGTGACTTTTGAGGTCGTCACGTCTGCTTCTTTTGGCTTTACTTCTCCTGACAGCTTCGTCTGGCAGCATCTGGACATGTTACGCCAGTTAGTAGAATCCCAACCTGGCTTGACATATCTGCAACTGAAGGAGATTGCCAATCACTTCACCGTTGGCCTGCAAGCCATGGGCTGCCCTTTGGACTTATGGGCTCAGCGGGTCTTGCTTCTGTTGAAATTCATGCATCGGAGAGATTTCCTAGCACGGACCATGGTTGACAAGCTGACGGCATTGAAGTTGCAGAGGTCAGAATGCAGATCTGAACTGGGGAAGTTGATGCTGACACTCGACGAACGCCAGGCCAAGCTACAGGGCGTTGTTCAGCGGGAGGAGGCCGTCCAGAATCAGGGTAGCTATTCTGGAGGCGGAACTCACCGAACTTAGGGCCGAGCTTCAGCAATTATCTTCTATTCGGCCACAGTCCGCCGAGGAGGTGGCTTTGCTGGAGGGACAGGTGATGTCTTTCCAGGACATGTCCATGAGGCTTCAGGAGGAGGAAGCGCGCCTTCATGAGCTAGGAGCCGCCCCCTATGTAGGTCTTCTGGCCTTTGAAGATATCTTTCGGCGGCCATGAATTATCTTCTCTTTATTTTCTTTTCTTTTGTGATACAATGTCCCCTTGGGGCCCTCTATGTACTCCCCTTTTTTAATGAAAAGGAATATCCGGCTTCATATGTATCCATCTTCTTTCCTGTGTGGTTTCATTGCTTCGGGAAGCGGGGTAGTGGTTTTAGTGATCCCTCACGCGAACGGCTCGTACTTGGCAGGAGAGCGTCCATCCCTTCAGAGAAAGGATGGGGGACTCGCTCCACCGCGTGACAGCATCCGAAGAGGTGCTTAAACCGGATTTTGTGAGTGGCAGCAAAATCCTTCTGGCCATGTGCGCCGAAAAGGAGACAATTTGCAGGAGTGTGAAAGGAGAGGTTCCATCAGAATAGACGTGAGGTCTAGACTGGGTAGAGGTTATAGTAGGTGGGACAATTAAAGGATATGCGGTTTTCATCAGGACAGACATAGGGTCTGAACTGGACAGGGTTTCATCATTGATCGGGCGAAATGCCAGTCGATCAACAGTTGGTTTCATCATCGATACTGGGTTGATATCGATGCGAACAAAGGGTTCACGTTTCACCAGAAAAGGCGAACGGTCTAAACTGGGTAGGGTTTCATCATTGATCAGGCGATGTGCCAGTCGATCAATGGCTGGTTTCATCATCGATATTGGGTTTATATCGATGCAAGGAAGAGTTTAAGTTTCATCAGGATAGACGAAAGGTCTAAACTATGTAGGGTTTCATCTATTCCGGCAGGCTTTATCGCGGGTGGGACTTTGCCAAGAAATATGCAGGTTTTATCAGGATAGACGTAGGGTCTAGCCTGGGTAGGGTCTATTAGAATGGTGATGGGTTTCATTGTCGGTGGGACGTTAAAAAAAAGGTATGTAGATTCCATCAGGGTAAACGTAAGGTCTATCCCGGAAAGGCTTTATCATCGGTGGGGCATGGAACCAGATGACCGACGGATGGCTTCATCAATGAAGGAGAGGTGAAGACAGCGTGCCGGTTGGCATGAACTTTTGAATTACCATTTTACTGACCCAAGTGCCCTTTCGGGTTTTCACCGGAGCCAGCCCCCTCTTGCTTTTGCCCACGTGCCCTTTCGGGTTTTCACGTGGCGGGGTACCCGATTTTGCCTGCAGTGCCCTTTCGAGTTTTCACCACAGCTGGGTTTTGGCCATTTTTGCCCTTGTCCGGGATATCCGAACAAGCCTGGCGGGGTATCTCTATTTTTAACCCCATTTTTTTTATTTATATATACGTATATATATTCCTTGAATTGGGACTTCAGCACGGATCAGACGATGTGCTGCTCCATTAGTAACTGCTCTTATCATCGGTATTGGGTTTATACCGATGCAAGGATTTCATAGGCTTTATCAGGATAGACGTAAGGTCTAGACTGGGTAGGTTTTATCATTGATCGGGCAAGGTGCCAGTCAATCAATGGTAGATTTCATCATCGATATTGGGTTTATATCGATGCAAAGGGATTTATAAGTCTCATCAGAATAGACGAAAGGTCTAAACTGGGTAGGGTTTCATCCTTGATCGGACAGGGTGCCAATCGATCAACAGCAGGTTTCATCATCGGTATTGGATTTATACCAATGCAAAGATTTCGTAGGTTTCATCAGGATAGACGTAGGGTCTAAACTGGATAGGTTTCATTGCTGATCGGGCCGTGTGCCAATCGATCAACAGCAGGCTTCATCACTGTGGGACAGGAAGAGATGCAAGTTTAATAGGATGGGTTTCTTTGTCGATCGGGTAGGGTGCCCCATCGATCACAGGGGGGTTTCATCATCGGTATTGGGTTTATACCAACGCAAGGATCTCATGAATCTCATCAGAATAGACGTAAGGTCTACACTGGGCTGGTTTTATCGCTGATCGGGCAGTGTGCCAATCGATCAAAGTAGGTTTCATCATCGGTATTGGGTTTATACCAATGTAAAGATTTTATAGGTTTCATCGGGATAGACGTAAGGTCTAAGCCGGATAAGTTTCATCATTGACCGGGCAGTGTGCCAATCGATCAATAGCAGGTTTCATCATCGGTATTGGGTTTATACCAATGCAAAGATTTTATAGGTTTCATCGGGATAGACGTACGGTCTAAGCCGGATAAGTTTCATCATTGACCGGGCAGTGTGCCAATCGATCAATAGCAGGTTTCATCATCAGTATTGGGTCTATACCAATGCAAAGATTTTATAGGTTTCATCGGGATAGACGTAAGGTCTAAGCCAGATAAGTTTCATCATTGACCGGGCAGTGTGCCAATCGATCAATAGTAGGTTTCATCATCGGTATTGGGTTTATACCAATGCAAGGATTTCATAGGTTTCATCGGGATAGACGTAGGGTCTAAACCGGACAAGTTTCATCATTGATCGGGCAGTGTGCCAATCGATCAATAGTGAATTTCGCCATGGTGGGAGATGAGGCTTTCTTTGGAATTACCACATTTCTGACCCAAGTGCCCTTTCGGGTTTTCACCGGAGCCAGCCCCCTCTTGCTTTTGCCCACGCGCCCTTTCAGGTTTTCACGTGGTGGGGTACCCGATTTTACCTGCAGTGTCCTTTCGGGTTTTCACCACAGCTGGGTTTTAGCCATTTTTGCTCTTGCTCGGAATGCCTGAACAAGCCTGGCGGGGTATCTTTATTTTTAACCCCATTTTTATATTCTCTTTCATTTCTTCTCTCTCTCTTTTTTTTATCAAGAGGGAGTTAGACCGTAATGCCATAAGATCAAGACGAGTGGTAGCTTGGATAGGGTGGAGTGCCGCTAGACCAAGGAGGAGGGTAGCTCGGTTAGGGCGGAGTGCCACTAGATCAAGGAGAAGGGTTGCTTGGTTAGGGCGGAGTGCCACTAGACCAAGGAAAAGGGTAGCTTGGTTAGGGCGGAATGCCGCTAGACCAGGGAAGAGGATAGCTTGGTTAGGGCGGAGTGCCGCTAGACCAAGAAAAAGGGTA